>CAUDMG010003604.1:1295000-1357500 GCA_958450375.1 Homarus gammarus
CTAACTGGACCTAAGCTTACCTAATCTAACGCAACGTAACTAACCGAAGCTTAACTAATCTAACGTAATGTAACGTAACCTATCCTAACCTAAGCTTACCTAACCTTCATTAAGCGTTGTTATGATGGACCAATAACAAGATACCTACTAATTGTATATGTTTTCCTGACAAAGTCTCCGGGTTAAGGGACCAATATTCTTATTTTTCATCGAACCTCCTTGTTGTTAGTACAGACGTAATCACCTCAATAACTTCCTTGTTGTTAGTACAGACGTAATCACCTCAATAACTTCCTTGTTGTTAGTACAGACGTAATCACCTCAATAACCTCCTTGTTGTTAGTACAGACGTAGCTACCTCAATAACTTCCTTGTTGTTAGTACAGACGTAATCACCCCAATACACCAAAGGTCCTTTTATTAAAATATTCAAATAAAGGTCACTGGATACCGGCTACATTGTATAGTTAAAATTCCTCCATTGTTATATATTTAAAGTTGGTAAATACTATAGTAATGTGATAGCAGAGTAGTGTATGGTGTATGACCCAAAGTCGCCGCAGCCAAATTAAAACGTTATAAACTGATGCCTGAGAAGATACAAGTTCACCTGTACAAGGCGCTGGTGAGGCCTGTGTTGGAGTACCCATCTATACCACTCGTCACACTCGGGAAGACTAGACTACAACAACTACAGAGCTTCCAAAACAAGTGTTTGAGGTCAGCCAGTGGCCAAGCGCCACCCTACCAGGAGACAGTGGAAACCACCCACCTAAGAAATAAAACAGAGGCCCTCAACTTCAGGTGCCATCGCCTTGGGAAGAAGGTTTGGGACAAGCTCCTGGACGACCCTCACAGCCCAGACCACCTACGCGGGGAAGACATCAACGGAGGGAGACCGCACGCCTGGTGGCCCCGGAGTCTGCCCGCACTACAACAACCCCTCCCTGCGACCCATCTATGTCCGCCACAGTGATCCACCTTAGATTAAAACTTAGATGATATAAATTCACATTTAACAAGTCACAATCTAGTGAGTCCATAACGTAATACAGTATAAGATGTTAATAAACTTGTAATTGTAAAATCAATCTAGTCATTGTCTACTAAAATAACCATTGTGCAACCTCATTCTAAATCCTAGGTTAGCTTAGTTAGCCAACAAACTCTGTAATATGTAAAACAAGGGGTGTCGTCCCCCCTCTGTTTAACTCATTAAACATCTTTTCCAACCTTTCCCCCACGACTATATGTTGTGACTTCTCCATCCCTCATGTCTGGCTGTGCCTTGAGCCCCAGCATGCCTTCCATCCTTTCCTCACCTTAACCTAAACACAAAAAAAAAAAAAAAAAAAAAAAAGACGGAATGGTGGCAGATGGACGAATAATACTGAAGGAGTTGTACCTCGCACGACCCTCCCAGTGTTGACCAACATCCACACGACCCTCCCAGCGTTGACCAACATCCACACGACCCTCCCAGTGTTGACCAACATCCACACGACCCTCCCAGTGTTGACCAACATCCACACGACCCTCCAAGTGTTGACCAACATCCACACGACCCTCCAAGCGTTGACCAACATCCACACGACCCTCCAAGCGTTGACCAACATCCACACGACCCTCCAAGTGTTGACCAACATCCACACGACCCTCCAAGCGTTGACCAACATCCACACGACCCTCCCAGTGTTGACCAACATCCACACGACCCTCCCAGTGTTAACCAACATCCACACGACCCTCCCAGTGTTGACCAACATCCACACGACCCTCCAAGTGTTGACCAACATCCACACGACCCTCCAAGTGTTGACCAACATCCACACGACCCTCCAAGCGTTGACCAACATCCACACGACCCTCCCAGTGTTAACTAACATCCACACGACCCTCCCAGTGTTGACCAACATCCACACGACCCTCCAAGTGTTGACCAACATCCACACGACCCTCCAAGCGTTGACCAACATCCACACGACCCTCCCAGTGTTGACCAACATCCACACGACCCTCCCAGTGTTAACCAACATCCACACGACCCTCCCAGCGTTGACCAACATCCACACGACCCTCCCAGTGTTGACCAACATCCACACGACCCTCCCAGCGTTGACCAACATCCACACGACCCTCCCAGTGATGACCAACATCCACACGACCCTCCCAGTGTTGACCAACATCCACACGACACTCCCAGTGTTGACCAACATCCACACGACCCTCCCAGTGTTGACCAACATCCACACGACCCTCCCAGTGTTGACCAACATCCACACGACCCTCCCAGCGTTGACCAACATCCACACGACCCTCCCAGTGTTGACCAACATCCACACGACCCTCCCAGTGTTGACCAACATCCACACGACCCTCCCAGTGTTGACCAACATCCACACGACCCTCCCAGTGTTGACCAACATCCACACGACCCACCAGTGTGAGGTGTGAGGTGAGGTGATGCGTGAGGGGAAAGAGGGTGTGAGGTGAATGAGGTGAGGTGTGATGTGAAGTGAGTGAGGTGAAATAGGTGCGAGGTGAGTGAAGTCTGAGGTGAAGTGTGCAGTGAGGTGAGGAGTGAATTGAGTGAGGTGATTCGTGAAGTTCCCTGGGATGATGAGCTAGGCGTGAGGTGAATGAGGTATGAGTTCAGTTCAGTGAAGTGAGTGAAGTGAGGTGTGAGGTGAAAGAGGAGTGAAGTGAGTGAGGTGAGGTGTGAAGTGAGTGAAGTGAGGTGTGAAGTGAGTGAAGTGAGGTGTGAAGTGAGTGAAGCGAGGTGTGAAGTGAGGTATGAAGTGAGTGAGGTGTGAAGTGAGTGACGTGAAGTGTGAAGTGAGGTATAAAGTGAGTGAGGTTGTGAAGTGAGGGAAGTGAGGTTGTGAAGTGAGTGAAGTGAGGTTGTGAAGTGAGTGAAGTGAGGTGTGAAGTGAGTGAGGCATTTTGGTTAATTACTCATCATATTTTGCTTTCTATAAACACTTGGTAATCAAAAGTGTACCAATACTATTTATTTAATCTGCGGTTGTCCAAAATTTATCCTTGAATACAAGTCACAACCAATCCAAAACAACCTCTTGAGTAATCACAGTCAGTCATAATCACCCTTGAGCAGTCACAGTCAGTCATAATCACCCTTGAGCAGTCACAGTCAGTCATAATCACCCTTGAGCAGTCACAGTCAGTCATAATCACCTTTGAGCAGTCACAGTCAGTCATAATCACCCTTGAGCAGTCACAGTCAGTCATAATCACCCTTGAGCAGTCACAGTCAGTCATAATCACCCTTGAGCAGTCACAGTCAGTCATAATCACCCTTGAGCAGTCACAGTCAGTCAAGAATCTCCCTTGATCAATCACAGCCAGTCAGACAATCACATTATCACCCCTGAACATAGTCACAGTCACAAATAATCCCTGAATAGTCACAATTAGTCATAAAACAGCCTTGAACGCAGTCATAGTCAGTCACAAATCACCCCAGAACAGTAACAGTCAATCAGTCAATCAATCAATCAATCAGTCAGTCAGTCAGTCAGTCACAATCACCAAGCTAAAACACACTCATACAATTAATGTTAAATATTAAACTAACACATCCACACAGAGAATTACTGTATTTGCATAATCACAAGTATAATCACATTAACCCAACCGTATCCAGTATTGTATAAGTTAAACCCTATTTAGAATATTAATAACAACAGTACATCCACAAAACGCCATTTACCAGTATTAGAGTGATTAGTGGTAATGAGGTGTGAGGTAAGTGCAAATTAAAATATTAATAAACGAAAATGTCAACAGCTCCAGACTGCATGTGTTTGAGAGAGAGAGAGAGAGAGAGAGAGAGAGAGAGAGAGAGAGAGAGAGAGAGAGAGAGAGAGAGAGTCGCACACACAAAACAAAACAAAAAAACATACAATTGTAGACCTTCACATATCCAGGAACAAAATATATGGTGTAGTGTGTGTGTGTGTGTGTGTGTGTGTGTGAGTGTGTGTGAGTGTGAGTGTGTGTGAGTGTGTGTCCGTATAGAAATTCTTACTAAGGATAATCTATAACTATCCATACGGAAGGTCTCTATTAACGGTAAAGAATCAATTATATACACGACACACGGGCCTCGCTAACACTGACACTGGAGCCTTTATTTATGGGAGGCGATGTACAGTACAGTGTTAGGCTGGGCTATGGGTAATGTATTTCTCTGGGTGTGTTGTGAGAGAGAGAGAGAGAGAGAGAGAGAGAGAGAGAGAGAGAGAGAGAGAGAGAGAGTTTGCGTTTGTCAATGTATGTACAGGTGGGAGGACGACTGAGAATTGGGCTTGGGATTGGTTGATGGGTGTTGCTAGTTGTGTTGTTGTGGTTGGTGGTGGTAATGGTAGTGTTGGTTCTCCTGTATAACGTTGCCTCTACTACGACTACTACTACTACTGCAGCCACTATTAGTATAACACTATCTTGCCTTCACTAACTGCTTGTAATTCTAACTGCTAGTACAAGTATTAACACATAATTAATCAAAGAACAACATTAGTGGACAATAACGACAGTGTAGTATAAGTAATAATGATAAACTGACGCACAAAGTAAACAAAAATTAAATGTCAGGAATATATTTTTTTTTTGCGTTCATCGTCGACAAACAAAAACATAGACAAGTGTATCGTTGGGTAAATATTTTCGGTGTGTTTTATATCGTGTTGCTTCATTAGGGCAGCCACTAAATACCAACACCTGGGCAGGTACACGGCGAGTTATTCGAATTGTTGTTCCTATTGTGAAAGATGAAGTGAACACGACTGTGGCCGTGGCTGGCTTACTGCTAAATAATTACCACCTACACGACCACAATATTTGAGCGTGATACAAAGGTTAGAAGTCAAAAACACCGCAAAACACACACACACACACACACACACACACACACACACACACACAGGACCTAATCATCTGTTGTATAAGTTACCATAATACAGTAGTAATGAAATTATTACAGAAAACAACTTGAAAACATTGCTGCTGTCCCACAAACTGTCCTGACCAAGAACCAAGACGTTTGTGAAACAGTACATATCACTAAGGATCACAACCCAGTGTGTGTGGGTCTGTCGAGTCATAATACTCTGATCCCGGGAATTGAGACATTATTTACTGTCAACATAAGTGTAATTAATAAGACTCAATATCATATTAAGTGCTAATGAGTCTTATTATTTATAGGTATGTTGACATTAATGACCTCATAATATTCGATTGTACTTCAACAGGAAGTCAAGAAAAAAAGACTGAAAAACGAGATAAATGAAAAGAAATAATTATGTAAACGAGAGAGAGAGAGAGAGAGAGATAACTGTATTTTTGTTAAATATGAATAATAATTTGTACCAGTCCAAATCTCAGGCCGACGATGTATCAAAATCGCAAAACTGATGACAGATATCGCTAAAAAGTCCTCAAAAACTGAGAGGAAGAATTATTGTACAGTATGCAAATTTCCGAATCCAGCCGGTCAATAAAAATTGTTTCTTTCTGTCAACACGGGAGACGAATATACAACTCTCTGACACTATCCTAACAACCATCATATATCACTACTAATCATTAATTCATCTTTAAAGCAAACACACACACACACACACACACACACATATATATAACACCATCTGTGAGGGAATTACTACACCACATGTCCCTCACAACACCATATGTGAGGGAATTACTACACCACGTCAAGTCCCTCATCACACCATCTGTGAGGGAATTACTACACCATGTCAGGCCCCTCATCACACCATCTGTGAGGGAATTACTACACCACGTGAGGCCCCTCATAACACCATCTGTGAGGTAATTACTACACCACGTGAGGTCCCTCATAACACCATCTGTGAGGTAATTACTACACCACGTGAGGCCCCTCATAACACCATCAGCGAGGGAACTACTACACCACGTGAGGTCCCTCATCACACCATCTGTGAGGGAATTACTACACCACGCCAGGTCCCTCATAACAACATCTGAGGGAACTACTACACCACGCGAGTTCCTCCTAACACCATCTGGGAGGGAGTTACTACACTCCGAGTTTGCTGTTCAACACCTACATTAATCTGTATGTTCACTGTATGTTCCTTTACCTTTCTCTAATGAAGGCTTTTGTTAAACCACCAATGTATGTAATAAGTCATTTATGTCCAATGTATATTTTCAGCCTTCGGGCTGCAGAATTTTTTCAATAAACTGTTAATTATTATTATTATTATTATTATTATTATTGTTATTACATTCACACACACACACACACACACCCGTTATACCAAACCATCTCGTTATTATGACTCCATTTATAAACGTATCGAGTAACTATCACTCAAACGGAAAGAATTTTGATACAAGACACAAGATGCATCGTGTTTTATAGATGTTAGTGTCTTGGTGTTGTAGTTACGGGAAGTGTTAATTGAAGGTGTGGTTGTTATCTGAAGGTGTGGTTGTTATCTGAAGGTGTGGTTGTTATCAGAAGGTGTGGTTGTTATCTCAAGGTGTTAACTCTACGCATGACTTCACTTCGAGCACATCTACTGTATCTATCTATCTATCTATCTATCTATCTATCTATCTATATATCTATCTATCTATATATCTATCTATCTGTCATTAAGAGACAATCAAGTTTTTGAGTTAATTTTTTGTCAATATGTGAGGCATAATGATTGTATGGACGCTTAGTTGTTATTATTATTATTATTATTATTATTATTATTATTATTATTATTATTATTATTATTATTGTTGTTGTATAATTGTATCAAAGGGGGGGGGGGGTAACTCAGTACTCTAGCCGGGAACAATATAAGTTAGAGAGGCCATTAATCACCTTCTTGTCTTACATTATATAACATTGGTCCGTGAACCTTACCTGTACATCTTTGTGGTAATTAACGTGGCCAGGTGACACAACACTCTACGCTGTCACCTAAACAAACAGTTAACTACCGAGATGGGTCTAATGGGACTTACTCTTAGATAGACTGATGTTAACTAGTATCATTGGGTATGGATACGAGTAATGGGTATGAGTTCTAATGGGGTCCTCGGTCTTAATGGGTTTTAGCCCTCTAATGGGTACCTGGTTAATCATTAAGCTTGAGGAGCAGTACCAATCGGTAGCACTCCTAATGGGCATCAGAAATTAATGGTCCCAATCACAATGGGCCTTGTCTTAATAGGCAGCCAATCCTGATGGTTAGATGGGGGGACTATTGTGACTGTAACCTGATAGCATTGGGACCTCTCTGTCCTAGACTCGCTATCAGTACATGGTAAGAGAGAGAGAGAGAGAGAGAGAGAGAGAGAGAGAGAGAGAGAGAGAGAGAGAGAGAAATGAATGAATGAATGAAACATACACAGACACACACACACAGACACACACACACACACACATATCGATTACAATAGCCTTCCTCGCCTCTGTGATGAAGGAGAGCGTCACAGTATTTTTCTCCGCAAGACAAAAAATAAATCCAAGCATGAAAGTGTTGTGTCATCCACGAGACCGAGGCACAAGTGGGGGGTGGGGAGGGTGAGGGAGACAGGGGAGGAGGGAGGAGAGGGTGAGGGAGACAGGGGAGGAGGGAGGAGAGTGGGAGGGAGACAGGGGAGGAGGGAGGAGAGGGTGAGGGAGACAGGGGAGGAGGAAGGAGAGGGTGAGGGAGACAGGGGAGGAGGGAGGAGAGTGGGAGGGAGACAGGGGAGGAGGGAGGAGAGTGTGAGGGAGACAGGGGAGGAGGAAGGAGAGTGGGAGGGAGACAGGGGAGGAGGGAGGAGAGTGTGAGGGAGACAGGGGAGGAGGGAGACAGGGGAGGAGGGAGACAGGGGAGGAGGGAGGAGAGTGGGAGGGAGACAGGGGAGGAGGGAGGAGAGTGTGAGGGAGACAGGGGAGGAGGGAGGAGAGGGTGAGGGAGACAGGGGAGGAGGGAGGAGAGTGGGAGGGAGACAGGGGAGGAGGGAGGAGAGGGTGAGGGAGACAGGGGAGGAGGGAGGAGAGTGGGAGGGAGACAGGGGAGGAGGGAGGAGAGTGTGAGGGAGACAGGGGAGGAGGGAGGAGAGTGGGAGGGAGACAGGGGAGGAGGGAGGAGAGGGTGAGGGAGACAGGGGAGGAGGGAGGAGAGTGTGAGGGAGACAGGGGAGGAGGGAGGAGAGTGTGAGGGAGACAGGGGAGGAGGGAGGAGAGTGGGAGGGAGACAGGGGAGGAGGAAGGAGAGTGGGAGGGAGACAGGGGAGGAGGGAGGAGAGTGTGAGGGAGACAGGGGAGGAGGGAGGAGAGGGTGAGGGAGACAGGGGAGGAGGGAGGAGAGTGTGAGGGAGACAGGGGAGGAGGAAGGAGAGGGTGAGGGAGACAGGGGAGGAGGGAGGAGAGTGGGAGGGAGACAGGGGAGGAGGGAGGAGAGTGTGAGGGAGACAGGGGAGGAGGAAGGAGAGTGTGAGGGAGACAGGGGAGGAGGAAGGAGAGTGTGAGGGAGACAGGGGAGGAGGAAGGAGAGGGTGAGGGAGACAGGGGAGGAGGGAGGAGAGTGTGAGGGAGACAGGGGAGGAGGGAGGAGAGTGTGAGGGAGACATGGGAGGAGGGAGGAGAGTGTGAGGGAGACAGGGGAGGAGGGAGGAGAGTGGGAGGGAGACAGGGGAGGAGGAAGGAGAGTGGGAGGGAGACAGGGGAGGAGGAAGGAGAGTGGGAGGGAGACAGGGGAGGAGGAAGGAGAGTGGGAGGGAGACAGGGGAGGAGGAAGGAGAGTGGGAGGGAGACAGGGGAGGAGGAAGGAGAGTGGGAGGGAGACAGGGGAGGAGGGAGGAGAGTGGGAGGGAGACAGGGGAGGAGGGAGGAGAGTGGGAGGGAGACAGGGGAGGAGGGAGGAGAGTGGGAGGGAGACAGGGGAGGAGGAAGGAGAGTGGGAGGGAGACAGGGGAGGAGGAAGGAGAGTGGGAGGGAGACAGGGGAGGAGGAAGGAGAGTGGGAGGGAGACAGGGGAGGAGGGAGGAGAGTGGGAGGGAGACAGGGGAGGAGGGAGGAGAGTGTGAGGGAGACAGGGGAGGAGGAAGGAGAGTGGGAGGGAGACAGGGAGGAGAGTGGGAGGGAGACAGGGGAGGAGGGAGGAGAGTGGGAGGGAGACAGGGGAGGAGGAAGGAGAGTGGGAGGGAGACAGGGGAGGAGGAAGGAGAGTGGGAGGGAGACAGGGGAGGAGGAAGGAGAGTGGGAGGGAGACAGGGGAGGAGGAAGGAGAGTGGGAGGGAGACAGGGGAGGAGGAAGGAGAGTGGGAGGGAGACAGGGGAGGAGGAAGGAGAGTGGGAGGGAGACAGGGGAGGAGGGAGGAGAGTGGGAGGGAGACAGGGGAGGAGGGAGGAGAGTGGGAGGGAGACAGGGGAGGAGGGAGGAGAGTGGGAGGGAGACAGGGGAGGAGGAAGGAGAGTGGGAGGGAGACAGGGGAGGAGGAAGGAGAGTGGGAGGGAGACAGGGGAGGAGGAAGGAGAGTGGGAGGGAGACAGGGGAGGAGGGAGGAGAGTGGGAGGGAGACAGGGGAGGAGGGAGGAGAGTGTGAGGGAGACAGGGGAGGAGGAAGGAGAGTGGGAGGGAGACAGGGGAGGAGGGAGGAGAGTGGGAGGGAGACAGGGGAGGAGGGAGGAGAGTGGGAGGGAGACAGGGGAGGAGGAAGGAGAGTGGGAGGGAGACAGGGGAGGAGGAAGGAGAGTGGGAGGGAGACAGGGGAGGAGGGAGGAGAGTGGGAGGGAGACAGGGGAGGAGGAAGGAGAGTGGGAGGGAGACAGGGGAGGAGGAAGGAGAGTGGGAGGGAGACAGGGGAGGAGGAAGGAGAGTGGGAGGGAGACAGGGGAGGAGGGAGGAGAGTGTGAGGGAGACAGGGGAGGAGGGAGGAGAGTGGGAGGGAGACAGGGGAGGAGGAAGGAGAGTGGGAGGGAGACAGGGGAGGAGGAAGGAGAGTGGGAGGGAGATATGGGAGGAGGGAGGAGAGTGGGAGGGAGACAGGGGAGGAGGGAGGAGAGTGAGAGGGAGATATGGGAGGAGGGAGGAGAGTGGGAGGGAGACAGGGGAGGAGGGAGGAGAGTGTGAGGGAGACAGGGGAGGAGGAAGGAGAGTGGGAGGGAGACAGGGGAGGAGGAAGGAGAGTGGGAGGGAGATAGGGGAGGAGGGAGGAGAGTGGGAGGGAGACAGGGGAGGAGGGAGGAGAGTGCGAGGGAGACAGGGGAGGAGGAAGGAGAGTGGGAGGGAGACAGGGGAGGAGGGAGGAGAGTGGGAGGGAGACAGGGGAGGAGGGAGGAGAGTGAGAGGGAGACAGGGGAGGAGGGAGGAGAGTGGGAGGGAGACAGGGGAGGAGGAAGGAGAGTGGGAGGGAGACAGGGGAGGAGGGAGGAGAGTGGGAGGGAGACAGGGGAGGAGGAAGGAGAGTGGGAGGGAGACAGGGGAGGAGGGAGGAGAGTGAGAGGGAGATATGGGAGGAGGGAGGAGAGTGGGAGGGAGACAGGGGAGGAGGAAGGAGAGTGGGAGGGAGACAGGGGAGGAGGAAGGAGAGTGGGAGGGAGACAGGGGAGGAGGAAGGAGAGTGGGAGGGAGACAGGGGAGGAGGAAGGAGAGTGGGAGGGAGACAGGGGAGGAGGGAGGAGAGTGGGAGGGAGACAGGGGAGGAGGAAGGAGAGTGGGAGGGAGACAGGGGAGGAGGAAGGAGAGTGGGAGGGAGACAGGGGAGGAGGAAGGAGAGTGTGAGGGAGACAGGGGAGGAGGAAGGAGAGGGTGAGGGAGACAGGGGAGGAGGGAGGAGAGTGTGAGGGAGACAGGGGAGGAGGGAGGAGAGTGTGAGGGAGACATGGGAGGAGGGAGGAGAGTGTGAGGGAGACAGGGGAGGAGGGAGGAGAGTGGGAGGGAGACAGGGGAGGAGGAAGGAGAGTGGGAGGGAGACAGGGGAGGAGGAAGGAGAGTGGGAGGGAGACAGGGGAGGAGGAAGGAGAGTGGGAGGGAGACAGGGGAGGAGGAAGGAGAGTGGGAGGGAGACAGGGGAGGAGGAAGGAGAGTGGGAGGGAGACAGGGGAGGAGGGAGGAGAGTGGGAGGGAGACAGGGGAGGAGGGAGGAGAGTGGGAGGGAGACAGGGGAGGAGGGAGGAGAGTGGGAGGGAGACAGGGGAGGAGGAAGGAGAGTGGGAGGGAGACAGGGGAGGAGGAAGGAGAGTGGGAGGGAGACAGGGGAGGAGGAAGGAGAGTGGGAGGGAGACAGGGGAGGAGGGAGGAGAGTGGGAGGGAGACAGGGGAGGAGGGAGGAGAGTGTGAGGGAGACAGGGGAGGAGGAAGGAGAGTGGGAGGGAGACAGGGGAGGAGAGTGGGAGGGAGACAGGGGAGGAGGGAGGAGAGTGGGAGGGAGACAGGGGAGGAGGAAGGAGAGTGGGAGGGAGACAGGGGAGGAGGAAGGAGAGTGGGAGGGAGACAGGGGAGGAGGAAGGAGAGTGGGAGGGAGACAGGGGAGGAGGAAGGAGAGTGGGAGGGAGACAGGGGAGGAGGAAGGAGAGTGGGAGGGAGACAGGGGAGGAGGAAGGAGAGTGGGAGGGAGACAGGGGAGGAGGGAGGAGAGTGGGAGGGAGACAGGGGAGGAGGGAGGAGAGTGGGAGGGAGACAGGGGAGGAGGGAGGAGAGTGGGAGGGAGACAGGGGAGGAGGAAGGAGAGTGGGAGGGAGACAGGGGAGGAGGAAGGAGAGTGGGAGGGAGACAGGGGAGGAGGAAGGAGAGTGGGAGGGAGACAGGGGAGGAGGGAGGAGAGTGGGAAGGAGACAGGGGAGGAGGGAGGAGAGTGTGAGGGAGACAGGGGAGGAGGAAGGAGAGTGGGAGGGAGACAGGGGAGGAGGGAGGAGAGTGGGAGGGAGACAGGGGAGGAGGGAGGAGAGTGGGAGGGAGACAGGGGAGGAGGAAGGAGAGTGGGAGGGAGACAGGGGAGGAGGAAGGAGAGTGGGAGGGAGACAGGGGAGGAGGGAGGAGAGTGGGAGGGAGACAGGGGAGGAGGAAGGAGAGTGGGAGGGAGACAGGGGAGGAGGAAGGAGAGTGGGAGGGAGACAGGGGAGGAGGAAGGAGAGTGGGAGGGAGACAGGGGAGGAGGGAGGAGAGTGTGAGGGAGACAGGGGAGGAGGGAGGAGAGTGGGAGGGAGACAGGGGAGGAGGAAGGAGAGTGGGAGGGAGACAGGGGAGGAGGAAGGAGAGTGGGAGGGAGATATGGGAGGAGGGAGGAGAGTGGGAGGGAGACAGGGGAGGAGGGAGGAGAGTGAGAGGGAGATATGGGAGGAGGGAGGAGAGTGGGAGGGAGACAGGGGAGGAGGGAGGAGAGTGTGAGGGAGACAGGGGAGGAGGAAGGAGAGTGGGAGGGAGACAGGGGAGGAGGAAGGAGAGTGGGAGGGAGATAGGGGAGGAGGGAGGAGAGTGGGAGGGAGACAGGGGAGGAGGGAGGAGAGTGCGAGGGAGACAGGGGAGGAGGAAGGAGAGTGGGAGGGAGACAGGGGAGGAGGGAGGAGAGTGGGAGGGAGACAGGGGAGGAGGGAGGAGAGTGAGAGGGAGACAGTGGAGGAGGGAGGAGAGTGGGAGGGAGACAGGGGAGGAGGAAGGAGAGTGGGAGGGAGACAGGGGAGGAGGGAGGAGAGTGGGAGGGAGACAGGGGAGGAGGAAGGAGAGTGGGAGGGAGACAGGGGAGGAGGGAGGAGAGTGAGAGGGAGATATGGGAGGAGGGAGGAGAGTGGGAGGGAGACAGGGGAGGAGGAAGGAGAGTGGGAGGGAGACAGGGGAGGAGGAAGGAGAGTGGGAGGGAGACAGGGGAGGAGGAAGGAGAGTGGGAGGGAGACAGGGGAGGAGGAAGGAGAGTGGGAGGGAGACAGGGGAGGAGGGAGGAGAGTGGGAGGGAGACAGGGGAGGAGGAAGGAGAGTGGGAGGGAGACAGGGGAGGAGGAAGGAGAGTGGGAGGGAGACAGGGGAGGAGGAAGGAGAGTGGGAGGGAGACAGGGGAGGAGGAAGGAGAGTGGGAGGGAGACAGGGGAGGAGGGAGGAGAGTGAGAGGGAGATATGGGAGGAGGAAGGAGAGTGGGAGGGAGACAGGGGAGGAGGGAGGGGAGTGGGACGGAGACAGGGGAGGAGGGAGGAGAGTGGGAGGGAGACAGGGGAGGAGGGAGGAGAGTGGGAGGGAGACAGGGGAGGAGGGAGGAGGGTGGGAGGGAGATAGGGGAGGAGGAAGGAGAGTGGGAGGGAGACAAGGAAGGAGGGATGAAGGAAGGAGGGAAGTGGGAGGAAGACAGGGGAGTGGGAGGAAGACAGGAGAGGAGCAAGGAAGGTGGGCAGGAGAGAAGAGGAAGAGTGTGGTTGGGAGGGTAGGAAGGAAGGAGGAGGAGAAGAGAGGGAGGAAAGGAAGGCGAAGGAGGAGAAAGGGAAGGAAGCTGCGAAAGGGAGGAGGAGGAGAAGGAGAAGAAGGAGGAGGAGGAGTAGGAGGAGGAGGGTAGGTGAGGGGTAGGAATGAGAGAGAAGGAGGAGAGAGGGAGGTAGGGTGGGAAAGGAAACAGGAAAGGAGGGAAGGAAGATTAATTTACTCTCAAAAACCATTTTTTTTTCTGTATTTTTATTGATTTTTTTTACATCATCTGTTACGAATTTTTGCCCAATTGTGGAACTGAAATATAATACTTAAAGATAATATCAATTACTGGATTACCTGAAGATTAGTACCCAGCTTATTTCACCTGAAGATTAGTACCCAGCTTATTTTACTCAATTGAATATTAACCACCGATACGCTAGGTGGGAGGTTAGGTTAGGTTAGGTTAGGTTAGGTTAGACGAGATAGGTTGAGTTAAATTTGTTAGTTAGATTAGGTTAGGTTGGGCTAAGTTAGATTAGGTTAGGTTAGGTTAGTGTTCGAGTTGTTAATTTACGATGAAATGAAGTGTGTGTGTGTGTGGGGGGGGGGGAGGGGGATGGCTAATTTTCAGGTAAGACAAATTATCCATCCAAATTAACACTTAAAATATTTCACTGATACTTACTTCTTCCTGTTATTAAAACCAAACCAAACAATATTTTATATTTTCCTTCTAAGTTTATACATATCGAAACACGTCAACTTTTAAGAGGGAGAAAAAAACCGAGGACACCCTTGACTAGTGTACAGAACAGTGGTGGAGAACACGGCAACACAACAACGACAACAGCGACAACACAACAGCGACAACACAACAGCGACAACAGCGACAACACAACAGCGACGCGACAACAGCGACAACACAACAGCGACAACAGCGACAACACAACAGCGACAATACAAAAGTAGCAACACAACAGCAACAATACAACAGCTACAAAACAACAGCGACAACACAACAGCGACAACACAACAGCGACAATACAAAAGTAGCAACACAACAGGAACAACACAACAGCGTCAACACAACAGCGACAACACAACAGCGACAACACAACAGCGACAATACAAAAGTAGCAACACAACAGCAACAATACAACAGCTACAAAACAACAGCGACAACACAACAGCGACAACACAACAGCGACAACACAACAGCGACAACACAACAGCGACAATACAAAAGTAGCAACACAACAGCAACAATACAACAGCTACAAAACAACAGCGACAACACAACAGCGACAACACAACAGCGACAATACAACAGCGACAACACAAAAGCAGCAACACAACAGCGTCAACACAACAGCGTCAACACAACAGCGTGCCTAAAAGAGAGCTCAGTTCTCAACTGGCTCAGCCATGTTAATATTGTTATTATTATGCACTCTGTATCTGTGTTTTTCTGGCTAAATAAACTGTTTCAATTCAATTCAACACCACAACAGCGTCAACATAACAGCGTCAACATAACAGCAACACCACAATAGAGTCAACCCAACAAAGACAACACAACAACGACAACACAACAGCGTCAATAAGACAGCGTCAACACAACAGCAACAACACAACAACGACAACACAAAAGCGACAACACAACAGCGACAATAAAACAGCCTCAATAAAACAGCGACAACACAAAAGCGACAATACAAAAGCGACAACACAACAGCAGCAACACAACAGTGTCAACACAACAGCAACATCACAACAGCGTCAACATAACAGCGTCAACATAACAGCATCAACATAACAGCGACAACACAACAGCGTCAACACAATAGGAACACTATAACAGCGTCAACATAACAGCGTCAATAAAATTGTGTCAACACAACAGCAACATCACAGCAGCATCAATAAAGCAGCGTCAACATAGCAGCAACAACACAACAGCGTCAACACAACTGGGGGTGACGGGGGGGGGGGGGGAATGGAATGAGGGAGGTATGGATGGAGGGAGGGAGAGACGACAGAAGGAGAGAGGGAGAGAGGTAGGGATGGAGGTGAGAGGGAGGAGAGATCGAGAGGTGTAGAGACGGAGAGACGGAGAGAGGGAGGGAAGGAGAGAGGGAGGGAGGCCAAGATACCCAGAATGTTTAATGATCGTAAACCAATATTAACATTGACACAGTACCCTACACCTCCTCTGTCTCCCTCACACCGTGTACCCATGATCCACCCTCTGTCTCCCTCACACCGTGTACCCATGATCCACCCTCTGTCTCCCTCACACCGTGTACCCATGATCCACCCTCTGTCTCCCTCACACCGTGTACCCATGATCCACCCTCTGTCTACCTCACACCGTGTACCCATGATCCACCCTCTGTCTACCTCACACCGTGTACCCATGATCCACCCTCTGTCTACCTCACACCGTGTACCCATGATCCACCCTCTGTCTACCTCACACCGTGTACCCATGATCCCACCATCTTTTCTACCTCACACCGTGTACCCATGATCCACCCTCTGTCTACCTCACACCGTGTACCCATGATCCCACCATCTTTTCTACCTCACACCGTATACCCATGATCCACCCCCTGTCTCCCTCACACCGTGTATCCATGATCCACCCCCTGTCTCCCTCACACCGTGTATCCATGATCCACCCCCTGTCTCCCTCACACCGTGTATCCATGATCCACCCCCTGTCTCCCTCACACCGTGTACCCATGATCCACCCTCTGTCTACCTCACACCGTGTACCCATGATCCACCCCCTGTCTCCCTCACACCGTGTATCCATGATCCACCCCCTGTCTCTCTTGAGGTGTAAGGAGAGTGGGCGACTGAGAGAAGGTGAGGTAAAGGGTAAGTGACTAGAGGGGGGAGGGGGGTAGTTGAGGGGAGGGAGGTGAGACGGGTCAACAGGAGGAGGAGGAGGGATGACATTTTTTTTTTTAGTAGAGAAAGAAGAACTGAAAGAAGATTAGAGGAAGGAGGAAGGGAATTAATACTTCGGAAATTGAAGAAATTAAGGAGGAGGTAGTAGGAGGCAGGCTGATTGCCTTGTTACTAGCTAGCTAAGCTAATAATGTGTTAAACTTTTATCTTGGGCTAACTATTGCGATCGGCTGACCACCCCGTCGGCACAGACACTAGACCGCCCACCCCATTTATCGGTATTTTGAACGTCATATTTCGTATTCCGGCGACCCTACTGGCGGATGCTGGTCTAGGGAGGTTGACTATTGCATGGCCATATAGAACGGGGATGGTAATGTACTTATTGAGGTTTGGTAAGATTTGGGGAACCATGTATAGTTGTTGTCGTTATCTGGTGGGAGTTTTTGTAGGAGTTCTTGCTCTGATCTTTCAATTTTTTGCCAGACTCTGCTGACCAGGGTGTGCAGCTGCTGAGTGCTGGGTCTTATTCTCAGGTCTCTGTGAATTTCTGCAGTGGTTCTGATGAAGGGGTGTCTCTCACCTGTGACGAATCTTAAGAGCTTCGTTTTGGATTGACTGAGGTGAAGGGTAAGGAAGTGATTTAGTGGGGAGAGGAGGTGGTGGTCTGGGGAGGGAATGAGAGAAGGGAGGAGGGGAGAGGAAGGTGCGGGGAAGGGGTGAGGGGTAGTTGGGGGTCACAACCAATGAATGGAAGTGACCATAATGATCACCAGTGCTGATCTCTGTTTGTCTGAACCTTACTGATGGTCTGTCTCTTACACCGTTTTCTTTACCATTGTCTGTTTTTCCTTGCTTCCCTCTATCTCCCTCTTCCTTCCTTCTCTTTTTCTTGTTTCTCCATGTTTGCCTCCTAGGAGAGAGAGAGAGAGAGAGAGAGAGAGAGAGAGAGAGAATCACTGACTTAAGTTACCCGGTCAGGTGTTGGCAGTATTGTCTTACATAATATTATCGGGGACTGATTTCCATATACTTTTTTTTTAGTAAAAGAGGAAACAGATATAAGATAAAGAATGAATGTATGTATGTATGTATGTATGTATGTATGTATTTTATCTCTATTGATTTTTTCGCCATATCAGTCCAGACTTCGACCACGTCATGAACGCAGACCTACCCAGTGTTGTCCAGAAAGACTTGAACTCAACGTTACCAGAACACCCCAATGGTCACAACTCACAACTACGTTATTACACAGCATCTGGACAGCAAAATCACCGTGCTGTGATAGCTGTGTCGTCCATGGGCTAGGCTGGAGTTTTAACAGCTGCTGCCTTAGGAGAGAGAGAGAGAGAGAGAGAGAGAGAGAGAGAGAGAGAGAGAGAGAGAGAGAGAGAGGTTATATAGCACAGTCGAATCCCTCACCCTAGATAACTAGCACAAACACATCCGCGTACACGTGTTTTTCGTTATCAGATTGTATATAGTTGATAGCTAATTATATAATGGATAAATGGATAGATTCATGGATGATAGAGCGTGGTAGTAACTCTCAACAGGAGCTGCCATACACAGGTCAAGTGGCTTATTGCAGACTCCTTATTTACTTAATGTTCTTATGTTCTTATATGAAAAACTACGTAATATATAAATAACAAATACACACACATACTATAAATGGATAAAATAAACAAATGCACAAAAAAATTGAACTACACATGTAAACAAAAGAAAATATACTAATGAATTAAAATACAACAGCGTAAAATACACCTCGGTCTTTTGTTTTCACTATATAAGGTAATTTATCTTAACCCGTTAAAGATAATGTTACAACACTTCTTATCTCCTAACAGTGAATACAATACAAGAATATTAGATAAGAATGACTATATTAACCACCAGGTGTCCGTTGATGACTATGAATAAATTAAATACAGAGAAGTACATATAAAATTACTACAAAATAAAACATTTTTGTACAACCTGTATCTCTGTTTTGTACGAGAGACTTATTGATGTGTTAACCTTTCTCTCGTTGTAGCAAAATATCTGTTTACATTAAGGGACGTAGATGAGAAGAAGGAGAAGAGAATCACTAGAAGGAGAAGAGAATCACTAGAAGGAGAAGAGAATCACCAGAAGGAGAAGAGAATCACTAGAAGGAGAAGAGAATCACTAGAAGGAGAAGAGAATCACTAGAAGGAGAAGAGAATCACTAGAAGGAGAAGAGAATCACCAAAAGGAGATGATCATGAAGCTATTGATAGTTATATATGAGTATCGTACAATATGTAAATAGTTTAATAGTTTAATAGTTTAACTATTAGGTGCAAGCAATATGGTGTAAAATGATGATTTAACCAAACCTAGCCACGATAAGCCACATTGTTACCTTGTTAATCCACATTGTTACCTTGATAAGCCACATTGTTACCTTGATGAGCCATATTGTTACCTTGATAAGCAATATTGTTACCTTGATAAGTCATCTGATGTTACCTTATAAGGCACCTGACGTTACCTTAAGGCACCTGACATTACATTAAGGTAACAGCAGGTGCCTTATTAAGGCAACGATGTGACATTAATAAAGCACCTGACGTTACCTTAATAAGCCACATTGTTAACAAATAAGGCACCTGTAGTTACCTTAATAAGACACCTGTAGTTACCTTAATAAGGCACCTGTAGTTACCTTAATAAGGCAACTGTAGTTACCTTAACAAGACACCTGTAGTTACCTTAATAAGGCACCTGTAGTTACCTTAATAAGGCAACTGTAGTTACCTTAACAAGACACCTGTAGCTACCTTAATAAGGCATCTGTAGTTACCTTAATAAGGCACCTGTAGTTACCTTAATAAGGCACCTGTAGTTACCTTAATAAGGCAACTGTAGTTACCTTAACAAGAGTCCTGTAGTTACCTTAATAAGGCACCTGTAGTTACCTTAATAAGGCACCTGTAGTTACCTTAATAAGACGCCTGTAGTTACCTTAATAAGGCAACTGTAGTTACCTTAACAAGACACCTGTAGTTATCTTAATAAGGCAACTGTAGTTACCTTAACAAGACACCTGTAGTTACCTTAATAAGACACCTGTAGTTACCTTAATAAGACACCTGTAGTTACCATAATAAGACACCTGTAGTTACCTTAATAAGACACCTGTAGTTACCTTAATAAGGAAACTGTAGTTACCTTAACAAGACACCTGTAGTTATCTTAATAAGGCAACTGTAGTTACCTTAACAAGACACCTGTAGTTACCTTAATAAGACACCTGTAGTTACCTTAATAAGACACCTGTAGTTACCATAATAGGACACCTGTAGTTACCATAATAAGACACCTGTAGTTACCTTAATAAGACACCTGTAGTTACCTTAATAAAGAAACTGTAGTTACCTTAACAAGACACCTGTAGTTACCTTAATAAGGCAACTGTAGTTACCTTAACAAGACACCTGTAGTTACCTTAATAAGGCACCTGTAGTTACCTTAATAAGGCAACTGTAGCTACCTTAACAAGACACCTGTAGTTACCTTAATAAGACACCTGTAGTTACCTTAATAAGGCAACTGTAGTTACCTTAACAAGACACCTGTAGTTACCTTAATAAGACACCTGTAGTTACCATAATAAGACACCTGTAGTTACCTTAATAAGACACCTGTAGTTACCTTAATAAGACACCTGTAGTTACCTTAATAAGACACCTGTAGTTACCGCTTTAAGAAATCACGTCAAATACGTATCTTATTAATTATTAAACACACTCAATCACTAGCTCTCTTTCCTCATTCTCTCACTGATATTATTGTCGCTAACTTATGACAAACACACAAACACACACACACACACATACATACAACTGTATGTATATATATATATATATATATATATATATATATATATATATATATATATATATATATATATATATATATGTTTGCCTTTAGTACTTTCTCGTAAATCTGGTGCACCGCCATGCTGCTCAAGGCTGCACATGCACCCATGACACAATTAGTGATACACACCTCTCTCTATCTATCTATATATATATATATATATATATATATATATATTATATATATATATATATATATATATTATATATATATATATATATATATATATATATATATATAATCTATATCTACATATATATATATATATATATATATATATATATATATATATATATATATATATATATATATATATATATATGTATATATATATATATCTATATATATATAACATGAAGTGCTCCACCATTACCAGACCTTGGAGTGTTACAGTCTACTGGAGTCTCACAAGCCCGCCCGCTGTTCTGGCCACACTGATTCCAATTAACAAGTGTGCCAAGTCAGCGAAATATGAACCGTGGTCCTCAACCTGCACCAGCGTCATGGTGTACACACGCACACGCACATATGTTTGTATGTATGTATGTATGTATGTATGGACAGGACCACAGGTGTGTATATATGTATGTATGTACAGGTACGTACGTATGTATACTTGTTTGTATGTATGTGTAATAATGGTTGCCCCTCGTGTAACGAGGATGGCCGGCCCAAGGGCCACCTAGGCGTGAATTTGTTTAAGGTGTAGAAGCTGTCGCCAACACAACAACCACACCCTAAGTTAACGAGTTGCATGACCCAGTGTCAAGGAATAGTCCGAGAAGACCGGACAACTTGCCAACTGCACTGGCTAACCATTACCCCGGAATACGATCCGCAAATCGATTACCATCCAGGTCCCCAATATCTGCTGGGTAGACAGAGGCAAATGGCGTAAAGAAACTTGCCCATAATTTCACCCTGCCCGGGGATCGAACTAGGGTCCACTCGCTTGTGAGGCGAGCATGCTGATCATTACACGACAGGTCGCCAACACACACACACACACACACACACACACACACACACACACACACACACACACACACACTCTCTCTCTCTCCCGAAAATATAATGTGTGAACAAACACTGACCATTTTTAATTATTAACTAATAATTGAATACATTAATTGAATAATGCATTAAATAATTAGCTAATTTTTCGTCTCATTTCCCAACTGATTGTAATTATAAGTATGTAAATCATGAACGTAATTTGTTTAGTCTTCAGCGTTTTGTGTTTTATAAAAAGCTGAATGATGGACGCGGGAGGGTGGGGGGGGGGGGGGGTGGGAGAGGGGGAGGTGGTGGCTGGGAATGTCGGAGACGTGGAGGTGGGAGGGAACGCGGGAGAAGGGGAGGTAAAGTGGGAGGGTGGAGGGGGAGGTTGGATGTGGAGGGTAGGGGGTAGTGGGAGGGAGTGTGAGAGAGGGAAAGGGGAGGGAACGTGGGGGAGGGTAGGAGAGGGGAAGGTAAAGTGGGAGAGGGGTAATGGAGGTAACGTGGGAGGTAGATGGGGGAGGGGATGGGATGGGAGCGTAGGGGGAGGGGCAGGGGAGGTTAAGTTGGAAAGAGGAGAAGGGTAGGAGGGAGTGGGGGAGATTATGTGGGATAGGAGTCTTAGGGGAGGAGGGTTGTTGGGTGGTGGTCCTGGGGAGGAATATTAACTCTACACATATTAGGAAATGTGTGTGTGTGTGTGTGTGTGTGTGTGTGTTTCTATATGCACACGTGTATTCATCTGCGTGCATCGGCCGTGCAACTTCATGCCACGGGAAGATTAACAAACAGGAAATCATTTTGCGATCACGATCATTGTTACTTGTCTCAGTGCTGTGTTGTCCATCCCAGGTCGAGAAGAAGCGTGTGTTACTCTGCCTCAGCGTACAACATTAATAATTAATATGTAAAAAAAAAAAATGTAAATCAATGAATATTTAAACGAAGATTGAGTCGATTAATATGCACCACTATCTATCTATCTATCTATCTAACATCTGCTGCATTAGATGACAAATTCTATCAGTCAGTCAGTCAGTCAGTCAATCGGAAATGTCAGCCCTAGAGCTAATTAAAAAAAAAAAAATCGTGGTATTTAATTGGAGAAAAAAAAACCCACCCAGATTATACTCCGTAATTGAGTAACTTTTGTAATTATAATGAAATAAACTCCAAGGAACAACACCATAATAATGATGATGGGGAGAAGTAGAGCCTTCAGTAAGTGTAGCGTTAATAATGACAATTCTGCTCGGGAGAAAATGGTGAATAACGTCGCCCTTGACTCGAGTTTCTTTGTTTATCGGATGTATGAGTTAGTTTACCTCATTGTTATTCATTCATGTTATTAATTTAAGTTTTGTGGGTTGGTGGTGAGGTGCCGTGGGTTGGTGGTGAGGTGCCGTGGGTTGGTGGTGAGGTGCCGTGGATTGGAGGTGAGGTGCCGTGGATTGGAGGTGAGGTGCCGTGGGTTGGTGGTGAGGTTTAGTGGGTTGGTGGTGAGGTTTAGTGGGTTGGTGGTGAGGTGCCGTGGGTTGGTGATGAGGTTTAGTGGGTTGGTGGTGAGGTTTAGTGGGTTGGTGGTGAGGTGCCGTGGGTTGGAGGTGAGGTGCCGTGGGTTGGTGGTGAGGTGCCGTGGGTTGGTGGCGAGGTTCCGTGGGTTGGTGGTGAGGCTGTGTGGGTTGGTGGTGAGGTTTTGTGGGTTAGTGGCGAGATATCATGAGTTTAAAAAGCAGGCTTCGTGTGTTCAAACCCAAGTCTCGTGTTCGATGTAATTTGTACCAAAATATATGTTTTGATTTCGAACAGTCATCACCTTACTTTTGACCAACTAATAGACAACACTTTTGAACTAGTTCCTTGTACTGTTTTTGAACAAGTCACACTAAGTTGAACATGAATCGGACAGCTATTACATATTAAAACATTTCTAAATAAGTAAACTTACACTAGACTGAACATGAACTTACTGCAACTTTTGAACAACTATTTAAATAGAAGTTCATGGTTAAGCAAAAGACGTATAAGTAGTTACTGAACATATATTTTACAAGTACGTTAAGTGGTTACAAATGAAAGGTACCTCCGTGCTAAGTGGGGTAAAAAAGTTACATTGATCTTATTCAAGGAACTCACTTTATAAGTGGCCACACTAAAACAGGAAATGTTATTACTTTACAACATTTCAGGATAACAAATAAGTGAGATCAACCAATGCTCAACGAATAATTTAAATAAACGTTGAATAAATGATTATAATTACTTCTCAGTGAACATGGAATATTATTTTCGAACAAGTATGAACAAAAAAGTATCTCAACATCAAGTTTGAACAAACAAAACAAAATCATTAATTAATGAATAAAGAGTTTATTTGAACTATTGAACAGCGAGTTTACAAATTAAATACATCCTAAAAACTAAAAAAAAAAAAGTCTGAATATTAAAACGAAAAAACAAAAAACAACACTTAGATTACCCTGACAGATCAACTTTTCCCGAGGCACCAAAAAAAAAAAAAAAGTTTCGACGATCTTTCCGAACGTAGCGACGAACAATAATTTCGAACAAGTGGCATTGTATTGGTTATTTCATGGCCAGCCAAAATAATCCATTATGGGAAGTTTACCATGCACAAAGACCTGTTTATGAAATTTAGGAAAGAGATTTATAAATGTTTGATTGCGTGGATTTTTTAAGCTTATTCATGTGTGTGAAGTTAATTCGTATGTATGAGTACACTTCAATTTTGGCCATTGAGCAATTATCGAGGTGAGGCACAGAAAATATAGTAGTTTTTTGTGGGGACAGAAAAATAGGCAGGTGTGGTGGTGCTGGGTGTAGTATTTGTGGTGGTGGTAGTGCTAGTTGTTCTGGTGATGGTGGTGTTGAGGGGTAGTACTGGTAGTGTTAGAGGTTGTGGTGGTTGTGGTTGTGTTAGTAGTGGTGATGGTCATGGTGGTTGTGGTGGACCTAGTGGTTGGGGTGTTAGTTGTGGCTTACATTATGTCAGGTATACCTCTACCAGGTATACCTTTACACCTGAGCTACACTCTCTCTCTCTCTCTCTCTCTCTCTCTCTCTCTCTCTCTCACCTCCTCACTTAACATTTCAACTTCTCTTGACTTAATTAATGTATTGATGATATTAACAAGACCACGTTAAGCGAGGTACTGAAATTAATATTATTTTTAACAAGTCTCAATAACAAATATTGTTATATAGTCAATTAGAGTATTTCAGAATTACAACCGTAACTGATAAAACTTATTCAGAGATATATTACATCAGTAAAGGGGATCTATTCATTAATAACCAAGTTAAAATTATGAGTTAAAATTTCCTCTTGACTTTAAGATGCGAGACGACTTGTAATTGACGACGTTTAGCGGTTGAGCAAAATTGGCTACGTTTACAGTATCGAAATTGCCTTAGGACTTAATGATATGTCAATTAGATATATTTCCTCGTTGGAAAGTTTCAGAATGCGCAATCATAGCCCAAGGCAACCATAACCCGAGGCAACCATAACCCATGGCAACCATAACCCATGGCAACCATAACCCATGGCAACCATAACCCAAGGCAACCATAACCCAAGGCAACCATAACCCATGGCAACCATAACCCATGGCAACCATAACCCAAGGCAACCATAACCCATGGCAACCATAACCCATGGCAACCATAACCCATGGCAACCATAACCCAAGGCAACCATAACCCATGGCAACCATAACCCAACGCAACCATAACCCAACGCAACCATAAACCCAACACAGCCTCGACCACTCAGCACTGCAGCATTACAGCCAAATGAAGGCACAGCATTTAACTGGGATGTTTTGACGACCGTGATCTCTTTGTCCTCAGGGTCGAGATGCTGTGTTATATATGAGAAGAAGCTGTGAGCTGTGGTACTCCGGAGGCAGGAACTCAAAATAACACTGACAAGATTTCTATACTATTTTGTGTATCCATTCTCTATAATCCTCCAGAAGAGACACAAATTATATACGTTTACAATACTCAACAAAATATCTTACTTGTTTCCACCTCTCTCTCTCTCTCTCTCTCTCTCTCTCTCCTCGTAATATCCCTTTGTTTCTCTCGATCTTTATCTTTAGTTATATTTTTCTTGCATTTTCTCTTGGTATAAGTTTATAATCAATTGTTTGTATCTATTCACCCATTCGTATTTTTTGGTGTTCGTCTATTGTGCTGTTCTCTGTTTTTGTTTGCTCTCTCTCTCTCTCTCTCTCTCTCTCTCTCTCTCTCTCTCTCTCTCTCTCTCTCTCTCTCCTTAAAATAGTATTTTTTTTCGTGTCCTCATTTCATAACACACACACAATAACTTCAACAACAAATGAGACAACATAATGAAAAAGTACACAATAACACCTTCCTTGCCAGTGTGTTATGTATAAACCTTTTCCAATCAACGTGTGTTATTGCGCTTCTGACACCTTCACATTTAAATAACAGTTCCGGAATTGTATGTAAAAATCTACCTTTCTGAGCACTGTGAGCATTTCTAAAAAGTATTATTACGAAAATTTTAATAATATAAAGTAATTTTGAAACTATTTATCAGGGTTAATATATTCTGGTTTGGCCTGGGAGAGTCATTGGCTCTATATATGGAAAGGTAGGATGGGAATTCACCTGCTCACTCACACTCACACTTCACCCACTATCACCTGGACTATTTCACTCTCACCTGGACTCCTTCACACTTCACCTGGACTTCCTCACACTTCACCCACTATCACCTGGACAACTTCACTCTCACCTGGACTCCTTTACACCTCACCTGGACTTCCTCACACTTCACCCACTCTCATCTGGACTATTTCACTCTCACCTGGACTACTTCACTCTCACCTGGACTTCCTCACACCTCACTCACTCTCGCCTGGACTCCCTCAAACCTCACCTGGACTCCCTCACACCTCACCCACTCTCATCTGGACTACTTCACTCTCACCTGGACTACTTCACTCTCACCTAGACTCCCTCACACGTCACTCACTCTCAGGAATCCTTCACACGTCACTCACTCTCACCTGGACTCCCTCACACTCACCACACAACAGGTGAACACATACCACCTGTAATTGGGACACTTCACCAAGATTTATATGTCACACCTTAATCAGAGTTAATTAGGCTACTCAACATAGTCTTCAGGCTATCATACTTGGGAAAATTATTGGTAAACCAGAGCGATGTGTATGCGTTGGCACGAACTCGCACGCGCGATAGATTCCAGAACACCTTTACTCCCCGCTAGTGATTTGCTCATCATCCCAGTTAACACCACGGCGCTGACGTCACCTCAGAAGGAGTGGAAACTTCACAACAGAAAAATCTTTGCTAAATCGCCAATTTTAATTGGATCATGCCAATTATTGAACACCCACGGACACGTGTCGGTGTGCGTGATAATTATTCTGTACATGGAAGCATTTTAACGAATTATTAGTTCCTGAAAGTGAAGGTTGACTTAAATACCTTAATAAACATCAAGTTAGTGTTACAAACAAGGCAACTTAGTTAACTCTAATAGGCGTCTTTAACTCTTTAACTTAACCCACAGGTAAGTTAATCATGATTGTAAAGAAAGACACTTAACCACCATTACAAGTAATGGACACATTAACTAATACCTAACCATTACCCTTAACCATTAGCTTCAGCCACAGACGGGGTAATTAGTACTCCCTGGTGTCGAGACAGTACCTTTAACCCGTCTCCATTAGTCACAGACAGGTAAATTAGGATTCTTACCTGGGCCGGGGCGGCGAGTCTCAGACAGGTTAATTAAGTGTTCTCACCTGAAGGCAGTGACTTTAGGTCAACACGGTGAGTCACACTTGGATTATTTTGCTATCGCCTGATAATGTTGACTCGGGTTTATTACCGCCGCTCAAACATGCGCTTACTTGCTCAGTCTCGCCTTAATTTGCATACTGGCAGCCTTTAATCGTAGCTATGTTTTCTATATTCTGGCAGCTCACTAAGGGCAGTATTAACCCATGTAATATAAGTAACATATTTAGTCATGCAAAAAAGAGAGAGAGAGAAAGAGGCTTAATGTTGACACAATACCTCGACCCTTAGTCACTTAGGTTTAAACTGTCCCGCATAATAACAGAAGATTAAAGTCCCTGACATAACTAATTCACGATATAAGTTGTATCCCTTCCAAATGATTAAGATTATCATGTAATTCAGCCATCAAGTGTGGCAGCAAAGAAATAAACAAACCATAACATAAGTTTGTTTCATTCCACACAATTACGAAAACAAAGCATTCTATACCGTATTATTTCAATGTACATTATAAAGATATCACCTGAATAGCTCTTCCCCCTGCCTGGTGAGTTTACCTCCGTTAACACACAAACACCCGCGTTCACGTCTGATGATTCTCTGCTGTAATGACCTCATGATGATATTGACCAATAATTGTGGCCGAGAAAGAAAGACTTCATATGGAATTCCCGAGAAAAACAAAAGTCAACAGAAGAAACAATAGCTGTTAGGGGCTAGCAGCCAAACAAAGGCACAAGTATATTTCTAGTTCCCTTGAACATGGTCACAACACGTACTAGACGGCTATTAACGAGTGGCATGCATAAAAAGCAAGGTAAATCGACTGCTGCCTTGTGTTAAAGGCTTGGTTATAATACCTAGTGGCTTGTGTTAAAGGCTTGGTTATAACACCTTGTGGCTTGTGTTAAAGGCTTGGTTATAACACCTTGTGGCTTGTGTTAAAGGCTTGGTTATAACACCTTGTGGGTTGTGTTAAAGACTTGGTTATAACACCTTGTGGCTTGTGTAAAAGGCTTGGTTATAACACCTTGTGGCTTGTGTTAAAGGCTTGGTTATAAGACCTTGTGGGTTGTGTTAAAGACTTGGTTATAATACCTAGTGGCTTGTGTTAAAGGCTTGCTTATAACACCTTGTGGCTTGTGTTAAAGGCTTGGTTATAACACCTTGTGGCTTGTGTTAAAGGCTTGGTTATAACACCTTGTGGCTTGCGTTAAAGGCTTGGTTATAACACCTTGTGGCTTGCGTTAAAGGCTTGGTTATAACACCTTGTGGCTTGCGTTAAAGGCTTGGTTATAACACCTTGTGGCTTGTGTTAAAACAGGTGGATGATCACAACAGGTGAATAAACGCAACAGTTGGATGATCACAACAGTTGGATGACCATAACAGGTGGATGATCACAACAGGTGGATGATTACAACAGGCGGATGATCACAACAGGTGGATGATCTCAACAGGTGGATGATCTCAACAGGTGGATGATCACAACAGGTAGATGAGCACAACAGGTGGATGATCACAACAGGTGGATGATTACAACAGGCGGATGGTCACAACAGGTGGGTGATCACAGCAGATGGGTGATCACAACAGTTGGATGATCGCAACTTGTGGATGATCACAACAGGTGGATGATTACAACGGGTGGATGATCACACCAGGTGCATGATAACTTGTGGATGATCACAACTTGTGGATGATCACAACGGGTGGATGATCTCAAAAGGTGGATGATCACAACCTGTGGATGATCACAACAGGTGGATGATCACAACGGGTGGATGATCACAACAGGTGGGTGATTACAACTTGTGGATGATCACAACAGGTGGATGATCACAGCGGGTGGATGATCACAACTTGTAGATGCTCAAAATGGGTGGAAGATCTCAACAGGCAGATGAACACAAGAGGTGGATGATCTCAACAGGCAGATGAACACAAGAGGTGGATGATCTCAAAAGGTGGATGATCACAACAGGTGGATGATCCCAACAGGTGGATGACCACAATAGATGAGTCAACATAAAAGGTGAGAAGGGTTCCTGTATGATTCACCACACAGGTCTTGGCCACAGTAGCTCTTGCAGGACCTCTCAGGTGTGTGTGTGTGTATGGGTGTCCTCCTCCACTGGCTGCTGGAGGGACAGTTAACAGTGAACCACGAGGCGCTTACCTGCCGTGAAGGTGAACGATCATTGGACTGTAGCGGACCTCCTGAAGATTATGCATCCCTGTTTATTTCACTTGATTTTTTTTTCTTTTATTTCTTTTTTATTGGGCACTCCCCTACATCCTTGTGTAAGGTGAAGCGCAGAAGCGTTTACAGTACCCAACAGGGAAGCATGCTAAGTTCATGCTTGCCTTTATGTCTCATGAGTTAAGGGCGTAGAAGCCTGAGGAGGCAAGGGCATAGAAGACTGAAGAGTCAATGGCTTATGTCATCAAGTTATTGGAAGCTCCAACAACTTGTCCCTGAATACGAATTCGCAACTTTCGATTTACACCAGGTGCCTACTGTACTGCTAGGTGAACCCTAACGCTAACCTATCATAACCTAATATGACCTTATCTAACCTAACCTAATCTAATACATCCTAACCTAACCTAACCCCTCCCTCCCCAGATAGCGTTAGGGTGCTTAACCATCATCAGGGGGGGGGGGGGGGGGGGGTAATATTCAGGTCTTATGATTTGTTCGCTGACAACATGAAGACCAATTTATCGACTTCTCAATAACAGCCACTAGGATCTACCTGAAACTAACCTGTAATTTACTATTCTTTACCTAACTTGGAAAAGTAAAAGTATTATATATCGTTTATTTAAGTCATAAATAATCTCTGGGGTAATTTGTATCGTGAGATTAAACTCTCGAGTTCCATCATTATAATGGGAATTGCGTATTGATTTCTTGAAGTTTTAGAGTAAATGATGAAAGAAAAACAAAGGAAATAGAACAAAAAAACAACAAAAAACAACCACAAAAATAACATTCACAAAACAAGAAGATGACGTTGATCATTGAGGAACAAAGACTATTACTGGAGATAACCAGCAGCTGCTAGGTCAGGTGTCGAACAAATCACATAAAGATGTCTTCAAGATGTCTTCACTTCAGGTACATTACTGACTACCCTAACCATCACACACACACACACACACACACACACTATTCCTTTCACACCTTGAAAGGGAGATAAAAAAATCTGAATTAAATTATATGAACTGTACCTGTAGTCTCATTTTTGAAGAGTAATATGAAAAAACTCCTCATTGTTTGTTGGTGATGTAGAGAGAGAGAGAGGCGCCAGTGTTGCCTTCATTGTGTTATCAGAGGTGATCTTGTATGGTGACAACAAGATAAGGGGAACTTGCGGCGTCACTGCTAACTGATAACACAGGTGGGGTTCTGACGCCTTGCCTGGTAAGGGGTACCTGTGGGTAGACCATAGTACCCGCCCACACTCCTCTCCGCCCACCCATATTACTGACTTCCCACACTGCAGTTGACCGCCCACAACTGCTCTCTGCCCACACACACTGTTACCCACCCACACTGTTGTTGACGCCCACACTCTTGTTGTCGCCCACACTCTTGTTGTCGCCCACACTTCTGACCACCACATACTACTCTCCCACCCACCTATTACCAACACCTTAACCACCCCACCCATTACCAACACCCACATCACCCCTCCCATTACCAACACCCACACCACCCATTACCAACACCCACATCACCCCACCCAACACCCTCACCACCCACAATAACCTCAAAAGACATACCAGATAAAATATTCATATCGAAGCACATACTGTATATTGTTTGATATGAAATACTCCCCCCCCCCCCCCATCCTGCTAACAACATACCTGGGAAATAGCATACGTCGATACCAAACTATACACACTGAGTATGATAAGGGTGTTTTGTTGCATGAGGAAGCATTGTGTAACATAGCGTGGTATGTGATAACTAGGTAGGTATACCAAGGAAGGAATTTGACATGAAGGAAGGCCATAGAAGATGTAATTAATTATACGACAACAAGTGATGATAGAGGCAGGTGTGAATTTCAGGATGGATATAACAAAAAAATATCATTGGGCAAACTAAAAACAGTTTACAAAGAAGCGTATAACAACAACAAAGAAAACAACAGCAACAACAAAAACAACGAAAACAAAAAACAACCACAAAAATAACAACCACAACAAGGGCGACACCCGGGTTATGTTACGAGGTAAAATAACGACTAATTAGTTATCTTTACGTTACTGAAGACTGGCGTTACCTCACAGTCTCCACTTGAAAGTATTTGATTAAAGATAGTCGACAAAACGCTCATTTATAAGGTAAAGGTACAAGAGGAAGGTGTATTGATATGTATAGGTGGGGTAGACAGGTGAGGTAGACAGGTAGATACAGGTGAGGTAAACAGATAGATAAAGATGTGACATACGAGTAGATACAGGTGAGATATATAGGTAGAAACAGGTGTGGTATATAGGTAGATACAGGTGTGGTATATAGGTAGATACAGGTGTGGTATATAGGTAGAAACAGGTGTGGTATATAGGTAGATACAGGTGTGGTATACAGATAAATACAGGTGTGGTATATAGGTAGATACAGGTGTGGTATATAGGTAGATACAGGTGTGGTATATAGGTAGATACAGGTGTGGTATATAGGTAGATACAGGTGTGGTATATAGGTAGAAACAGGTGTAGTATATAGGTAGAAACAGGTGTGGTATACAGATAAATACAGGTGTGGTATACAGATAAATACAGGTGTGGTATACAGATAAATACAGGTGTGGTATATAGGTAGATACAGGTATGGTATATAGGTAGATACAGGTGTGGTATATAGGTAGATACAGGTGTGGTATATAGGTAGATACAGGTATGGTATATAGGTAGATACAGGTGTGGTATATAGGTAGATACAGGTGTGGTATATAGGTAGATACAGGTGTGGTATATAGGTAGAAACAGGTGTAGCATATAGGTAGAAACAGGTGTGGTATACAGGTAGATACAGATGTGGTATACAGATAAATACAGGTGTGGTATACAGATAAATACAGGTGTGGTATACAGATAAATACAGGTGTGGTATACAGATAAATATAGGTGTGGTATATAGGTAGAAACAGGTGTGGTATATAGGTAGATACAGGTGTTGTATTTCGGTAGATACAGGTGTGGGTGGTATATAGGTAGATGCAGGTGTGGTATTTCGGTAGATACAGGTGTGGTATACAACAGAGGTACACTGAAAGTAAATAGTCAAGGTATACAATAATATACATAGATAAGGATTATAAGTAAGATTGAAGTAAAGTTATTATGCAAATTCAATATGTAAGGTTTGTAGGTAAGGTCGGATGTAAGGTGTTTAAGGTTGTGATCATAGGTAAAGTCAGATGTAAGTTGCTTAAGGTTGTGTTCATAGGTAAGGTCAGATGTAAGGTGCTTAGGGTGGTATTCATAGGTAAAGGTTATAGGTAAGGTCGGATGTGAAGTGCTGAGGGTAGTGTTCATAGGTACGGTTGTTAGGTAAGGCAGGTAGAGGTTAGCTTTACTGATAAGGTAGACAAGAGTTGTATTATATTGAGGAGGCAAACAGGTGTTGTGTCTGAGAACATCGTCTACAGTAACTCTCATTTATAACTACAAGTTCAACATAAAGACTTGATGATGATTATGATTATGATGATGGATGGTGATGATGACGATACAGTCACACACACACTCTACTACTAGTACTTCTACTTTGCTGTCACTCGAAATCGAGTATGACGATCATCCAGCTCTGATACAATGATAGGAGTTATTAAGGATGCCACCTTTGTTGGTGAGCTCTGAGGTGACAAGAGAAGCCGATATAGGGCCGGCAGGGTCGTCCACAAATGTTGCACGTGTGGAGGGTTACATCTAGTGCGAGAGGGGCGGCGGAAGCGTCTTTCAGGCGTTGGAGCTTGTCTGCCTCGGTAGGCAGTCGGGTTAACATGAAAGTATTGACACATTCCCGTCCCGTGTGGTGCTCATCCAAGCGTTTCGGTGTGGAATAATCGTCTTTCAGGTGAGGAGGTCGAATTGGCACTTTTTTAGGTTTGTCTTAAGACTATCCTTATTGCCCGCCAGCGTTACGTTTACTATTCGTTAGGCGACTGTAGAGTAGCTGCTTTGGCAGTCTACTGTCGTCCATACGGGTAACATGGCTAGTCCATCATAGCTGGTCATGAATAATGGTAGCCTCAATGCTCCAACAGTTGGTGTCAGAAAGAATATTGGCATTTGTTCTCTTCTCTTCCCAGCTGCCATATAGTAGGGTGGGGAGGACCACTGCTCGATATACGTGCAAATTTATAGATAATTTCAGCTCTCTACAGTTGAAGACACGGGTACGGAATCTGCCAAAGGCTTGAGAAACACATCTGATCCGATGTTGAATCTCTTCGTCGATGTCCGCAGTGGTAGACAGGTAGGAGCCGAGATACCGAAAGTGGGTAACATTAGAGAGGGCAGGAGTGTTAAGCTGGATGGATGGTGGTGTGGCTGAACCAGGGACAGGCTGAAAGAGAATCTGAGTCTTAAATACATTCACCTCAAGGCTGAAGTGTGCATACACATCTGCATAGGTGTTCAGGATCTCCTGTAAGCTGCATTCAGTGTGAGCGAAAAGGGTGAGGTCGTTTGTCTACTGAAGTTCAGTAATGGAAGCTGCTGTCACCTATGTTCCTGCCTGGAGTTGTCTTATGTTGAAAAGACCCTTCATCCGGTACTGGAATTCCACCCCGCCGGCTAAATTGGAAAAGAGAGTTGGTGCCAGTACACATCCTTGTTTTACCCCCGTTTGGATGGGGAAGAACTCAGACTGGGTACCATTGTGTAGGACGCTGCCATTCATGCCATCGTGGAGTTGCCTCACAATGGCGATGAATTTTGGTGGGCGGCCAAAACGACTGAGGGTCCACCAGAGGGCTTCCCTGTTCAACGGAGTCGAAAGCCTTAGTTAGGTCGATGAAAGCTATGTACAGGTCACGATGCTGTTTGCTGCACTTTTCCTGCATCTGGCGGGCAGCAAAGATCATGTCAGTGGCGCCACGTGATGGTCTAAAGCCACACTGAGATTCTGGGAGGAAATTTTCCGCTGCAGGAAGAAGTCTGTTTACTCAGGCGATAATTTTGCCAGCTACGAACAGCAGGGAAATCCCTAGGTAGTTGCCACAGTCTGACTGGTCCCCCTTTTTCTTATAAATATTGACAATGGAGGCATCTTCCCATATATTCTGCAAGAGAGAGCAGAGACGGCTGGTAAGCATAGGTTCTCCTGCTTTATACACCTCAGCTGGGATTTCATCAGGCCCTGAGGCTTTGTTATTTTTCGTCTGTTTGATGGTAGTAGCTACCTCACCCAGGGATGGAGGATAGCTGAGGTGGGTCAGTTCTGGATGCTGAGGGACCTGCTAGGTAATCAGGACATCCACATCGGTGTTTCAGTTGAGCAGCAAATGGTAGTGCTCTTTCCAGTGCTGAAGGATGCCTTCTTCGTCTTTAGTTTGGGAATTACCGTCGAATGAGCGGAACGGGGCTGCGCCATGAGTGATTGGCCCATATGATTTTTTAGTGAACTTGAAAAATTCGCGCATCTTGTGTTGATCTACAAGTTTTTGCGTTTCACATGCTTTAGTTTTAGACCAGTCGTTCTTTAGATTGCAAAGTTCACGCTGGGTCGCCACTTTCTTCTTGCGGAAGGTATCAGCTTTGGTGGAAGACTGAGGGTTGTTCTGACAGTCAGTTAAAGCAGCACATTTATCATCGATGAGCACATTGACTTCCGGATCATTTTCATCAAACCAGTCCTGCTGTATTCTTTCGATCTGGCCGAGGGTCTCTCTGACAGTTTTTGTCATGACAGTGTCAAGAATACTCCATTCGGCACTGGGATTTGGGTTGTTTGTTGTCAGGTTGTTTATCAGCCCATGTTCGAGCAGATTTCTGAAAGCATGTACTACCGCTGGATCCTCCAGATGCTTAGTGTTAAAACCTCTTCTGGAGGCTTGTTACCTTCGTCGTTTTGGGGCGACGTGAAGTGATAGCTTGGCTCTGACAAGCCGACGATGTGACGATCAGTGTCGCAGTGGTCGAGTCACGCATGGCTCGGGTGATGAGGACATCTCGGCGATCTCTTTATCTCACATCGATGTAGTAAATGAGATTGCAGTGTTTGGATCGTGGGGGGTTGCCACGAACCCTTGAACTTGTCGGCCTGCCTAAACAAGGTATTGTTGATAGTGAGGTTGTGTGTAACACACTTGCTGAGGTGGAGTAGACCGTTGGGATTACACTTGCCTAGTCCATTTTCTCCCTATGATTCCTTGCCATATGTCAGCATCTCTGCTAACTCAGGCATTGAAGTCGCTTAAGAGCACAACCTTTTCTTCGGTTGGGATAGAGGTTTAGCACTCTTTCAAGGTCGGCGTAAAAGGCCTCCTTGATGTCATCCTCTGCATACAGTGTTGGGACATATACAATGATGAAGAAAGCATGACGCGAGTGATTCAGTGGGACTCGGAGTGTCACGAGGTGCTCGTTGATCCCAACATGCATTTCAGTTAGCCTACGTAGGATGCATTGGTGGATGGCAAAGCGAACTCCATAGATGCGGTTTCTCTCCACAGTAGGCTTCCAGAAGAAGGTATAGCTAGACCCCCGTTCTGTGAGTCGACCCTCGTCTGAGAGCCGGGACTCACTAATGGCTGCTTTGTCGATGTTATACCTAGCCAGTTCTATTACCACAAGGGCGGTCCTTCTTTCAGGACGCTCATTTGTGCCTGTATCCAGAAGGGTCCTGACATTCCATGTAGCGATAAGAGGTGGTATAGTTTTTTTTTTGTTCGACTGCATATGGATGACCTTACTGGGTGTGGTTGCCCAGTCAGGGTGGTTCTTTAGGCAAGCTATATTTAGGGCACCTTTTCTAGCCCCCTCCCCATGTGGGGTGAGCAGAGTGGCTCCTCGAAATGACTGCTCAGTTGCACCAGTCGCACAGACAGGATTGGATTGCACTGCTGCCTAAATCCTAGTGCATAAACGACCATCTTATCTGCCACTCATGTGCAGAGTTCTTACTAGAGACTCCTGGCAGTTAACTTTGCCTGTCTCTGTCGTCACTCGTCCGTCGCCATAGGACTTTTGGGGGTATAGGTGTTTTGATGATGATGAGAAGTATGATGAGCTGGATGATGGCTGCATGTGAGTTGATTTATTTGGTGAGGCAAGACTTGTCTGGAACCACACATCTTGGCTCTCCCTTTTCCTGATCCAGTGGTACAAGTGTTGCAACGACTGGGGAGACGAAGAGATGCAATGGACTGCCAATAGCCCAGTTTGTTGGGTTTCGCCTTAGTAGCCTGTCCATCATGCATTGCCTTCATCCGCCGGTGTAGTCGTTCTTGTTGGAGGTCTGTAAGCATCTCTGCCTGATTTGGAGCTGCACCGCAGATTTTTCGTTTGAGATATACTCCGTTAAGGCAGCGGGGCAGTGGTTGGTAGGCGCCAGGACGTGTCAACATATCAGTGGGCCTATGCACAATGCGCTGTCCCTCTGGGGCCTATTGCTGCTCCGACATCCCCTGCTGGTCTAGCCTGGGCCCACGAGGCACCCAGTTATCGTGTGTTGCCACGAGGGGGGCATAGAAGGAGTATTGATGGTGAAGAGGCTGTGTACTGGCAGGGAAGGACTTAAGCAAGCTGCTTCCCTGTTCGCCACGAGGGCTAGCCAGCGGCGGCAGCTGAAAGCGAGAGGAAGCAAGCATTGCTTGCACTTAATGCTGCCACACTAGACGCATTAAACCACCCTGCGCACACACACACACACACACACACACACCGTACAGCACCTCTCTCACTCCTCCATTACAACTCCAACCATTAACAAGGATGACACTTACCCTTCAACGTTCACTCCTTCCCTCCCCCTTTCCCTCCTCTAGTCCCCTACCCTCTCTCGCTCACCCCCTCTCTCGCTCACCCCCTCTCTCCCATAAACGATCTGGAAGGAGGGCGCCTTTACACTCCGTCTCTCCTTTCCTCCCCTACCCCCCCTCCCTCTCTCTCTCCCATAAGCGATCTGAAAGGAGGGCGCCTTTACACTCCCTCCTCCCTCCCTCCCGTACCCCACCTTTCACCCCCGCAGCCTGAAAACAAAATAATGATTATAAATGGGTGGCAACTCTGCTATAGCCACGTCGATAATTTAGAAATAACAAGTGGCAGAGGCATTGATGAATCGCATTATAAAGCCAATGATAATAAATTGCCTGGAACATGCAATTTTGCTTGCGATAATTTGCCCCCTTAACGCAACCCTGTTTCTTGTGTATACGAGTATTCCTACTTCTCCGATCCCTCCCTTCCCCCGCTCCTCCCCCCTTCCTCGCGCCCCCTTCCCTCAGGTCGGCCCCAGGGTCCTTCCTTGCCATGATAAATGAGTCTCTCCTCAGTATATTACTACTACTGTTGTTGCTGCTAAGAGTATGGTATATTATAGTATATGTCCAAAATGTTGTATATCTGCATACTAATGGTGATAGACGTGTGGTATATACAGCCAGGCTATACTGTAAAGGTGAGACGGTATTGTTGAACACATCCTTAGAGGGTAGACGTATTTATTGTTCTGGTAATGACGCGTATTTTCTCGTTATACACCTTCCTATAATATATATACCGTTGTTATACACCTTCCAATAATATATATACCGTTGTTATACACCTTCCTATAATATATATACCGTTGTTATACACCTTCCTATAATATATATACCGTTGTTATACACCTTCCTATAATATATATACCGTTGTTATACACCTTCCTATAATATATATACCGTTGTTATACACCTTCCTATAATATATATACCGTTGTTATACACCTTCCTATAATATATATACCGTTGTTATACACCTTCCTATAATATATATACTGGTTTCTTTTATTTATCCTTCATTTTCTCTCATATCCTTCATCTTTATTCATTTCCTCCATTCTCTCCTTTTTACTCCAATCTCTCTTTCTCCATTCTTTTCCTTCCCCTTCTTCCTCTATATATTTATTCAATCTGTCTCATTTCCATCATTCTCTCTCAATTTCTACATTTTCTGAATTCTTTTCTTATCTACACTATCATCCATTCTCTCTAATTACTCTATTCTCTCCCAATTCCTCTATTCTCTCCCAATTCCTCCATTCTCTCCCAATTCCTTCATTCTCACCTAATTCTTCAATTCTCACTTAATTCCTCTGTTGTCTCCTAATTCCCCCATTCTCTCCCATCTGTTTCATTATTCTTGAGGTTGTTCAGTGACCTTGCATGCTGATGACCTAGCAATGCCTCGCCTGACCTCCAAGACACGCACTCAGGTCGTTCATAACTCCTGATACATTATATGCTTCCAAAACAAGAAAACAAAACAGAGGCAAAAATAATAAGGAGAAAAAATTATAATAAAAATGGTAGCGACTAACATCCGGATAGCCTGTTTGTCTCACTATATAGAAATAATAATAATAATAATAATAATAATAATAATAATAATAATAGTAGTTATATACACATTGCCACGACAACAAGTAAACATAACTAATGTTTACACGCACTTGCACATACATTCATACCTCAAAACATAAAATTCCACACACCACATAAACAAAACCACACCCCCTCCCCTTCACACACACACACACACACACACACACAAATGTAAATGATAATACATGATCACTTTGGCGATATAATAATGGCCAAGGCGTTATTACCCTAAACCTAGAATATAACGTTAAAAACTCATTATACAAACGATGAAAATTTTACTGCATATTTAATGACGTTCTCAAAACTTTTCTGTTGCATTTTTTAAGATGTGAAATATCACGCACACCAGTGTTACCAGTGGTGTGTGGGAGGAGGAGGAGGGGTACTTATGTCTCAAGGGGTTTGTTTAACTTAAAGGTTGTGGTAAGTGTGTTTGTGTGAGGTGTGTTGTACCTGGTAATTGCTGTAACACTATATGAAGGGACAGGATACCCGTGCCTTCTGGGTGTTATGGTAACAATGTATGACAAGAAAGGTTACCTGTCTCTCCTAGGGTTGTGGTAATACTGTCTCCAGGGTTTGTTATACCTGGAGGTTGTGGCAACACTGTAAGACTGTGATAATTTACACACCTACATTGTCCTTTTACTGTCCGTGATAACATTATAACGGTGATTCTTCATGTGACGATGAATGACAACTTCTCCACGGCTTCCTGACAAGGAATGATGACTTCTCCACGGCTTCCTGACGATGAATGATATCTTCTCCACGATTTCCTGACGATGAATGATATCTTCTCCACGGCTTCCTGACGATGAATGATATCTTCTCCACGGCTTCTTGACGATGAATGATATCTTCTCCACGGCTTCCTGACGATGAATGATATCTTCTCCACGACTTCCTGACGATGAATGATAACTTCCCCACAGCTTCCTGAAGCTGAATGATAACTTCTCCACGGCTTCCTGAAGCTGAATGATATCTTCTCCACGGCTCCCTGACGATGAATGATATCTTCTCCACGGCTTCCTGACGATGAATGATAACTTCCCCAAAGCTTCCTGACGATGAATGATAACTTCCCCACGGCTTCCTGACGATGAATGATAACTTCCCCACGGCTTCCTGACGATGAATGATAACTTCCCCACGGCTTCCTGACGATGAATGATATCTTCTCCACGGCTTCCTGACGATGAATAATAACTTCCCCACAGCTTCCTGACGATGAATGATAACTTCCCCACAGCTTCCTGACGATAAAGGCTTCATAGCCATGTCCTTATAACACGTTTTTTTAAACTAAGCAGATATGATCTTCAGTACAATATTTTATTCATCAAAACATTGAGGAAAAAATCCCTAGTTCTTCCCTCTCGTAGATAAATTCATTAAAAAACAGAAAAAACAGAAAAAACCCACAAAAGCCAAACTTAATAAAAAAACACAAGGGTTAGAGACATATCCAAAACACAAACAAAACAAAACAAGGATAGTATAAACAAAAACAATATATCTTCCACATCAAAAAACAAGAAACTAAAAATAAAAGTAGAAAAAAATATAGGAAATTCGATACTTTTAATATTAATAATCAGGGCACTTTTTTTTATCCCCTAAACGAGATAAAGACTGCCATTTTTACTATCGAATTTTGATACGTCCTCTGCCTTACCCGGGGCCTTGTGATCTTCTTTGATAACGAGGATATGTGGGAGAAAAATGAACTTGAAAAACAGAGCATAAGAGGGAAGTTGGTGTGTGTGTGTGTGTGTGTGTGTTGGTGTGTGTGTGTGTGTGTGTGTGTGTGTGTTGTGTGTGTGTGTGTGTGCTGTGGCGGCGAAGGGGAAGTCCCAATAATATTATGTTCTACGACAGCTGCCAAGAGAGAGAGAGAGAGAGAGAGAGAGAGAGAGAGAGAGAGAGAGAGAGAGAGAGAGAGAGGTCGTAGTGTTAAGCTTGAGTGACAGGTGTAGGGAGTCACTGGGCAACACTTATCACTGTATGGTAAGCAAGATCACAATAAACCGATAACCAAATTCTTTATCTGAGCTTTTATGACAGCGGGCATAACATTCACGTGTTGTTTACTCACTGTTACCAGGAGCGGTGAGCCTAAGTAGCTCTGGAGAGGCTAACTTGACCTAGTAAGTCAAATGACTCTAGCTAGTGAAAATACACTTCTCAAACAATGTCAGGTTCTTCCTATTTAACTACTAGTGTAAGCCTATAACTAACCAGTGAAGATTTTCCTAACTAACTAGATAGTGTGGTTCACCCTATTTAACTAGTTAGATTACACATCATATCTAGCTAGCTAGTAAGAGCTTAATTAGTCCAGCTAGGAAGTACAATTAGCCTACTTATCAAAATATCTCCAACTAACTCGTATGGGTAAGAGAGTGACGTGGAAAAGCTAATATTGCATTATAATAACCCAGATGAGTCCTGCATTGAGATCCATATTGTAACATGCATTCAAAGGGTTAAATAATTCTGTTAACTTTTATTTATGGTGAAAATCACTTAACCGATTTCGACACTATGATAATCACAGCAAAATCTGAAATCGGATGAAATGTTAGCCACTTACTCTACACCGAATTAACTAATTATTCAAAACAATTTACGTGTAAACGTAAAAGTGGGTTTCATACACCTGAGGGCTCGTTAGGGGCAGTGTGGATACAGCACACTGAACGGTAAAACATCCTAGGAACCTTTGAGATGGTGGGTAGCCAGTGAGCCCCAGTTCTAATAAGCCCAAATTCTATTGGACCTTTGTCCTAAGAGGCTCCAGTCGTAGCGGGACCAAACGTAATCGGCCTCTTCTTTATACTGTAGTTAGGTTAATGTAAGTAAGTTTAGGATAAGATAAGATAAGGACGGATTAGGTTAAGGTGAAGTGAGGAAAGGCTAGGGTAAGGTAAGGTTAGTTTAGATAAGGTAAAAAAAGGTAAGGTAATATTAAGTTAGATGGAGTTAGGTTAGGTAAGGTAAGGTAAGGTAAGGTAAGGTAAGGTAAGGTAAGGTAAGGGAAGGTAAAGTTGAGGCATATCTAACCTGTCACATTTGAGACACTGCTCTAGGTACACTGTGTTTCCTTATACCTGGTTCTCACTCTTCTCTCCCACATTCCCCTCTCATGCGCCAACTCTCTCTCCATTTCCCTCCCATCTCCTGCTCTCTTCTCAATCCTCTCTTTCCTTTCCTCCCCATGTTCTCTCCTTTTACTCTTTAGTTTTCCCCTCTCTTTTTCCCTCTCGCGTAATACCCCTCTCCCTCATTCCTCGCTTTCATTCTTTCGCTCTCTCTCATTCCTTATCCCCCTCTTTCCCTCTCTCCTCTCACCCTTCCTCTCATCTTCAAACCCCTCCTCCCTCCCTGTCACTTCCATTTCTCTCTCTTCCCTTTTCTATTAACATTTACCCTCTATCCCTCTTCTTATCTCTTCTCGTTCCTTCCTTCTCTCATATCATATCACCCTTTACTCCCTTCCCATCACCTCCTACTCCCCATCATTTCTTCCCTCTCCTTCTCACCTCCCACTCCCCTTCTTCTTCGCTCTCACCCTCTCACTCCCCACATGTTCTTCGTTCCTCTCACCTCTCACTCCTTACCGTTTCTTCCCTCTCCCTCTCATCTCTCGCTTACCCTCTTCTTCTTCCCTCTTACTCATCACACCTTCTTCCCTCTCACTTCTCACTCTCCCCAGTCTTCTTCCTTCTCCCTCTCACTCTTCCCCGTCTTCTTCCCTCTCACTCGGCGCTAGAGGGCTGGGTGAGGTAGATCCCCAGGACCACACTTGTGTCGTAGGTTGGTAGTTTGGGACCAAATCATATGCGGCATGATCCGTTATCGACCGACCGAGCATAATTTTGTTTCAATTTCTGTAAGAGCGACACGCGAAGGATTCTGGAAGCGGCCGATGCGTAATGGAAGTGTACGGCCCCTCGCGTCTCGCATCGAAGGCTGATTAATCTATAATTTAATTATAAATAATTGATCGCAGAGGACATTTGATGAATAGGGGAAGAGGAGGAGAGAGAGGAGGAGGGGGGGGGGGGCGGAATTATTATGAAATTCAAATATCTAAGAATTTTGAAACACGCTGAATGAAATGATGTCAATTGCAACTATTTTCCACACCTTTTACACTCGGTCAAAGACGGACATAGAGACAAGGGAGGGAAAAGAGAAAGGTGAACAAGGTGGCTGGAGGAGAGGGGGGGAGGAGGAGGGGGAGAAGGAGGGGGGAGGAGGAGGAACGGGAGCAGAGGAGGAGACGGAGTGAGAGAGAGAGAGAGGGAGAGTGAAGGTTTGATGAAGCTGAAATGCAGTAAGTTTGCGCCTAAAGCTGTAGTTTGCTTCCAAGTAGAGTGATGCCACAATCTTTAACCCCCGAGGTGGCAACACTGGCGGGTTGTGAGTGGTGGGGAAGAGTCGTGAGTCAGCCAATTAGATGTTGTTGTTGTTCTACGTGTTAATGTTTTTTATTCATATTTATGTGTGTGTGTGTGTGTGTGTGTGTGTGTGTGTGTAAGTGTGTGTGTGTATGTGGGTGTATGTATGAGTGTGCATGTATGAGTGAGTGTGTGTGTGTGTGTGTGTGTGTGTTGAGTATGAGTCTATATCAGTGGGATAAGTCAGGTTCAGGGCAGCACTGGTGGTGTCGATCACACACACACACACACACACACACACACACTCTTCTACCTGGTCTCTATGTATAGATTATACCGTATATGTGTGATGATGATGACCATTTTAACCCTATACTATAATGCATCAAATACAATACAATACAATAAAATAAATGTAAATAACTCAACCCCAATGATTTTGTGGACGGCCAAAACACCCCCCCCCCCCCGCCACTGACCTCAGCTGACGTAATTCCCAGCTACCACAACAACAATAAAATACAACACCATACAACACCCCCCTCTCTCCCCACCTCCCTTACACGCGCTGGCTGATAATTTAACCGTCCAATAATTTACGACACTAAAAGTTGTAATTAGAGAAGTAATCGATACATACATACATACATACATACATACATACTCATACATACATACATAATGGTTGCCCCTCGTGTACGAGGATGGCCGGCCCAAGGGCCACTTAGGCGTGAATTTGTTCAAGGTGTCGTCAACACAACAACCACACCCTAATTAACGAGTTGTATGATCCAGTGTCAAGGAATAGTCCAAGAAGACCGGACAACTCACCAACTGCACTGGCTAACCATTACCCAGGAATACGATCCGCAAATCGATTAACATCCAGGTTCCCAATTACTGCTGGGTAGACAGAGGCAAATGGAGTAAAGAAACTTATCCATAGTTTCACCCTACACGGCGATCGAACTCGGGACCACTCACTTGAGAGGCAAGTATGCTGATCATTAGACTACGTACATACTGTACATACATAGTAAAAGGGTGTTAACAATGGCTCACACAGCTGCTGCTAATACTAGTTGTTGATAGAACTAATATATATATATATATATATATGCAAGTAAATCACTGTAGGTGCGCGTGATCTAGGTATATGCTGATAACCACAAGGAAAGAAAAAAACACGAAGTTCCCAAGCGCTTTCGTGTAATTCACATCTTCAGGGGTGAGTACAGTCTGTACTACCCCTGAAGATGTGAATTACACGAAAGCGCTTGGGAACTTCGTGTTTTCTTCTTTCCTTGTGGTTATCAGCATATATATATATATATATATATATATATATATATATATATATATATATATATATATATATATATATATATATATATATATATATATGCTGATAACCACCAGGAAAGAAGAAAACACGAAGTGTTTTCTTCTTTCCTGGTGGTTATCAGCATATACCTAGATCACGCGCACCTACAGTGATTTACTTGCATATGTATGTATATATATATATATATATATATATATATATATATATATATATATATATATATATATATATATATACTGTTTTTCCTTCCCAGCCTTCCTCACTTCCCCCATCATCCATCTTCGTTCCCATCACCTCTGCACCTCCCTTTCGTTGTAGCGTTGAAGGGGGAAAAGGAAAGGGAGGAAGAGAGGATGTACACGCCTCTCCCACCTCCCATCACCACTACCATCTACATACGAGTAGATGTGGCGTTGTTATTTGATGGTTGTCTCTGGGTAGCGTTGACTGGTGATACTGGCCAGTCTTCGAAGCGTTGAATTATATCACTACCTAAATATAGCGTTAACTTATCCTACTGATAGTCTCTAAATATAACGTTGGCATAGCGTTGACATCAGCCATCAGTCATCAATACAGCGTTGACCTATACATACGTCCTCTAAATGGCGTTGACTTTCCCTGTTATTAACGCCTCTGTATAGCGTTGGCGTGCGCTCTCTCCCGCCTCCACCCAACATGCTCCACCACCTTCATATAACGATGACCTCAATAATCAGTCATCTGTATGTGGCGTTGACCAGTTCATACGTTACCTTCGGTCATAATTACCGACCACTTGTATATAACGGTCAATACAACCCTTCCAATATACAATTTGAACCAGACCTAAAGACCACCTCTCCATAACAAATGGCATTAGTAACGACCTTTATATAACGTAACCCTTCATCAACGACCACAAATATATAAATATAAAGACCATTTCCATATTGAGTAAACCTCCACTAAAGACCACTTCCATATGACGATTACCTGCTGTAGCGACCACCTATGTATAGCATTACCAGGTATTAACGATCATACAGAGAACACCAGTCACCTCACTATTGCGTTATACCATAAAAGTAATAAGCAGTTGGATATATGTAATTATACAAACCAGGTGATTCCCCTTGACATTTTATTTACGTTCATGTTTGAGCGTCCATATGGTGAACACCTGGCCGGAACTACCACGCCGCCACAACCCTAACAAATATTATAAAATACTGAACAAAAATCATATATTAATAAAGTAAATTACAATATTTTTATTTTTATTTTACTCATATAATTAAGGGGAGATATATAACTGATAGATGATCTATAATTAAGTTAGCATTGTCTTGTAAACAAAGCGTAAGAAAAATGTAAATGTTTAATTTAGTTTTGCAATAACAGGTGGCTGTGTTTGGATGTGTATGTGTACAGAGAACCACGAGAGGTCAGGAAGATCTATAATAAGAAATGCGAAGAAAGGATGAAGCGTACGGTGATGAAATTGGAATAAGAAGAACTTGCAGAAATTAAAGATAATATGATGATATCGAATAACATGTGAGATTGAAAGGAGAGGTCGGGGGCTAGGGAGTAGATAGTGTAATGGGCTGGACTGTACTTCGCCAAGGAACAGACGTGGCTGATGTACAGTTAATAAAAGACAAAACTCATCAAAGTTACTAAAATGACCTCTGCGTTATGTATTCCAGATGGAGAAGAACTGTAGAAGAACAGCTAGAACATATGCCACAATGGGTGTCAGAGAGAAGAACTTGATGTTATTCTTACTATATGAGTAGTTGTTTATGATAAATATGACTGAACTATGAAGAGAGATGGACTAACTTTTCGGGGACAATGATTCCTATCCAAGAGGAGGGAACAGTGAGGAAGGAGTAAGACAGTGTATAAATCTTATGAGGAGACAAAAGCAAGTGTGAGTGTACTGTACATGTCTTAGGGATGCGATATAGGATACCAACATTATAAGATGTGTATAACATTTAGGTGCTAAGTTAGGAGACTGTTGACTTTATCTTGGATCGATCATGGTGAGGTTAGAAGATGTGGCTGATTGAAAAAGGGAAGAAAAAAGTGCAGTTTATAGGTACTGGAGGAAGGATTTGTGATTTAAATCGAAGGCAATAATTTTTGCATTGTTATTCATATATTCCACCCACAAGGTACAGCTCCATCTAGTGCCTGAATCTGCGTTACCATGTCGTGGTGTGGCGGTTGAAAGTGGATCGTCGCTAAACACTCAAATACTCCACAGGTGATAGGTTTGTTCTTTACCAAAGTGAGGTATGAGTGACCTCTGCACCCCATAGTTCATTCCCAACTTTTTTTACTCGTAACAATGGTTTTAAATTAGACAAAATTAGATTTAGGAGCGAAATAGGTAAACATTGGTTTGGAAATAGAGTAGTGGATGAATGGAACAAATTACCAAACATCAATATTGACTCGAATGCGATGGATAGCTTCAAACATAGGTTGAATGGATATATGAGCAATAGGGGTTGGGTTTAAATGGAACTGCCCAGTATGGGCCAATAGGCCCGCTGCAGTTTCCTCCATTCTTATGTTCTTATGTTCGTATGTAGTCTTCTGATAAGAAAAGGTTTAGGGCATCGATTCTAAATAACTTCATCTCTTGACCTTGAACAACCATGAACAGACACAATAAGCGATTCTCGAGTGTTCCTGTTGGATCATCGTCACCTAAAGGTCCAACCACATTGCCTCCCGTGCTTGCGGCCAGTGTGCCACCATGAGCTAGCAAGTACTGTCTAGGGAAAACAAAGCCTTGGCCATTAAACACTACGGAAAGATAAAGAATGAACAATGACGAAATCAATATAGGAACATGGAATGCGAGGACATTATATGAGGCTGTTAAGTATGCAAATGTTTGTAGGGAAATGAAAAGATTGCAGTGGGACACTTTGAGATTAAGTGGAGTAAGATGGACATGTTTTAATAACATTAATGGTGAATATTTTTTCTTCATATAATCAGGTGGTAAGAAAAAAATAGATATACAATGATAAGGATAAACTGGAGGTAAGAAAAGAAAAGGAAATAATGATCAAACCACCAATTCTGGAAACAAGTTGAGGCAGCTGTGAGCAAAATGAAAAACGATAAAGCTTGTGGTGTTGATCAGCCTCCAGCAGAATTTATAAAACAAATGGGCAACAATGGGGTAAAATGTTTGACTAAAATATTTAATTCTATATAATGTACTTCACAGGAGACCTTCCCAATGATTTCCAAAAATCAATATTTGTATTATTGCCTAAAAAGCCAGGAGCCTTAGAGTACACCCAGTTCAGAAGAATTAACTTAATAAGTTATGATTTAAAAATTTTATTAAACATGATTCTAAGTTGAATAATATTTTGGAATAAACAGTGAGTTATCTGAAGATCAAAATGGATTTAGAAAAAGACAAGGAATTAGAGAAGCTAAATTTTTATCTATTTTGATAATTTTGAGTGAAAGGATTTTGAGGTCAAAAGAAATTTGTGTATCTGCTTTGTTGATTTAAAAAATAAGACGCTTTTAATAAGGTGAAACACAATAAACTTACAGAGGCCTCGGAAAAGATAGGCATTAATGAAGAAGATATTAGAAATCTGAAGAAAAAACTCTTTAATGGCAACAAGAGGCTGCAGTGCTAGTCAATAATGAGCTTACTAATTGGTTCACAGTTACAGGGAGTAAGACAAGGCTGTGTTCTATCTCCAACATTGTATAATATATATTCATAATTCTTAATGAGAGAAGTTATAAGTGATAATGAAGGACTAAAAGTTAATGGAAAAGTAATATCAAATATACGCTATGCAGATGATACTGGTTTTATCACAGATAGTGAAGATGTGTTATAAAAACTGCTTAGCAGATTAGTGGAAAGGGGTGAAGAATATGGGTTAAGAGTTAATGCTGTAATTGGAAATAAATCCTAAAATACAAATTATGGTAGGCAACAGGGAACTTGATAAGTGGACGTAACATAAAGTGGTGATGGTAGATGTACGGAAGAAATCATAACAAGAATAGTTCAAACAAAAACAGGATTTAATTATCTAAAAGACCTTATGAAATGGGACATTAACTTCAATTTAAGAAATAGGCTGCTGAAAGGCTAAATATGGCGAGGAGTGTTGTATGGGTAAGGCGTGGAAAGTTTCAGCAGACACCAGAAAGAGGTTGGAGGCCTTTGAAATGTGGTGTTATAGGCGAATGTTAAAAATAAGCTACAGTGAGTGGAAAATAAGTGAAGAAGTACTGAAGTCAGCAAAAATTTCATGAGAAAACTTGAAATGTACAGAAAAGGGAAATGAGTCATTATGGTCTTATAAGCAGTGATGAGGGGATAATAACAGAAATATTAACGGGCAAAGTTAAGGGTAGGAGGGCTAGGGGAAGGTAGAGACTGGGATAGAGAGGTGATATTAAAAACTGGGTCCCCAGAGAGATACAAAACCTTAGAGCATTGGTAAAAACAGCCCAAGAACGTTTAGAGTGGAGGACTGTGGTCACCAACCCTCAGATATAAGGACGGTGCTCTGATTGATTTACCGATTCAGATAATCAACTTGGTTACGTGGTGATGTTTTCATTGTTTGTACGAGGCTTACTAGTAGTGTGCAGGACAATAACTTTCCCCTGGTATGACAAAAGCAAATAGCTATAATAATAACATTAATTATAATAACTAAATAACTAAAACAAATATAAGGTAATGAAGACAAAAGTTCTATGTTCAACAAAGACTCAGTACTGTTTTATATGGGATAAATAACTGTTCTAGGTTCAGCTGTTATTATATTACACAGAATCACTGAAGGTCAACACAGACTCCAAATATTCCAGGATGTAATGATGAAGTAATACTTGTGATATATATACCTGGTTACGCGGTATATACTGATTGGTAATGATCTACATATAGGCCTACTTGGGTATATGGCATATACCGAGGGGTACTGTATCATTTGTGTATACTTCGGTATGTGAAGTATAACTAGACGTGTGATCTGCGAATTATATGATTACGTAAAGCATACTGAGGGATTAAATATACTTGGGGATACATCAAAGTATAACTGAGAATGTATCATATGTATATTGTTCCATAAAATAAGTATACTAAGGATATACTGTATACACTATCTGAAATACGAAGAGGTTAATATACACTGTACTCTGGCTATGTGAAGTATGTTGGGATGGGTTAGGATGTGCGCAGTTTGTGGGTATTTAATAGGATTAATACCAGGGTGACCGTCCCCTTGAATTATGATTTGTGAGAGAGTAGTTATTTTGTAATGAAAATGTGGAAGAGTAAATGATCATAGTCACGACACACACAGAGACACGGAGGAAAGGGGAGGGGGGGTATTGGATGGGGATGAGGGGGGATAGGAGTGGGACTGGGAAGGGTGAAGACGGAGAGAGAGAGAGAGAGAGAAAATAACTCATTACAGTAACTAGTGACGTGTTTTAGATAATAATAATAATATTAATAATAACAGTAATTCACTGAGCTCATCTCACAAGGACTTAATAGTTCTCTTCAGCCTCGAGTCTCCTATACTCTAAGAATCCTGTCATATCCACAACCCCGTATATATTCCTTGCCTAGTTACCTGTAATTAAGAGATAATATACACCTGCATTAAGGGACACAGTGAGACATAAGATGGAATTACCAAAACGGAACTGACTCTTAAAACGGGGGAAACGGTTCTGTTGGTACATAAAGATCGTTCGGAGCCATAAATCAACTTTGAGAAGAAAAATATGTTTACTTCGCTCAGAAAAAAAGAAGACAAAATTAAAAACTTCTTATTAATAACTTTAGCAATCTATAATACCTTCGCTTCATTATCCCTACTTCCTCCCCTCTCCTACGCTCCATTCACTTCCTCTCCCCACTCCCCTTCTCTCCCCTCTCATACCCCCTTCGTTTCTGCCTTTTCCCCAGTACCCCTTCTACACCACTCCTTCTCCCCTCCTCTCCCCCTTCCATTTCTCCACTCCCTTCCTCTCCGTTCTCCTTTTATCCACTTCCCTCTCTCTCTGTCTCATTTCCTTTTCCTTATTCCCCTTTCTCTTACTCCTCTCCTTCTCCCCTCCTTCTCCCCACTTCCCTCTCTACCCTCCTTCTCCCTACTTGCCTCTCTCCCCTCCTTCTCCCCACTCCCCTCTCTCCCCTCCTTCTCCCCACTTCCCTCTCTACCCTCCTTCTCCCCACTTCCCTCTCTCTCCCTTCTCCTTCTCCCCGCTCCCATCTTCTCTTCTCTCCTCCCCATTACCCCCTCTTCACCACTCCTTCTCTCCCTCCCCCTAATCCTTTCTTCCCCCTTCCTATCTCCTCCATACTACAAAAACAACTACTACTATTACTAATAATAACAATAATAATAATGATAATGGATGTTTCTCGTGATCTAGGCTGGCCGGCATGAATTCATCTAAGTTGCAGAATTCGTCGCCAACACAACAACCACACCCTGAGTTAAGGAGTTGTATGATCAAGTGTCAAGGACTAACCCAAGAAGATCGGACCACACACTTACTGCACTGCCTAACCATTACCCCAGAACACGATCCACAATTCGATTAACATCCAGTTTCCCAATTACTGCTGGGTAGACAGAGGCAAATGGCGTATGGAAACTTACCTATAGTTTCACCCCGCACGGGGATCGAACCCGAGTCCGCTCACTTGCGAGGCGAGCATGCTGACCATGGAGATGACACCGACTTGATAACGAGATCTGAGATTGCCGAGTTCCACGACAATTTAAATAGTGAGTTACTTAATGCACAAAGGCAGAACATACCATACAAAAAACTCAGATCAGACAACAATGACCGTAAATGGATAAATAATTATTTAAAGAACATCATTGGCCAAAGGAAAGCTCTATAGGTAGAAGGATAAATCGTGGCGAAATTCACCTCCGGGACTATTATAGGGTATTGGCGAGTAGGGTTAAAACCGAGATAAGGAAAGCAAAGAGGAATAATGAAGTAAGGATAGCAAGGGAGGCGAAGACAAACCCCAAAGGATTCTACCAAATGTATCAAACTAAAACACGAGAAAAGATTGGACCAATACGGTCAGACACCGGCGAGCTCACTGATAACGACAGAGAAATGAGCAATAATTTGAATAAATATTTTTCAACAGTTTTCACCACCGAAAATTTAAACATGATACCCGAGGCACCGACTCTATTCAGAGATAGTGAAGAAAACAAATTAAGTGAGATAGTAGTGACTAGTAACGATGTTAGTAAGCAAATAGACAAACTAAAGCCTAATAAGTCACCTGGTCCCGATGAGATATTTGCCAGAGTATTAAAGGAATGTAAGGAAGAGCTTAGTATGCCCTTAGCAAAGTTGTTTAACATGTACTTAAAAACAGGTGTAGTACCAGAATCCTGGAGGATAGCGAATGTAATACCGATCTTCAAGAAGGGGGATAGATCACTATCCTCTAACTACCGCCCAATCAGTCTAACATCAATAGTAGGCAAATTACTGGAAGCAATCATTTCAAACTCTATTCGAAATCACCTGGAGAAGCACAGATTGATCAATGATTCCCAGCATGGCTTCACAAGCGGACGTTCTTGCCTAACTAATCTATTAACATTCTTTTCATCAGTTTTCGAATCAGTGGACGAGGGGCACAATTATGATGTGGTATATCTCGACTTTAGCAAAGCCTTCGACAGAGTACCCCACGAAAGACTAATTAGAAAGGTAGAAGCTCATGGCATCAAAGGTGACATCCTTAAATGGATTAGGGCGTGGTTACAGGACAGGAAACAGCGAGTGAGCATTAACGGCACCAAGTCCCATTGGAGCAACGTCACAAGTGGAGTTCCCCAAGGCTCAGTACTTGGACCATTATTGTTTATTATATACATAAACGACATAGATATCGGCATAGACAGCAACATAAGTAAATTTGCTGATGACACTAAAATAGGACGTGTTATCAAATCTGACGAGGACTCGACAAAACTACAGGAGGATCTAAACAAATTTTTCGAATGGTCTGAAAAATGGCAGATGAAATTCAACATTGACAAATGTAAAGTACTCAGTATAGGAGATGTAAACAGGGAAACCAGATACCAGATGAACAACGATGCCATAGAGAAATCCGACTGCGAGAGAGATTTAGGAGTAATGATAAGTAGGAACCTTAAGCCAAGTAAACAATGTGTTTTTGCTCGTAACAAGGCTAATAAAGTACTTGGGTTCATACAAAGGAGTGTTAGTTACAAGACTAGCGAGGTCATCCTAAAACTGTATCTTGCTCTTGTGAGACCACACCTGGATTACGCAGTCCAGTTCTGGTCACCGTATTACAGAATGGATATAGAATCCTTGGAAAGAATTCAGAGGAGAATGACAAGACTAATCCCGGGCATTAGGAACCTTGAGTATAGAGACAGGTTAAAGCATCTTAATTTGCACTCCCTTGAGAGACGTAGAGCGAGGGGCGACCTGATAGAGGTGTATAAGTGGAAGGCAGGGCTAAACAAAGGGACATTACAAAGGTACTCAAACTATCCAAACAGGAGCGAACTCGTAACAATGGTTTTAAATTAGACAAATTTAGATTTAGGCGTGAAATAGGTAATCACTGGTTTGGAAACAGAGTAGTGGATGAATGGAACAAGTTACCAAATATCATCATTAACTCGAATACGCTGAATTGCTTCAAACATAGGTTGGATGCTTATATGAGCAATAGGGGTTGGGTGTAAACGGGACTGCCCAGTATGGGCCAATAGGCCCGCTGCAGTTTCCTCCATTCTTATGTTCTTATGTTCTTACTTCGCCACATGCATACATACATCCTTGACCACCGGATGGTCAAGACTTATCAGGCGCTGCTCCTCCTGAGCAGCGGGGCCCCTTGGCCATGTCAGCCCATTCCCCAAGTCCCTCTCCCCAACCCATCCTCACCACCAGGATATCAACATATCAAAAGTGACAATTTCGTTTTGGAAAGAGGTGGGATCAGTGTTGAACAATGATGAACAATGCTTAAACCAGTGAATTCAGCACTAGACAGTACCAGTGAAAGCCATGACCCACCAGTGAGATAAGCACCCCTAGGAACCTACTACCATCTTCTGACCAGGCGGTGTTAATCACTCCACCCTGGGAACTAGAGTGGGCTGGCTTTACACCTGACTACGAGATAACACAACACCACCTAGCAGAGAATGAGGTACTGTGACTCCATCCCACACCACCGGGTGTCTCCATGACCACGTGTGGTCCTTCATATTAACACACAAGGACGATTTACTGCACAACGTGGCCTACGTGACCCCACACAGTATGGCAAGAGACCAACCTGGGCCATCAACTGCAAACTATAATAATTTTTTTTTTCAATTCATGTTGCTTCTCCTTTCAGTAATGATAGCTTTTGTTAAACGACCCACCCACCCCATGTCTTTGTATGTAATAAGTCATTTTTGTCCAATGTATATTTTCAGCCTTTGGGCTGCATAATTTTCTCAATAAACCGTCAATTATTATTATTATTATTATTATTATTATTATTATTATCATTATTACATACATACATACATACATCGGAGGGTCAAGACCTACCAGGCACTGCTCGGCCCCCCTTGGCCATGTTCGCCCCATTCCACAAGTCCCTCTCCCCTATCCATCCTCATCACCGGGATATCAACAGAATCAAAAGTGACAATTTCGTTTCGGAAAGAAGTGGGACCAGTGATGAACAGTGTTTAAGCCAATGAATTCAGTACCAGACAGTACCAGTGAGAGCCGTGACCCACCAGTGAGATAAGCACCCCTGGGAACTGACCACTATCTTCTGACCAGGAGGTGCTAATCAGTCCACCTGGGAACAACAGAGGGTCGCCTTCACAACTGACTACGATATAACACGACACCACCCAGCAGGGCGAGGTACTGTGATATCACCCCACACTACAGTGTCCCCATGACCACGTGAGGTCCTTCATATCAACACCTACGGACGAGTTACTACACCACGTGAACACCACACCACCCAGTGTCTCCATGACCAGCCCAGGCCCGGGCCATCAACTGTAAACTGTAATAATTTGTATGTTCAATTCATGTTCCTTCTTCTCTCAGTATTGAAAGCTTTTGTTAAACGACCCACCCACCCCATGTCTTTGTATGTAATAAGTCATTTTTGTCCAATGTATATTTTCAGCCTTCGGGCTGCAGACCTTTTTCAATAAACCGTTAATTATTATTATTATTATTTACATACATACATACATACATACATACATACATCACCACCACACACATCCTGGCACCACTCGCCAACACCACTACTACCATTACCACCACCACTCCCACCACTACCCTCACTACCACCACCACCATCGCAATTCCCAGCACTACCATCACTCCCACTATAACCACCACCACTACTTTCACTCCTACCACTCCCATCACCACTCCTACCACTACTATCACTCCCACCATCACCACCACCACCACCACTATCACAATTCCCAGCACTACCATCACTCCTACTATAACCACTACTATCACTACCACCATTATCACCACCACTTCTACCATTAACACCACCACTACCGCCACTACTATCACTACCACCATTACCACCACCACTACCACCAATACCATCACTACCACCACCACTCCCACTACCACCCCCCCCCCCCCAACCCAACGCCTCAGAAACATTCTTAGTCCATTTATTTGTGCAGGTGACAGTCAATAGGGGGCCGCTCTTATTTCATCGTCAGTGAGCAATTGTTTTGGCAGCTCAATGGACATTAATTATGTTTCAGCCTCTTCCTGTAATTGTAAGCAAACACTCCCTCACTCTAACGAGACTACCCGGTAAATAAACTTTGAATGATTACAAAGGTAGTCGTCAGCTCGGGTTAGTACGCCACTTTAGTCCTTATGGTCATCTACATAAAAGCTCCTATTTACACACTCACTTCGGTATACCATTGTATGTGTAATGAAGGAGTAATATTCTTTCTATCTTTTTTGCGGGGGGGGGGGGGGGGGTGTATTCTTCGTCATCGTCGTCACTGGAAAGAGGGATCGAACGTGGGTCCAGGTATTAACAGGGAGGTGAAATTGTGTTACCTGTGCCACGGCAGCTCTTGCATGCGTGAACGCTTCTCTGCCTATTTGCTAACTTCTCGCAAATTTATTAGGTTCAATTAATGTGTGTGTGTGTGTGTGTGTGTGTGTGTGTTACTTATATGTGACAGTAGGTTCTTATCAAAGTACATATACTGTATATATGTATATTTATGTGTAGGCTATTATGTGTGTGTGTATAATGGTGCCCAAACTGTGTTCGTCATTCAGGGGCATATCCACCTATACATACACATAAATATACACTTGTGATATACATAATGACAACGAACAATTGAATTTATAATGTCTACACTCTCTCTCTCTCTCTCTAATTATATCACCATCGTCTAATACATAGTGTCACCTTAAGCCAAAAATGTCCAATGCCCCAAACACCCCCCCCCCCCCCCCCCGTCGTCCTTCTCCCTCTCACCCCCTCCCTCTCACCACTCCCTCTCACCTCCTTCTTCGTATCCCTTCCACTACTTCACTCTCAGAAAAAAAAATCCAAACAGGCCTACACACAGATGACACCAATACTGAAAAAAAATTTACACATATCAACTTTTAATAATGTGTGTTATAATGTAAAAAAAAAAAAAATATGTAATGGCGAACGAGGCAACGGGAGGAGGAGAGACGTGTAATTTAAATAATTTGTTATGAGGAAATGATTATATAAGAGGGGGAAGGGGACGTAGAAATTAGTAAATTAGCATAATGAATATTGAGGAGCTGGTCATTACATGCGACGGTCACTATTATAGGAATTACCGACAACAAATGGCGGATATTCAGACCAGTTACTTAATTAGTAAGGTAGGTGGTGTGAGTGACACTTTGAGACAGGTGTGAGAGCAAGGTGATGGTAGATGATGGTAAGATGATGGTAAGGTGATGGTAGGTGGTAACAGGTGATGATAGGTGATGGTAAGTGATGGCAAGGTGATGGTGGCTGATGGCAAGGTGATGGTGGCTGATGGTAAGGTGATGGTATGTGATGGTAAGGTGGTGGTAAAGTGATGGTAGGTGATGGTAAGGTGGTGGTAAAGTGATGGTAGGTGGTGGTAAGGTGGTGGTAAGGTGGTGGTAAAGTGATGGTAGGTGATGGTAAGGTGGTGGTAAAGTGATGGTAGGTGATGGTAAGGTGATGGTAAGGTGATGGTTGGTGATGGCAGGTGGTAACAGGTGATGGTAGGTGATGATAGGTGATGGTAAGTGATGATAGGTAATGGTAAGTGGTAGCAAGGTGATGGTGGCTGATGGTAAGGTGATGGTAAGTGATGATAGGTAATGGTAAGTGGTAGCAAGGTGATGGTGGCTGATGGTAAGGTGATGGTAAGTGATGGTAAGGTGATGGTAAGGTGATGGTAGGTGATGGTAAGTGGTGGCAAGGTGATGGTGGCAGATGGTAAGGTGATGGTAGGTGATAGTAAGGTGATGGTAAAGTGATGGTAGGTGATGGTAAGTGATAGCAAGGTGGGGGTAGGTGATGGTAAGTGATAGCAAGGTGGTGGTAGGTGATGGTAAGTGATGATAGGTGATGGTAGGTGATTGTAGGTGATAGTAGGTGATGGTAGGTGAAGGTAGGTGGTGAGAGGTGATGGTAGGTGAGGGTCGGTGATTGTAGGTGATAGTAGGTGATGGTAGGTGGTGAGAGGTGATGGTAGGTAAGTAGAGGGAGATAGATCTCTATCCTCTAACTACTGTCCAATTAGTTTAACATCGATTGTAGGCAAAATGCTGGAAGCAATAATTTCAAACTCTATTCGAAATCACCTGGAGAGGCACGGGTTGATCAATGATTCCCAACATGGTTTTACAAGTGGGCGTTCATGTCTGACCAATCTATTAACATTCTTTTCAGCTGTTTTCGAATCAGTGGACGACGGGCACGATTATGATGTGGTATACCTCGACTTTAGCAAAGACTTGGACAGGGTCCCCCACGAAAGACTAATACGAAAAGTGGAGGCTCATGGCATTGGAGGAGATATTCTAAAACGGATTAGGGTGTAGTTACAGGGCAGGAAAAAAAGAGTAAGCATTAACGGCACTAAATCCGATTTGGGTAGCGTTACTAGTGGGGTACCCCAAAGCTCAGTACTTCAACCATTATTATTTATTATATACATAAATGACAGTGTAAATTTGCTGATGACACTAAAATAGGACGTGTAATTAAATCTGACGAGGACTCCGCAAAACTACAGGAAGATCTAAAAAAGTTTTTCGAATGGTCTGAAAAAATGGCAGATGAAATTTAATGTGGACAAATGTAAAGTACTTAGTCTAAGAAATGTAAACAGAGAAACCAGATATCAGATGAACAACGATGTTATAGAGAAATCCGACTGTGGAAAAGATTTAGGAGTAATGATAAGTAGGAATCGTAAGCCAAGTAAACAATGTGTAAATGCTCGAAACAAGGCTAACAAAGTACTTGGGTTCATACAAAGGAGTGTTAATTACAAGAATAGCGAGGTTACCCTAATACTACTGTATATCTTGCGCTTGTGAGACCTCACTTGGATTACGCAGTTCAGTTTTGGTCACCGTATTACAGAATGGATATAGAATCCTTAGAAAGCATATACAGAGGAGGAAGACAAGACTAATCTCGAGCATTAGGAACCTTAAGTACAGAGGCAGGTTAAAGCATCTGAATTTGCACTCCCTCGAGAGACGTAGTGAGAGGCGATATGATCGAAGTGTATAAATGGGTCAGGGTTAAACAGAGGTGATATAACAAAGGTACTGTACTTTAATTATCCAACCAGGAGCGAACTCGTGGCAATGGTTTTAAACTAGACAAATTTAGATTTAGGCACGAGATCGGTAAACATTGGTTTGGAAATAGAGTAGTGGACGAGTGGAACAAGTTACCAAACATCATCATTAACTCTAATACGCTGGATAGCTTCAAACATAGGTTGGATTGATATATAAGCGATAGGGGTTGGGTGTCAAATTTGCTAAGGGGAATTTTCATGTGGATTAAATAACTTAATATCCTGTAAATGTTTTCCAGAAAAGTCAATGAATACTGTAGTTTGAATACCTGAATAGCCAAACTGAGTCACGCAGTCTGGCTAAGTCTTGAGATAAAATACTGTTAATCACATGGGCACTGTAACGACAACTGAGTAACAGAGAGGCAGCAGGTAGGGAGGCCTCACCCTCTCCAGTCTGGCTACGAACGTTTTGTGTACTGTACAGGAAAGTCAACAGTATGGATATTTTTTCTAAGGAGTTAATTGATAATTAATCGAAGTTAATCAATTAATTTGCCCAAATTTTGATTAAGTTAAGTTAAACTGTTATTTCAAAAGTTAACGAGTTAAGTTAATTAATTGCCCCTGCCTGAATTACATACATACATACATACATACATAGACAAAGAAGAGCACACACACATGCCAAGAAATATAATAACAAGTAAAAATACGAGTCCTTTAAACTGACATATAAACACATCAGTCACTGTTGAGGAACTGAATGCAGAGATATATTACCCAGTTCCTACTGTTTACGTTTTGACACACACACACACACACACACACACACACACACACAGTTTCTCTCTCTGTCGTTAAGTTCAAGCCCAGCTTTATTAGATATTGTCGATTGCCTTCACTTCACAGTATAAATGCCCCAGTCCTATTACAACTAGCACTTATTACAAGTATCTCTTATTACAACTAGCACCTATTAAAACCCATTACAACTGATGTCCATTTAAGGTGTAACCAAAACCTGAGGAGCCGTCACCTGTCTCAACCAAATCAATTTAATACGTGGAAAACAAAATTACTAATAAAACACAGAATTCCTAGTTAGGTATTTCTTGTGGTGCGGTGTGAGGGATGGCCTGATAATTATTTACAATTACTGACAAAAGTGTAATTTATGAACGATTACAATAAAAAATCATAGCCTGGCCAGGATTAATTATGGGGTTGCCACTGAGTTATATAATGTATTCATAAACGGTATTGACAATCACTCTAATGACTCGAGTTCATTGTTTTCATAATTTAAGGTTTTTTCTTGTTTTTTTTTTTTGGTGTTTTTTTAGAGTGTAAAGTTGAGACGATGGAAAGTGAGAGAGTAATGAACATTGATCAAGTAAATATTAAGTAAAAATATATATTACAACATAATATATAAAGCAATTAATATAAATACAAATTAAATATTAAAAACAATATTATAACAAATTTATTGAACATATATTGCTTTTAAAAAAGTATTACAATAAAAAAGTAACTAAAAATTACTAAATTATATAAGGTAGCATAATCTAATTGATATATACATGCTAAATGGAAAATCAATGTGAGAATGAGTTAGTTTAAGTTAGGCTAGGTTAGGATAGGTGCAATGAATTTATATTAGGTTGGGTTAGATTAAATTAGGTTAGACCAGGTTGCGATTGGTTAAGTTCAATAGGTTAGGATAAGTCAGGTTACGTCAGGTTAGCTCATGCTAGATTAAGCTAAGTTTAAGTCAGGTTGGGGTTCTTTTGAACTGGGTCACGTACGACCAGCAGTCACGTTCGTGCGTGTGTGTGTGTGTGTGTGTGTGTGTGTGTGTGTGTGTAATCCTTCTGTAACTTATTACAGATGTTCATTTACTTATATTAATGTATTCATGAATTTTTTTATGTTGTGTACCATTAATTCCTGTAATACTACTTCCAGATGACTCCTGCCACTAACCACTACGTCACTAAGCCTCGTCATTATTATTTGTAAGCCAGAGCAAAGTTGAAGTCTGGGTCTTAGTGTGACTAGTTGGTGGTTATTACTCCTCTCAGGACCATGGGTCCACTGTGTGTTGTTGACACTGTTAACTTGAATACAGTTTATTCTTATGACTGTGTCTACCTAAGCCCTCGCCAGGGTCTTGCAAGTAATTAAGGGTTCACAAGTGACACAATAACGTAATTACCCTTATCGAACTGTATTGTGCACTCCGGGCTGATGACGCTGGCCTCTACAGTAGATTATAATACAAGTGGGAGTTACTGGTGGACTGTTTCCTCTACTCTACAGCTCCCGTATCTGTATATCTTATTACTATAAGCTTTAGAGCAGCAGCCGCAGCACTCTCACATAGCACTGCCTTCAGTTTCAAATGTAGTGTTAGCCAGTGGGATTACCTCACCACAGTACCACAGCCCTCACGAGTCACAAATTGTGTTCGCCAGAACGACCTACACCTCATCTCTACAGTGCTGATCATCATTAACACTCATTATGTGTGTGTGTGTGTACAAGGATCCTCTCTTTCGCGACAGCAGGAGCGTGAACGAGGCGTCGATTAACTCCTCCTTCAGACGACATAGTTCAGCAGAAGGAGTGATGACTGATATGACATTTTCCTGATTTCAGTTTCACACAGATTCGTGCGAGAAAAATTTTACTCCTCACCAACTCGCCCCTCCCACTACCCCCCCCCCGTCACCACAACTACAATTAAGAAAACACGGATCACCTGAAGATTAGGCACTCTAGCTTATTTCACCAGATGATTGAACACCCTAACCTAACACCCAGGTAGTATTAAGGTGTTTAATCAGGTGAAATATACTGGGGTAAAATTTCGATTCTGTTAAATGATACAAGTTCTGTGTCGTACGTGAAGTCAGATCAGTTAAGATACGCACTCAAGTACGAACCTCTGAGAATCCGAACTGTGATTGGTGGGAGACGCCTCAAGCCGTAAAGCGAATTTTCCGATCATCCGAGCCGGAAATAACACGTCACCTCGTTGGCTCTTGTCTCAAACGTGTCATCAACATGTTTAGGTCATGTGGAACCTTGCAAAATGTGTCATAATGCAAACGAAGCTATAGACAGGTGTAAACACTTTGATTTAAGTGTTATCAAGACATACATGAACTTTAAGTAGTCAGTCTTTTTCTGTCTGTCTGTCTCTATGTCTGTCTCTCTACCTCTTTACAACAGCTACCGATCTTTCAAAGCAACACATAAGAGAGAAGAAATGCGCTATCTTTTCCAAAACAACATCTCTACACTGATAGTAAAGCAGTACGTCATCCAAGGCAAGTTTATCGGAAGAGCCAGCCAATAACAACATACTACGATATTCACTTACCAGGAGCCAATCACGAGAGAGACTGTAAGCTGTAAGCCACCAATCACGAGAGTGTGTGTGTGTGTGTGTGTGTATCTATCATTGTGACGTTACTTGTTGTAAGTCACCAATCACGAGAGTGTGCGCGCGTTTACCAACCCAACCCAACGTAGCATGCTCTCCGTCTTAAATCAAAGCAAAAGTTATAAGACAAATTCCAATAAACATCTAACGAATCGAAATGACAGGAGACATTTTGCGGTCATAACGTCTTGGCTTATCAACCACCAATCACGAGAAAGAAGAGATCAAGACATGTGACGTCATAACACTATCTCTCCTCCTCCACCAATCACTAGAGAAGAGAAAGATTAAGACATGTGACGTTACAATACTATCTCCTACCAATCACCAGTTACACGTGAGGCAGCAACATGGTCTTGTTTATCCAACACAATGTTTGTTTTCGGGCAAACAGACGTACGACACAAGCACGTGAGATCACCAACCACGCTGTTTGTTCAGTGTTCATATTTTGATATATTTGTTCACAGTCAAACAAACCGTTATGAATCAAGTAGGAACCACTCCTAATAGGCCCTGAGTTAAGCTAATAATTAAGGTTGGGGCCTAACTGGACTGGGGCTATTATAACTGGAAGCCATTAAAATTGAAGGCCATCAAAATTTCGGGTAAGAACATATGAATGAGATAAACTGCAGAGGGCTATCACCCCATCCTGGGCAGCCCTGTATACACCCAGCCTTGATTCTGTTCAACCTTTACTTGAAGCTTCC
>CAUDMG010003604.1:1362500-1410000 GCA_958450375.1 Homarus gammarus
GGGGTAGTGTCAGGAGGGTAGGGGTAGTGTCAGGAGGGTAGGGGTAGTGTAAGGAAGGTAGGGGTAGTGTAAGGAGGGTAGGGGTAGTGTAAGGAGGGTAGGGGTAGTGTCAGGAGGGTAGGGGTAGTGTAAGGAAGGTAGAGGTAGTGTAAGGAGGGTAGGGGTAGTGGAAGGGGGTAGGGATAGCGTAAGGAGGGTAGGGGTAGTGGAAGGAGGGTAGGGGTAGTGGAAGGGGGTAGGGATAGCGTAAGGAGGGTAGGGGTAGTGGAAGGAGGGTAGGGGTAGTGGAAGGGGGTAGGGGTAGTGGAAGGGGGTAGGGGTAGTGGAAGGAGGATAGGGGTAGTGTAAGGAGGGTAGGGGTAGTGTAAGGAGGGTAGGGGTAGTGGAAGGGGGTAGGGGTAGTGGAAGGGGGTAGGGGTAGTGGACGGGTGGTAGAGGTAGTGGACGGGTGGTAGAGGCAGTGGACGGGTGGTAGAGGCAGTGGACGGGTAGTAGGGGTAATGGACGGGTGGTAGGGGTAGTGGACGGGTGGTAGGGGTAGTGGACGGGTGGTAGGGGTAGTGGACGGGTGGTAGGGGTAGTGGACGGGTGGTAGAGGTAGTGGACGGGTGGTAGAGGTAGTGGACGGGTGGTAGGGGTAGTGGACGGGTGGTAGGGGTAGTGGACGGGTGGTAGGGGTAGTGGACGGGTGGTAGAGGTAGTGGACGGGTGGTAGGGTGGTAGGGGTAGTGGACGGGTGGTAGGGGTAGTGGATGGGTGGTAGGGGTAGTGGACGGGTGGTAGAGGTATTGGACGGGTGGTTGGGGTAGTGGACGGGTGGTAGTGGTAGTAGAAGGGGATAGAGGTAGTGGGCGGGTGGTAGGGGTAGTAGGCGGGTGGTAGGGGTAGTGGGCGGGTGGTAGGGGTAGTGGACGGGTAGTAGGGGTAGTGGACGGGTAGTAGGGGTAGTGGACGGGTGGTAGGGGTAGTGGACGGGTGGTAGGGGTAGTGGACGGGTGGTAGTGGTAGTAGAAGGGGATAGAGGTAGTGGGTAGGGGTAATGGACGGGTGATAGGGGGAGTGGAAGAGGGTAGTAGAAAGGGATAGAGGTAGTGGGCGGGTAGTAGAGGTAGTGGACGGGTGGTAGAGGTAGTGGACGGGTGGTAGAGGTAGTGGACGGGTGGTAGTGGTAGAGGTAGTGGACGGGTGGTAGAGGTAGTGGACGGGTGGTAGTGGTAGAGGTAGTGGACGGGTGGTAGAGGTAGTGGACGGGTGGTAGAGGTAGTGGACGGGTGGTTGGGGTAGAGGTAGTGGACGGGTGGTAGGGGTAGTGGACGGGTGGTAGGGGTAGTGGAAGAGGGTAGTGGTAGTAGAAGGGGATGGAGGTAGTGGACGGATGGTAGGGGTAGTGGACGGGTGGTAGGGGTAGAGGTAGTAGAAGGGGTTAGAGGTAGTGGACGGGTGGTAAGGGTAGAGGTAGTGGACGGGTGGTAAGGGTAGAGGTAGTGGACGGATGGTAGGGGTAGTGGACGGGTGGTAGGGGTAGTGGAAGGTGAGAGGGATGGTAGAGGTTGTGGGGTAGTAGGAGGGGCAGAGTTTGCACACCTGTTGAGAGCTACAGGTGTTTCATTAACGCCCATGAGGCATCTTTTTCAATACACTTAACACCACACACACAGCTGCCACCACCTTCACAAGACTGACAACACTGCTGATACCAGCCTGACAGCACCGGTGACACCATTTGGCGACACTGATGCCACCATCCTGACAACACTGCTGCTACCATCTTGACAACACAGCTGTCTTCAACCCGACAACACTGCTGACACCACATTGAAAACGCTACTAATACTATACTAGGAACACCCGTTTAAAACCACTTTAGCAAAACTGTTGACACCAAATTGACAACACTGCTGACTCGACCTTGCTGACTCGACCTTGCTGACAGAGAATGTTAAAAAAAACACTTGAAACAATTTTGATGGCATATGTGAAACTAATTTGCCAACACACGTTAAAAATCACTGCTGTCACCACCTTGACAACATTACTGACGCCAGACTGACAACACTGTTGATACCACTTTACCAACACAAGATATAAAACACATGCCACCACCTTGACGATACCACTGACATCAAACTGGCAACACTGGTGGAATACAAACTTGGTACACTGAAACATCACCATTTTCACAAAAGTGACACGACCTTTACAACACTGCTGACACCACTTCGACAACAGTGCTGATATAAGCTTAAGGAAATAATAAAATTATTTTAGCAATTCGGCTGATAACAACGTGACAACACTACTGGCACTAACATAACAAACTTCTGCCAACATCTGACAACACTACTGACACAAGACTAACACACTTCTACCACCATCTGACAACACTTGTATTATTGACCTTGATCTCCTCACAGCTGTCATTGACCACCGTGCATGACCCCCCCCCCCCCCGCTCTGCCTGCCATAACAAACCCCCTTTACCCCAAAGTCCACAAACCCACGAGTACATGAACACTTACCCTGACCAGTCAACAAACCCACGAGTACATGAACACTTACTCTGACCAGTCAACAAACTCAGAAGTACATGAACACTTCCTCTGACCAGTCAACAAACCCACGAGTACATGAACACTTACTCTGACCAGTCAACAAACCTTCAAGCACATGAACACTTACTCTGACCAGTCAACAAACCCACGAGTACATGAACACTTACTCTGACCAGTCAACAAGCCCACGAGTACATGAACACTTACTCTGACCAGTTAACAAACCCAGGAGTACATGAACACTTACTCTGACCAGTCAACAAACCTTCGAGTACATGAACACTTACTCTGACCAGTCAACAAACCCACGAGTACATGAACACTTACTCTGACCAGTCAACAAACCCAGGAGTACATGAACACTTACTCTGACCAATTAACAAACCCACGAGTACATGAACACTTACTCTGACCAGTCAACAAACCCACGAGTACATGAACACTTACCCTGACCAGTCAAAAAACCCACGAGTACATGAACACTTACTCTGACCAGTCAACAAACCTTCAAGTACATGAACACTTACTCTGACCAGTCAACAAACCCACGAGTACATGAACACTTACTCTGACCAGTCAACAAACCCACGAGTACATGAACACTTACTCTGACCAGTCAACAAACCCAGGAGTACATGAACACTTACTCTGACCAGTCAACAAACCTTCAAGTACATGAACACTTACTCTGACCAGTCAACAAACCCACGAGTACATGAACACTTACTCTGACCAGTCAACAAACCCACGAGTACATGAACACTTACTCTGACCAGTCAACAAACCTTGGAGTACATGAACACTTCCTCTGACCAGTCAACAAACCCACGAGTACATGAACACTTCCTCTGACCAGTCAACAAACCCACGAGTACATGAACACTTACTCTGACCAGTCAACAAACCCACGAGTACATGAACACTTACTCTGACCAGCCAACAAACCCACGAGTACATGAACACTTACTCTGACCAGTCAACAAACACCCACGAGTACATGAACACTTACTCTGACCAGCCAACAAACCCACGAGTACATGAACACTTACTCTGACCAGCCAACAAACCCACGAGTACATGAACACTTACTCTGGCCAGTCAACAAACCCACGAGTACATGAACACTTACTCTGACCAGCCAACAAACCCACGAGTACATGAACACTTACTCTGACCAGCCAACAAACCCACGAGTACATGAACACTTACTCTGGCCAGTCAACAAACCCACGAGTACATGAACACTTACTCTTTCCGCCCATAGAATGAATGACATCAACCACATCGGGCCAAATAATTATCTTCATACTAAAATGCGAGTCTTATAGCCATGGAAAGGAGTCAGTGTAACCGGCACTACAATTGACAGCCTTCATTTCTAAACTGTACAGTCATCTATCTACCTTTGATGGTCACGTTGAAGACAGGTGTGAAGGTTGACGAAGTCGATGAGATGACCTCAAGGTATAGAGATGAGTTTCAGAGTGCTTCCTGTAGATGGTTCTACAATACTAATGACATGACACTCATTGTGAATTGACTATATATATAGCATACGCGATCCCGATCTTCAACACGGGCGATAACAGCAACTTACGCAGTTAGCAGAGACGCAAGATTCACGAGAAAATACAAAAACGATATCTGATATATAAAACCGACTTGAACATACCTGAAGTGTAATGTGTTATGCTGTGTCCCTCAAGGAGCTGTTAACTTTCACCAACCTGGAAAAAGAAATTCATATTAACCTTCCATCCCATTTTACGCCTATAAAATTTATCGTAAAGGTTAAGGAAAAAGTCGTCATTTATACCAAGTTATATTTTGGAAAGATCTCAAGGATGTATTTGTTTAAAAAAACAAAGTATTAGGTGGGAGAGGATTAAGTAGTACCTTGGGAAGTGTTCTTATGAAATGACAACAGTTTATAGGGTTACGACGATTGGCGACAGAAACCAACCAAACCTAACCAAACCACTAGTTATGTAAGATCCATAAGTTTGGTTTAGTTGGTTTGTATTGTCATTACTGGTTAAGATCTTCAACTTTCCTGAAAATTTTGAGGGTAAGATCATAAAGTTCTGAGGGAAAACTGTATACATATCACATTCCCATAAGACAAACATCTGTGCATTATAACAAATGAGTCTGAAAAGATTCTGCCCTCCCCCCCCCCCCCCCCTCAGAAAAAAAAGGTGCCGACACTTTTTTTAACCTTTACCACCAATTGCATTCTCCAAATAACAGGAATAACCAGGACACTAATAATGTTTTCAGTTAACATAAAAATAATAATAAAGATACTTGTCCATTGTGTCAAATAAGAGCAGCAAAAGTAGCGCTCACCTTGCCCTGGTGGTAGAGGCAGCCTTGGCACCACCCATCTTGTTTTGGGCCAGGGATCATCCTGCCTGATAAAACATTCGTGCATAGAGTCCACAGGTCTGCTTTCATTACTCTTAATAATTATGTAAAATTTTATTGATATGCAAACCAAAATTTAATAAACAGTAACACAAGAGACGGTGGATACTTCCATCCCTCAACAAGGATCAGTACAGCTCCTCGATACAACTTGACACAGTGTAGTACAAAAAGTCAGAATGGTCAAAACCCCATATAGTAGGGTGTGACATACGGAAGCGAATTTTTTTTTGTTTGAGTTTGAAAAATCGGCCCATGGTATTAATGATGTAGTTCTATGTGCAGAATCATGTGATATCTTCAGATTTGAAAAGTTTTCATTTGTTGCTAGGTAAATTTAAACTTGAAATCTAATGAAAATTCAGTATTCCCACCCTTTTACCAACACTACTAAATAGCTTATTTAAAGTAAAGTAAATGTATCAGGTTAATTTATTAGGATGAAAATGATCCAGAATAGTGAAACGAATGATCTTGACACATTTATTAAATTTAATATTCCTTTAGAAAACAAAATCATCAAATACAAAAACCGGTTTTACTACTACGACCCGGTGTTGCTGCACACCATAGAGAACATGTCTTTCTTGCTTCTGTTTCTACTCATCACCTCCCTGCTGACCACCTGAGCTCGGATGTAGCCTTCCCTCCTCTCCTGGCTGTACACGTGACTGCTGGCCTCGCTCACTTGCTGTACACAACGCTCTATACTCTGGGTGTGCGAGGGCCAGGCAAGGACATGCATGGGGTTGTCCAGGAAAGCTCTGACTTGAACATTGGTGAGGCTGCAGGTAAGAGGGGGCTCACTGCCAGCCTGGATGTTATCCAGATCTATGAGATCAGTGAGGGTCTTGGCACCTAGATTGACTTCAGGAGTCTTCCTGACCCTGAAGGAATCGTCACCAACTGATTCGTCATGCCCAGATCCTCTCATAAGTCTCATATCCAAGATCTTTTTGACTGCCACTCTTCTCTCCTCCTCATCCTTACTGCAGAGCATTGTCTGCAGAACTGCCTCGGGATGAGCATACCAGGAAGATCTCCTCACAGTCTGCTCCACAATCTGAACAACCTTCCTTGGCTGACTCCTGAGGAGCTCAAGCTGGAAGAGAACATGCCTCGGACCTTCGGAGAACGATGACTTGACCTTGGTGTTGAACCAATTTGGCAAGTAGACACTCACGATGAATTGGACAATAAGTCTCAGGTTGTGAAGCTGGTTCCCTTTCAGTTTATGATGAGCGACCCAAATTCTGCAGAACCTGAGAGCCGTTGTGAGCCACCTAGAATGTGAGACTGGACCTATCTGCAGGTAAGCAAGTCTATCAGGCATGACCCCAGTTTTGATGGCACTGCAAATCATGTAACCATAGTACTGGTCAGTACTCAGGTCGTCAATGACAGTATGTGCAAGCTCAACGAGTGGAGGGCCAACTGTGATTTTTTCAAAGCTCGGATTTATTTCTAACTCAGTGGCAGAGTCCAGCATCTTGCCAAGAGGACCAGACCATCTGTTGTTTGAAAGAGTCTTGCCATCCAGCTCCTGGATCAGATGTCTGAGTGGCAACTCGTTGGTGTGGAGGTCACAAACAATCCAGACCAGCTTCCTCCCAATCTTCCGCTCTATCCACTGTATGACCCCCCCTTGCCACCCTGTGTTCGTGTTGGTGCTGTCCCCTCCAATGGCCTGCAGGGTCTGGTCTACGTTCCTCTCTCTGAGCCAGTTCACAATGTTATCTGCCACTATCTCAGCTGGTTTCTTGATGTCATCTTTCTCTGGAGTGAAATGCCACAAATACTTCCCTCCTGGTTCACTGCAGCAGGAGTAGTGTTCCTCCTTCACCATGGCAGGGAACAACTTGTCAGAATCTCCAACTTTCATGAACACTTTAGTGTCATCCCTTCTCCCATCAAAGAACAAACAATTGATTCCATTTTCTCTTATCCCCTTATCAAACTCCTCTTCTAGGTTACTGACAAGTTTCTCCTGAGCTCTCCTTACTTTGTTATGATCTATCACCAGGTGAACATCATCAGGTGTTATCAAACCACCGTCAATCCAGGCAGCTGTTGCTATCTCTGCAGTTTCTCTGAGACCAGTGTGGTGTCGCATGCTGGCCAGAGCTATGCTCGGGATATCTTTCCTATTTCGAATGTTATGCCTGGAAGGTTTGGGATCATTATTTTCTGGGTTAGGGACAAAGTCACCATTCTCCTGGTCAGCACTCGGATCAGCCATGGGGAAGTCATTAAACTCTGAATCAGCTTGACTCCAATCATCGGCCTTTTTTACCTCACCCTGGGCCTTCTCAAGTCTCTTTTCCTCGGCAACTCTTCTCCTCTTCTGTCTCTCTGTGGCAGCCTCCTGTCTCTTGGACTCCGGAATATCTTGGCTAGAAATCATGAGAGCCCCTATACTGCCAGTCTTCTCTCTCTGTGCTTTGACAAATGCCAGTTCGATCACAGGAATCTTCAGTTCACGCTTGCAAATACAGGAGATGTGGGCCTCGGATTTACAGTCACGATCGCATCCAAACTCAGGACAGAGAAAAATTGGGCACTTGCAAGTAATTATGTCAAATAACTGGTCCAGTTGCTTGGCAAAGCTGTCCTTAACTGCAAGTTTTCCTCTCCCAAGAGAGATATCTCTTGCCTTTTCCCAACTGGCTAGCAGTCTCTCACTAATCTTCTTCTGACTTGTTATAACTGGAGGCTTGAACTGAGCGTTAGCCAGAGTGTACTGTGCCAAGACAGCTTTGGTCATATCACTGGCAATGTCTTTGTTTGTGTAAGTTCTTTGGTTCTTTTCACTGATTTGCCTGATTAAAACACCGTACCTCAAAGCATCTCTCAATGCAGGCAACTCCGACTTCAGGAGCTCTCTCCCAGACCCAAGATAGTGACTGAGATGGCTGGATTTTTGGTTCCTCGTCCTGACACAAGCAGCCATCGCAAATATTATCAACTTATAAATGCATCAGAATCTGAAACAGAAAAAAATATTGTTAGTTGGGTTGTTAAAGAATGAAGTCAGAAAGCAATGTTCACTATTTAATTGTAATGCACTAATGCAGCTGTACGTTAGATTTTCGATAAATTTCACGCTAAAATTTACCTAGCAAAAGATTGCAAAATATTGAAACTGAAATTATTTTCTGTTTATATACACTAAAATCTACCAAAAAAGTGATGGGCCATTAGTTTTAACTGATCTTCCCTCCTATGACACACCCTACCCATATAGTAACTCACTCACAAACCTACACTGACAATTCTACGGTGCTGTAATTCTAATTTGTTTAGTTACAAATATTTTTCTACAGCATTTTCTTTAAAATGAGTGTTGCCAAATAGTGATGGATGTTACATCCGCATCCTCAGAGCACCTACAAAATTGTCTAATTGCGGATTTTGGAGAGTTGTAGAGCTTAAAACTTTTATAATATTTATAAAATATAAATATTTATAATTATAATATATAAATATTTTATCACATACACACAAACACACCTGGATAATAACACCCGTAGCTCTCAAGAATACTGGGACTAGATTTCAACAGTGATAATATTATTTATGTCTTTCCGTTCTGTCTATCTGATCTATTCTTCCACCCAGAACGGGAGAGGGGAAGGTGGTGGAGAGGGGGTAGAGGGTGCTAGGGTAAGGGATCAAGAGGAGGAAAGTACCAATATACGCATTTTCTATCACGGTCCACAAGTTTCCTCCTGTCAGCCAGTTTAGTAAGTCATGTTTGTCCTTTTATCTTCTCTCCCACACTCCCCTCTATTAGTCGTCTCAACATTCCAAAGCCACCGTCGGAAGGCTCATAAACTTCCCCTTCTATAACTATAATACACTTGGTAGATTTGTGAGAAAATATCCAAGAGATGATGCTGGGAACACTTATATTTTGTTCTCTATATGAAATAATAAATGTAGTGTTATTCTCGTCTTATATATATTTTCTGCAAATGTTAAATCCAAAACAGTAAGGAAACCAATGTTGTATAAATTATGCAAAATATATATGTTTTTTGATCTTGTGGGATAAATCGGCCATAGAAGAATTGTGAGATAAAAACACATCCTAAATTGACGAAGCCAAAGCAAACAAAACTTAAACCTTAAAATTACAGAACATTTAGGTAGTGTAATATTTAATAACAGGTGTCCAAGTTAAGGAGCTAAGTTAGGAAACATTTCAAATAAAGAAAAGTTCTTCAGTTTATCAAGAACATCCCAAAAGTAGCAGAGGAAATAATTTTTTGTATAACAAAAAGATCATGAAGAACTTAACCTCACGACTCTCAAATATCAGTATACATGTCTAACCTAACCTAGCCAGAGAAACCATGAGGACCTGACCTAACACCCCAATGTGTAAACCTAACCTAACCCAACAAGACAAAGGAAGAAACAAGCGCACCGAACTTGATTTCGAAACGACAAGGCACAGAACCTATTAGAACCTGACCTAACCTACCTAACTTACCTAACCCTACCTAACCTAACCTCAGCTAACTTCTTAAACTGTGCAATGTCATTTCGATTTTCTCACTATCATCCAAATAACATCTCTAGAAAAAATGAACGAATTCAATCCAATATATATCGTAATAAATAATCCCGATGAGGTCGTCGTTCGTCTCTTGACATGTAAACAAAGACCGCGGACACTTCAGTATAGCAGACGATGGGAGCCAAAACATGGTCGCCACGGAAGATCCGACGGCGCCATAATTACGGTAAATAATGTTTTCTTCGCATACAAAGCACATAGAGACGTGATATTACTACCATATGATCAGTGTTCGCAGTGTTTTTACCGCGTTATTTCCCTCTTCTTTCTTGCCCTGACCATTAGCAAGTAAATTCTGATCAAAGGATATGCCCCAAAAAACCCTACAATGGTGTCGTTTCGATGTTATTAACCAGTATCATGCAAACAACAACATCTGAAAATTTAGTGCAATTCCATAAAGTCCTTCTGGTGCTAACCGTCTCCACCATTACCCTTATTTGTTTTGCTCTGTCTCCCTATATACAAATTGATATCGAGTTCCGTGGTTGACCTTTTCCGAATTTTTACCTCGCCAGCTGACAATTTAAGCATAAGAAAGTAGTGAGGGAATACAGTTTCACTTATGTTAAAATGATTCAAACACTCACTAAATGTATCATTCCTAAGTAAGATAATGTTTTAATTGTTTTTAAAACAATTTTACCTGTTGTAGGGATACATCTACAGTCTCATGTTTTTACTAAATGCAGGTCAACCGAGACGCCAGATTGTAAACTCAATGTCAGCAAATTTGCTTATTTTTCATTTAACTATAAAAATATGTCTATGTAATCCGCCAAGTAAGGCCATGTGAAATGTTATTTGTGTTTTTCGTGGAGTGATTGGTGAGAGTTTTTAGGGGAATAAGATAATGTTATAAAGCTTTAACAGTTGGTGGTGTTACGGGTTGAGTCAGCTCCGGCCCATAACAACTACATCCTCACTGTACATCCTCATATTTAACAAACATTAACATCAACAAACACAACCAGTGTTGACCATCACTTACCTCTTGATCGTATATTCCCTCACAAAAGACAACACTATAACACTTCACTGCACTTGTTAAGCCGGCAACAGCGGCAACGGAACTGACCATCACAGTTCATGACACTGACTCATAAAATATCTCAAAGCAGGTGTCGGAGCTTCATGGGACTGAATGAACCTGTCTCATTACTGAGCGAACACTTCGGTTGTATCTCTCTCTTTGAATTTACGAAATACCTTATTCACTGATCTAGAACCCATATGAGGGAGGGTCACTTACGTGGACCACTGAGATGATGGAGGGTCACTTATGTGGACCACTGAGATGATGGAGGGTCACTCATGTGGACCACTGAGATGATGGACGGTCACTCATGTGGACCACTGAGATGATGGAGGGTCACTCGTGTGGACCACTGAGATGATGGAGGGTCACTCATGTGGACCACTGAGATGATGGAGGGTCATTTATGTGGACCACTGAGATGATGGAGGGTCACTTATGTGGACAACTGAGATGATGGAGGGTCACTCATGTGGACCACTGAGATGATGGAGGGTCACTTATGTGGACCACTGAGATGATGGAGGGTCACTCATGTGGACCACTGAGATGATGGAGGGTCACTTATGTGGACCACTGAGATGATGGAGGGTCACTCATGTGGACCACTAACTAACTGGTCTGCCCACCACTGCTCTATATAATGTGGAAACTTGCGTGATAACGTTTGTCTATAAGGGGTTCCCCAGCTTTTTCCAGTGCGACCCCGTCTAGTACTGTCACCTATCCAGTTCGACCCCAAGTCAATACATGTGCTGTATATATGAGGACCTTAGAGTAAATACGGACATAAACTAGAAAAACAAGGAAGGAAAATGTATTACATAATAGAGAAGTGTAAAAGTAAACACTGGCAGGAACAGGCTATAACTCTGTCATGTTTAATATGTGGCAAGTTTATATGATAATTTAATGTTCTATACCTGGGGATATAATTACATGGTGAAGCAACACAACATACAGTTTTTTAGTTACAACTATGTCATACTGTACGAATTTCGTATGTGACATTTGTGCATCAGCATATAATTAATTTTTAATACAAGTTACATAAGTCATCATTCATATGTAACGTGTGTGCATTTGTGTTGCTTAACGTGTCACCAGCGTTCGCCTTCCCTGGACTGACCGGACTTGACACAAGGAGAGTAACTGCAGTAATACCTTGACCACAATTTATAGTCCCGACTTAACGAGACAACACCTGGGCCACGTTCTTCAGTCCTGGACACCTGGACTATGACCTCTATGCGACCCATTATGATGCATGTTGCGACCCCATTTGGGGTCTCGACCCCGTGTTTGGGAACCACTGGTCTATACTGTATATTCACGATAAGGGAGCAGGCTGTAGTTATCAAATATTAATTTCTACAATATTGGTCTCATAATCATATGTTTTTATTAGAATTTAATCTTGCTCTCATATTAGTGATTTGTGTATAAGGTCGCCAGGCGTGATTAACTCCACCTGTTTGGAAGCTCCAAGCAACTATATAAGGCGCCCCGCCGTATTGTTTACCCTGTACTGTAAGAAGCTCCATCTATGGGTTGAAAATCAAACTGAACCAGAGGACTCGCAGGGTTGGCTGCAGCAGTTCATTCTGATTGCCGACGACACAGACTTTTTAAGGTGACTGTACATCATTAACACAGAGCTGACACCTGTTCCTCTGATGTCGAACTTGTATTGAAGTCTAGTTATAAGAATCTTCTCAAGAACTATCAGTTGATACCAGTCCTACTTCCTTTGAGTAAAGTAATCCCAAAGCTGACATGCAATAGACTAGATGCTTTTGAAATAAGAATATTAATCACAGAGTCCCAGTATAATTCAGAACAAGAAGGTATATTTACTGCATTGCTGTCATTCTCTGTTATCTAAAACTCCTTTGTTCAGAAGTAATACAAGGGGCCTCGTTAAAGCATAACACACACACACACACACACACACACCACGGCACAGGAAGCTTAGTTAACAAGTGATTTACATCTTACGTCAGAAACAGGAGGCATCAGTGACCATTAATCTGATCCCACGACTCGCTTGTATGGCGCCCCACGACGCAATGAACGGGTGGTTGTTGCCTTGTATATACAAGGTAAATGAAAATTAATTCCAACAATTCCAACTTAAATGTACGATACAATTTAAGTGGTGATGACAGTAATCTTAATATGTGTGAAGCAGCTCTTTGATAAACGCCATGAATCGCGACTTAACTATTCTGAAGGTCTGGAATATTAACAAATTGACCCTGAGCTTTTGAAGAAAATTCATTGCATGGTTTTCCTCAGAAGAAAAACTGGATCACATGAAGATTAATCCCTTAGTTTATCTCATCTAAGGAATAACTTCCTTAAAGTTACTTAGTGGAGTTAGGTTTGGTGAGGTTAGAGTTATACTTAAGTTTAGATAAGTCTTAGGTTGGTGTTAGGTCATCTCGCTCCCACACAAGACCTCGGAGTGAAGTCGATCTCATAGGCTTGACGTGCTGTTTGGGGGCATGAATACAATACCCTGTTTACGAAGCCTCTGGTATACAAGGAAACAACGCAGAAGACACTGCACTCGACCAACTTCACTTCCCCAACAGCAAACTTAGGTAGCCATTTGACGTTGCGTGAACTGGTAATACCTGGAGATGGAACCAACGAGCTGGCTGCAGTATCCGTCCTCTCCTTTATATACTCTCTACAAACATATAACGTGTCTCTATCATGAAATAGTAGTGACTAATAGCTCGACTGGTGTGTAAAGAAATAATTTGTAATCCCCACACTATAATATTTTTCCCAGTATATCATAATTCTGACTGTAATTACCTGTTTTCTTACATGCGTTACTTAAAGCTGTAATTATATACTAAATTTATATTTATTTTTATTCTTCTTAAATCATCATCATTATAAATTCTACTTCCGGTTCCTATTACTGACAAAACTATATATACTGTTAATGAACGTGATCCGCCCGACACACGCTGTGACGCTGTGTGAATATATCAACAAAAAGTAACTAGGTCTTGAGGTTTTTATCTGCTGTTTCTGTTAAGGGGTTTAATGTTGTTACAGGTATATACTTTATATATGTAAGCATACATATACCTGTACACTCACATATACAAACACAGAAAACACACACAGAGAAAACACACACACACACAGCTGATCAATAACGAGAGAGAAACACTAGGTAGCAACTCGGCTAAGAAGATAAATGCCACATCTCAAGACAACTGGTCGCGAGGAGCCAAAAATTAAACAAATTCATTCTCTTCTTTTACTTCTATTTCAACAAAGGCATAAATATCTTACGACTTTCTTAATCTCTTTATAATTACAACTCTCATTTCTTAAAACACGACTTTGTCTTTACATTCTTGTTTGACTTTGTGTGTGTGTGTGTGAGTGTGTGTGTGTGTGTGTGTGTCAGATATTTAGTTATTAAGATAATTAGTGAGTTAGATAGTTAGTCAGTAAGAAAGTTAGTGAGTCAGATAGTTAGTTAGTCAGATAATTAGTTCTCGAATCATATAACTATTTAGTCGAATAATTAGTGAGAAAACCAGTTAGTTATACAGGCAGATAGAAACAGCACCTGACCACCGTACTCTGCAATCCACCTCGGCGGCGGTGTGTCATTAAGATCCATATAATATACAATACCTCAAAGAGTATCTGCCAGGATCGGCCCAATGACTTCCCAAATGCCACATGCAACTCGTGATGTCCCGGGAGGGTTGGTGGCTTTACTTATGTTAAATTATGTACCAAAGTAAATGCATATCCCAATACATATCATCCGTGGTATAAGCTTCTTTTTTGAGATACTGTATTGCTTATCAACTTTTATGGCATACACTACGCAGTATTTGCGATATCCTCTCTCTATCTATATATAAATTTAGTAGTAATAGTAGTAGTACAGTGGAAGGTATGCCTGCACAATGCGCGTGTGGAACATCTTACATCAACCATGCTATGGTGTGCAAGAAAGGAGGTTTCGTTTGCATGAGCCACGACAAAGTATGGGACTTAACAGCAAATATGTTGAAGGAAATATGTCGTGACGTCACTGTGTAACCGACCCTTCTCTCACTGGATGGAAAGCGTTTTATCCACAGGACTGCCAACACAACCAACGAAGCCGAGTGGACGTCAGAGCTCGAGGATTTTGGACGAAGGGGGCAGCCATATGTCACCTTAACCTGACTCTCGAGGCTGCTCACAGAAGGAACGAGAACGAAAAGAACAGAGTGTAAGCTAAGAGAACCCAGAACGTGGACCGAGACAGCTTCACTCCTGTTGTATTAACAACATCGGGCGGTATGGGACCAAGTGCAAGATGTTTCTACGCCAGACTGGCTGAGATATCAGATCGGAAGCAGCAACCCAGAAGTTACGCTATAGCCTGGCTGAGGTACCGCCTATCATTCTCTTTGCTCAGGTCTTCTCTGCTGTGTCTCAGGGAAACAAGAGCTTTGATCCTTAAACCAACAATAGTCACAGACATAGATTATTAGGCAACAGTCACCGAATGTCGCATAGATCTGCGGTTTAGCTAACTCATCTATGGGTAGTTACTTTTGTATTAGGATAGTGAGGTAGTAAAATGGTAGTGAAGGTGTGGCTATAATGGGGATGTTAAAAAAGTAGTAGTAGTAGTAGTAGGCGTAAAGCCCGCACGAGAATGGGCCGAGGGGAGAACTCTTGAGATATTATCGTTCTATTCTCTCAAGACTTTAGTAATAAGAGATAAAGACCACCTCAGGATGGGAGAACTTTTTGCATTTTCTTTCTAATACATTAAATATATATATATATAGTATCCCCTTAAAGAAAATGGGAATATAACAAGGAGTGTAAGGAAGAGAGGGAGGAGGAGAGGGTAGAGGGAGAGTGGATGGAGGCGAGGGAAAGGGGGAGGAGGAAGGAGATGGTGGTGATTGTGTATCTCAGAGGAGAGAGAGAGAGAGAGAGAGAGAGAGAGAGAGAGAGAGAGAGAGAGAGAGAGAGAGGATGTGGGTGGGCAAAGAGCAAGGAAGGAAGGCAGGAGGGGAGGGAGGCCTGAGGAAGAGAGATAATAATAAAAGTGTGGGAAAAAAGCGAGGGAGGTGAGAGAAAGGTGAGTAGATAGGGAGACGGAAGGAGGGAGGGAGGGAGGGAGGGAGGAATGTAGTGGGATAAGGGAAGATGTGTGGGCGAGGGAGAGTCAAAGGGAGGATAGGGGATAAGGAGCGAGGAAAGCGTGCTACTGTAAAACTTCAAAAAGTATAATAATAATAATAATAATAATAATAATAATAATAATAATAATAATAATAATAATAATAATAATAATAATAATAATAATAATAATAATAACGGCGCAAGACATAATGGAAAGAAGCAAAAGAGAATAAAACACAGGTGTAAGATTCACCACTAACTCACGAGTCATCAAATGAGAGAGAGAGAGAGAGAGAGAGAGAGAGAGAGAGAGAGAGAGAGAGAGTATCACGTGTACGTCGCTATTGCCTCTACGGGTATTCCCAAAGTTGAGGCGATTTAATTACATTTTAGTCCTGGGCATCTTTTGGGGGAAGAGTTTAACATTTTTGGAATTCTAGCAACGATTAAGAAAGAAAATTAAGCTTACTAAAATTGTTGAAGAGAAAACTTGTAAGAAACTATGTCCATTACTGTTATTATATTCCAAAGTTGCCGAGTGTAATTTTCCCAAATTACCTCTATAATATCATTAAATTTTAAACTAAGTTACCTTGCGCAAAATTTCCTCATCGAAAAACTTCTTTACAACATGGCTCGCTCATTACGGCGGCTGAGGGAGAGGGGGGGCTAACTAGTCCGTAATTTCGAGGCTAAGCTAACTAAACATACAACGTAATTATGTGACGCGTTGTAGTAGTGGTAGTAGTGGTGGAGTGATGGTGGTGCTCCCTCCCTCCCTCCCTTCCCTCCCTCCCTCCCTGACCATACCTGTATATAATCAATTACCTACGTGATGAACTTATTTCTTACCTCTCCCTTATCTTACCTAACTTATCTTATCCCCTTATCCTGCCCCGTTTCTCATGTTCTCTAACCTACCCTAACCCTATCGTGCAGCTAGCTCTCTCCATTCACTTACTTTTGTCTGTCTGTCTGTCTGTCTGTCTCCTTCCTCACCACACCTTTAAAATTCTCCCCCTCCCTTCAACCCCTTCCCTTCCATCAACCCCCTAACCTCACCTTTAAACCCTACCTTCCCCTAACTTTAATCCCCCCTCCCTTCCTTCAATCCCGTTTCCCTCTTCCTCTTCTTTTAACTGTCTTCCTCCCTTCCTTCATCTTCCTCTCCCTTTCCCCTTACCTTTAACCCTCTCCCTTCATCTCCCTCTCCCCTTCCCCTTACCTTTAACCCCCTCCCTTCATTCCCCTCACCCCTTCCCCTTAACCCCCTCCCTTCATTCCCCTTAACCCTCTCCCTTCAACCCCTCACCCCTTCTCCTAAACCCTCTCCCTTCACCCCCTCACCCCTTCCCCTTAACCCCCTCCCTTCAACCCCTCACCCCTTCCCCTTAACCCTCTCCCTTCAACCCCTCACCCCTTCCCCTTAACCCTCTCCCCTCACCCCCTCACCCCTTCCCCTTAACCCCCTCCCCTCACCCCCCAATAGGTAACTTCCATGTGACCTCCACCTGTTTTTTCTCTTAGATTATATATTAACGAGTCGAAACTGATGTAATTAAGGAGGCCTTCACAACACAGCCTTACACCGTCACAACACCACCTTACACCGTCACCGTCACGACACAGCCTTACACCGTCACCGTCACAACACAGCCTTACACCGTCACAACACCACCTTACACCGTCACCGTCACGACACAGCCTTACACCGTCACCGTCACGACACAGCCTTACACCGTCACAACACCACCTTACACCGTCACCGTCACAACACCACCTTACACCGTCACCGTCACAACATCGCCTTACACCATCACAACACTGCCCTACACCGTCACCATCACAACAATGCCCTACACCGCCACCGTCACAATACCGCTCTACAACGTCACTGTCACAACACTGCCGTACATGGTAACCGTCACAACACCGCCTTACACTGTCACTGTCACAACACCGCCTTACACTGTCACTGTCACAACACCGCCTTACACCGTCACTGTTACAACACCACCTTACACAGTAACTGTCATAACACCGCCTTACACCGTCACAACAACGCCTTACACCGTCACAGCATTGGCTTACACTCACCACCACCGCCGTCACACACCGTCACAATTCTGGCCCAATGGGATACTCTCTTTCTTTAAAGACGATACTGTTGTGAGCTTTGACGTTCGTGTGTGTGTGTGTGTGTGTGTGTGTGTGTGTGTGTGTTAATCGCTCAAACTTACACGATTCTTGATGAGGAAATTATACTCTAAACGAAATTATTTCATGAAGGCTTAGGTGATTCTTTTTTGAATTCCCTAAAAAAAAAGGTAAACAAACTTTTTTCACTGATAATAATAACATTAAACCTTCGTCTATAAAGTTTCGACTGCTCCCAACAAAATTTTAGAGAAAAAGGGCAAAAATTTTACCTCACCTGAGAAATTTGAGGAATTCGATAGCGACAGGTTTGTGTACGGTTGGGTTTGCGTGGTGTGGTTAGCTTAGGTTAGGTTTGGTTAGGTTAGGATAGTCTTCGAGAGAGTATCGTATTCCAACACGAATTCACTGAAAGTTCGTTCCTTAGAAATGCTCTCGGTGGCTATACAAGTTACCTTCGGGGCGTCAGGGTTTCTATAAGAACCTCGAATTTGTCGGCATATTGCAGGAACTCTGAAACCTGTCGTGCGTATCTTTCTTTTGTTGGAGACAAGACGATCAATACCTGAACAGCTCTTTACCTTACCTACTGCACGGAGATCAAGTACTACTCACCCGTCCTTCATTCAGTCCATGCCGTCCGTGATCACTTAAAGAGGCCGTCGATGACCACTCACTTGGGGAAGATCGTCCGCTACGACTCATTTAAGAAGATAGTCCGTGATCAAACCCTTTGAGGGGGACCGTCCGTGATTACTTTCATCCGTGACAATTTCGTAACGATCACTCAGTAACTGTAGAAGCAATACCTAACATAGTCTGATCTTCACTGATGACCTCTGACCTTGGCCTGTGTCTGATGTTGACCAATATCATAAACAACCTCTATTGTCATGTTGGTAATATTTTCTTATAACTTGACAAGAATCGGTCAAAGGAAACCCAAATAAACAAAACACACTGCAACATTATCATATCATAACACGACCACATAAATACCCGATTATCAAGACACAACTTACGACACAAACAATGTATTTGAACGTCGCTACACATTATGTATTTCCTATGTAGATGATTATATTCCATACAGTGTTCATACTGTGTTCCAGCTCTTACAAGGTTCAACCAAGTCAGTATTAACTCTGTAGTAATTTCATTTTTAGGTAATATTAGAAATTATTCTTTGACACTTATATATTGACTATGGTTCAAAATCTTCAAAATGTCTCGTAAAAATATAGACGTTATTACCGCCACCACGTCCTCCGTCAACACCGCCATCCCCTCCACCGTCAACACCGCCACCCCCTCCTCCGTCAACACCGCCACCCCCTCCTCCGCCAACACCGCCACCCCCTCCTCCATCAACACCACCACCCCCTCCTCCGTCAACACCGTTCACCCCCTCCTCCGTCAACACCGTTCACCCCCTCCTCCGTCAACACCACCACCCCCCACCGTCAACACCGCCACCCCTTCCTCCGTCAAAACAACCACCTCCTACCGTCAACGCCCCCACCCCACCACCGTCAACACCGCCCCCGTCAATACGTGAACCTGAGATAGGGATCAATACAACACCAATTTGCAACCGCAGCATTTTACCTAAATATTTTTGCCCAATGGACACCTGGGAGAAAGTTTTTTAATCTCATTTAAAGGTGATGGTTTCTACAGGTAGAAGAGTAGGTTTCTACAGGTAGGACATGGTGGTATCTACAGACCAATGAATAAAACACCATATATACATAGTACATACGTAGCATATATACTATGGGACATGCAGTATGTGAGGGATATATTGGGTAGTGGTTAGTGTGATTATCTGGGTGGCGGGAGGAAGGGAGGAGTGTGTGGATGGAGAGGTAAATGGAGGGAAGGAGGGATGAGTGGATTGATGGAGAGAGAGAGAGGGAGGGAGGATGGGAAATAAGGAAGGAGTGAAGGTCGTGAAAGGGTATGAAAGAGTGAAGGAAAGAGGAAGCAAAAAATAGGGGTCTCAGAAGTAACTATCGTCCACATAAATTATCTCCAAGACCAACTATCTCCTAGAGAAATTATCTCCAGCTATCCTGGGGTTGTAAACTTGTATCTCCAAAACTAAAATGACCAAACTCCGCTGATTAGCCGCCTTGGAGAGCCCGAGTGACGCACCTGCCCTAAGGAAGACATGTGAGAGTACTGGGGAGACAGGGAGAGAGTCTGTGAGGGTACTGGGTTCGGGAAGAGAGTCTGTGAGAGTACTGGGTTCATAGAGAGTTTCTGTGAGAATACTAAGCTTAGGAAAAGTGTCTGTGAGAGTACTGAGCTTAGGGAAAGTGTCTGTGAGAGTACTGAGCTTAGGGAAAGTGTCTGTGAGAGTACTAAGATCAAGGAGAGTGTGCATGTAATGGTTAAGTTTGATAGTCGCTCCCTACAAAAGTTTACACATTAGCCACAGTTACTCTATTTTGATGCCAAGTTTGAAAGTCAAGTGTTATAAGGAACGATCAGTCTAATATAAGTTTCCACATCAGCCACAGTTACTCTATTTTGCTGCCAAGTTTTGGAGTGAAATCTTATAAGGACACGGTCACTTCCTATACAAGTTTCCACATCAGCCACAGTTATTTTACTTTGGTGCCAAGTTTGATAACGCGACAGTCACTCCCGTCTGAGTTTTGTTCAGTTTATTTATATACATTTAGCTGAGGTTTGCTACAAGACGGTGGCAGTGTAAAGGGTAGAGGAAGGATGGGGAGGAGGATGGGTGATGGGAGAGTAAACAGGGTAAGGAGATGGGAGAAGGATGGGAAGAGCACAAGGAGGAAAATAAAATGGAAGAAAAAAGAGGAAAGAGAAGAAGAGAGAAATAGAAGAGTAAAAGAAGAGAGAGTGGGAAGGAAAGGAAAATGACATAGGGGAGAGACGGGTAAAGAAAATGTGACAGAGAGAGAACTACGAGGAGGAGGAGGAGGAGGAGGTAAAGGAGGTGGTGGTGGTGGTGGTGGTGGTGGAATTAAGAGACGTCAGGTCGCCACCTTGTGTAAGGAGAAGTTTGCTCACACAATCCCACAATCACTAACAATACTTTACCATCCTAGCGGCAATGTTTACAGAAATAATACCCATCCTTCCGACCTGTCCGTCCGTCTGTTTATCTGTCTGTTTGTGGGTCCCATCCCTTGCAACACCCCCCCCCCCTTCCCTGATATATCTCAACTTCGAGGGAATTTTTTTTTCCAAGGGGTAATTTTCTTTCATCATGGATTCTCAGGATTAAGAGTTACTTGGTTGGTCTTGGGAGGAGGAAACTGTAGATGCGGGTTAATTTTGGGGTGAGTAAATTTTAGGGTACTACAATGTTGATGCTCATGAGGTGAAGAAGAAGGAAGAAAGAATGAAGAAGAAAGAAGAAGAAGAAGAAGAAGAAGAAAATAATGTAGGGAAAGGGGAAGGAGAGAAAAGAGGGGCAGGTAGGGAAAGAAAGGAGGGAAGGGGAGTTCATAAAAGGGGGAAACATGAGAAGGAGAGTGGAGGAGATACTAGAAAAAGGGGAGGAGGGGGAAGATAGAAGGCGGGGAAATATGGAAGAGGGAGGGAAGATGGAAGGGGAAGATAGAAGGGGGGGAGAGGGATAGAGGCCAGAGAGAGAATGGAAGGAAGACTAAGTGAATGAGAAGTAAAGATTAGGGGAAGGGGGGGGGGAATTGGGGAGGAGGAAGTGAATGGGGGAAATAGGGGAAGGGAAGTAGATTCAGGAGAAGAGAGGAGATAATTTGAGAGATAAAAAAGAGGGGATAAACTAGAAAACTCAAGAATGATAAGGACAAAAAAGGTTAAAAATAGTTCAATGACAGAAAGTAGTACAAGACAAAAAGTAGTACAAGGATAAAAGTAGTATAAGGCAAAAAGTAGTACAATGACAAAAAGTAGTACAAGACAAAAAGTAGTACAATGACAAAAAGTAGCATAAGACAAAAAGTAGTACAGTAGTACAGGGACAAAAAGGAGTACAAGTAAGATAAAAAGTAGTACAATAACAAAAAGTAGTATAAGTAAGACAAAAAATAGTACAAGATAAAAAGTAGTACAAGTAAGACAAAAAGTAGGACAAGAAAGGTGGGGTCGGTTGGCTGCTCTCAGGCGGCCGTTGCAAGTCAAAACACTCAATGGCAAGGCCTCTTCGCTTTTGTTTTTATACCTATTTCTTATTCCCCTTCAATCACATCAACCAAAACATACAGAATAACCCAAAGCTACGTAATTAACTACGAACAATAACCCAAACGCTGTTATTATCGTCATACGTGCTATAAAACTCTGTTGTCATTGGTAACAGGGAGTTGACTGAGGCTAACTGGCAACGCATACTAGTTCCCGCACAGCCAATGCTAAACTTTTTTTCCTCCCAGGACACCTGTTTTATGATATTTACGTAACGTGTCTGCATCTGTCGCTTATGTTAGGAAAAAAAACATGTAAATTTCAAAGTAATTCAGCTAGGGTGGAATTATTAAAATAAACATAAAACTCAAGTTTACGACTTAGCCCGTTCTGCGATTAATTCTGGGTGACGTCACGGGAACTTTTAGAATATTTGGCTATATGGAGAATTATTACTAGTGTTCTTATTGGCGTTATATTATCATTATGGTTACTATTATTATTAAAGTATGTATTGATCTCTTCCTCGCTGACATGTACAGTATATACTTAGTTCTCCACACATCCTGGCAGGACTATTATATTGTTCTTAAAGTTTAATGACAAATCTTGTATGGTGTAGAAACTAAAACGTTGTTAACAATTGATGCTTATAAACTCTGACGACTGAAGCACTCAAATATACACTGCAGCAACAATAAAACCAAGAATACAACAACTGACTACAAGCTCTCTCGAAGACTCTCCCTCATCCTCCCTTCCCCCTCCTCCTCCTCTCCTCGCCCCTTCCCCCTACCCCCCCCCCCTTCTACCCTACCCTACTTCTGCACTTCTAATTCTCTGTCAGTCGTAAGTCCTCCATAGATATGAAGCCGAATTCTTAAGGGTTTGTAGGTAATAATTTTTCTCCCTTTCAGTATTTGAAGATACAGTGTGGCGCACGTCTTGTGTTTTGTTAAGATTCTGTACAATTTTCACGCTATTTTTTTCGAGAGGTGAAGTGAAGCAGTTTGTTGTGTTGTCATCAATAGTTAAGGGAAATAATATTAATGAAGTTTTTTTTTTTTTGAGAATTCTGGTATCTTACCATGCCAGTTCCGTCTTTGCACAGGAACTCATTAACATCTTAAGACAATAATCCATGAATAGAGAGATGGATAGACAAACAGAGAGAGAGAGAGAGAGAGAGAGAGAGAGAGAGAGAGAGAGAGGCACGTTGAAGCAGATCCCTCGTCATGGGCAACTGATGACAAAAAGTGAAGTATCTGACAACTTTACACTGTAGGTAATATAATTCTGGGACTCTGATACTGAGAACTGATATATTAGACAAATTACCCCCCCCCCCCCCATAAAAAATACAAAAAAATAAAAATAACTTTGTTTGTCTAAGTTGTCGTCTTAAATCTTGCTTTAGAAGTAAGGTCTGGAGATATAGCGCTATGGCAACTGTACAGTGTGTGTGTGTGTGTGTGTGTGTGACCATCCATATAAAAAAATGTAGTAAGACATTTTTTTATCTCCTCAGTACACCAAGATCGTCTCCATTAGAGCCCTTACTCAGATTACTGTTCCATAAACTGAGTAGATAAAGTGTGTTGTTTAATTAGTAAACAGACTTATAAACATAAAACACTACTGTTCCAGCGGATTCAGGAGCCGAGGTACAGTCATTTATATATCACGGCAGACAGCATCTTGGCGGCCATCCTGAATATTTCAATATCCCCGGCGTGTGTCGTGGTGGCAAGATGATAATCCTTATCAGTTCGCTTGAAAGATAAATAAAAACACGGAAAAAACATTGTGTGGAGAATTGTTTTAAGTTTTCTGGCATGATGCCCGACCAAAATTGGTAAGACTTGAGGTGCGTATTAATAACATGATCTAGATAACATGATTATTATTATTACTGTAATTATTTTTAAATTTATTCGTACTTGAGGATAATTTGTTATTCTAATCAAATTTATTATTTCCCCCCTCGGTGCTGACACATTTATTATTATAATTACATATTAATTACCTTTTCTATTCCCTTTATCAACACCTGCCTTTAACCTTCTCTCGTCTTTATCATATATTCGTTTCATTCCTAATTTTCCCTTTTCTGCCACTCAACACTTTATTCTTTCACGATAGTTCTCGTCTTGGAATCCTTGTTTCACGATAGTTCTCGTCTTGGAATCCTTGTTTCACGATAGTTCTCGTCTTGGAATCCTTGTTTCACGATAGTTCTCGTCTTGGAATCCTTGTTTCACGATAGTTCTCGTCTTGGAATCCTTGTTTCACGATAGTTCTCGTCTTGGAATCCTTGTTTCACGATAGTTCTCGTCTTGGAATCCTTGTTTCACGATAGTTCTCGTCTTGGAATCCTTGTTTCACGATAGTTCTCGTCTTGGAATCCTTGTTTCACGATAGTTCTCGTCTTGGAGTCCTTCTTTCACGATAGTTCTCGTCTTGGATTCTTTTAATGTTTTCCTTCTTCCTCTTCAAATTTTCTCTCAATATTTTTCTTTCACTAGATGTGTATGTTAATGTTTTCTTTATCCTTCTTCCATCCCTTTGTTTCGTGTTTACAAAAGTTTACTCATGTTTTTCTCTCTCTCTCTCTGTTTATCTTCTCTTATTTATCTCTTTCTCTCTTTCGTAACTCCAATAATTCGCTCTTGTTTGTGTGTGTCTCTCTCTCTCTTCCTTTATTCAAGCGGTGTATTTCCTCGAATCATCTTTGTTTACTTCCTGTATCTTATCATTCACACTTCAGGTATTTCCTCCTTTTGTTCTTTCTTCCTTTCTTATTCTCTAATTATCTCATTTTATTTGTTTTCCTCTTTCTTACCTTTTCATTATTTTTCCTTTTTTCCTTTTTTCTTCGTTTCTTTTCCTTTTTAACTTTCCTTCTTTGTCTTTGTTTTATTTCTATCTCATTTCTTTCCTCTTGTCATCTCACATCTCACCTCTTCCTCCTATCTTTTCTCCCTCCTTTTCCCCTTTCGCTTCCTCTCTGTCTTTCTTCCTTTCCTTACCTCCTTGTCTATTTTCTACCCCCCATATTTCTTCCCCCTTCTCTTTGCTCTTTCTCTTTTCCGTCTTCCGCCTCTTATCTACCTCTCCTGTCTTCCAACTCCTCTTCCTCTTGTTCCTCCATTTTCTCGTATCTGTTCCTCTTACATTTTCTTAACTCATTTTCTTTTTTCTCCCCTCCCTTTTATTCTTCCATTCTCCGTCACCTCCTCGTTTTTCCTCTCCCGTCTACACACTTCCATCTTCTATCACATACGTTTTTCCTTTCTCACTCTCTCCCACTTTCCTCTCTCCTTTCCCACCTCCTTCAACTCTATCACCCTCTCTCTTCTCTTACTTCCTCTTCTTCCCCCTCTCCACCCCATCTTTGTTCCTTTCCGCTCCTCCCCATCCTCTTCTTCCATTTCCCTTCCTCCTCCTCGCCACTACAGAATGATCGGCAAAGATAGATTATGTAGATGTCCGCCAACCATTTCTATAATGCTTCGAGTTTCCTCTCCCCCCCCCCCCGAAAGTTTTTACATTTGCATGCGCTTGTGAGTCCAATACAAAAGTTTGGATGTTTTCAAAGGTAAATAGTTGCTATTTACTTCTCAAGAGAATGAATAATAGAAGGCTTTGCGTGTTCCGAAGACGAGACGAATTGAAAGACGTGTCCGAGGCCGGTAACAATTGATATTAAAAAGGTGTGTGTGTGTGTGTGTGTGTTTTATATCAATATACACAGTATATATAAACACTGAAATATATTTACATTTGAACACACACACACACACACACACACACACACACACACACACACAAACCTGTATATATGATCACATTTTTCTCCTGCAGTGGTGTAAAACTTTAATTGCAATATTTTACCAGGGAAACTACTTAAAGTATCATGCGTTAAACGTGTTGATACAGTTCGGTAAAACGATTAATTTCATCATAAGAGCGATAAAGCTGATTAGATATTTTCCGTCCTGCCGTCCGGATTTACATAAATATGTCCTCATTTTGTGACGCCCGGCAGGACATTTACCCGTGTTGCTCCTGTAAGATAAAACTGGCCGCCGGGGAAGCTTTACAACACAGTACTGAGGATCATCCTGATTTTCACTTCTATAATTGAGGATTATAATAGAAGATCATCCCCAGGTAATAAATGAATTCTCGTAAGTACTGCAGAACACATTAACTGTATTTCTGTAATTTCACATATGATACACAATACACGCACAGTAACTCTATTTTCCCTATATAATACAGCATAAATTAATTGTAATTCTGTATTTTTCCCTTTTATGATACTGCACATATTAACTATTTCTGTAACATGCCTATAAAACATATCCATCGACTCTATTTCCCTTATATAATACAGCATGCTTTAACTCTGTATTTCTGTATCATGCCGTTCTTAAGTGTCATTGACAGTAAATCTTTATTATTGTTCAAGGTATTACAAGGTTATATATTAGTTTATTGAAAATATTAATTACTGAACCAGTATTTAACAAGTATTTAATTTAACCAGTATATTATTTAACCAGTATATTGTCTAACAAGTATATTATTTAACCAGTATATTGTCTAACAAGTATATTATTTAACCAGCATATTATCTAACAAGTATATTATTTAACCAGTATATTATTTAACAAGTATGTTATCTTACAAGAATATTATTTAACCAGTGTATTATCTAACAAGTATATTATTTAACCAGTATAGTGTCTAACAAGTATATTATTTAAAAAGTATATTATTTAATCAGTATATTGTCTAACAAGTATATTATTTAACCAGTATATTATCTAACAAGAATATTATTAAACCAGTATATGGTCTAACAAGTATATTATTTAACCACTATATTATTTAATCAGTATATTATCTAACAAGTACATATTTTAACAAGATGGCACAGACACAAATGCATCATGACTCAAAACAGTGATATGTTACATTATACACAGCAGTGACGTGACAATTTGAGTTACGCTGTATGAATGTAATATGAGTGTTGTTATTGCTATGCAGACATACAGTACTCTTACAATGTTATATAAGCCTGTCTTTAAGGACCTACCCCCTAAAATTCAAAGACCCACTCCCTAAAACTTACAGACCCCTAAAATTTACAGACTTACCCCTAAAATTTAAAGATCCACTCCGTAAAATTTAAAGACTCACTCCGTAAAATTTAAAGACCCACTCCTTAAAATTTGAAGACTCTGCGTAAAATTTAAAGACCCTCTCCGTAAAATTTAAAGACCCTCTCCGTAAAATTTAAAGACCCACTCTGTAAAATTTAAAGACCCACCCCCTAAAATTTAAAGACTCACTCCCTGAAATTTAAAGACCCACTCCCTAAAATTTAAAGACCCACTTCCTAAAATTTAAAGACCCACTCCCTAAAATTTAAAGACTCACTCCCTAAAATTTAAAGACCCACTCCCTAAAATTTAAAGACCCACTCCCTAAAATTTAAAGACCCACTCCCTAAAATTTAAAGACTCACTCCCTAAAATTTAAAGACCCACTCCCTAAAATTTAAAGATCCACCCCCTAAAATTCAAATACCCTATCCTTAAATAATTACAGACCCCTAAAATTTAAAGATTCACTCCCTAAGATTTAAAGATCCACCCCCCTTTAATTTTACAACAGTATATGAACGCAACCTTAATATTATTACGATATATGAACGCAATCTAAATCTTCCAACATTATAAGACATAACGAAAATTCATCTTTCAACAAAAGGTAATGTTTTGAAGTAAGAGTGATGAAAATGTTAGAGAATTCGTTCGGGCTGCTTTAAGTGCATTTAAATTGCACAAACAGCTCGGTTATTAAAAAAGATCAGATCGAAACAAACAAATCAGAATAGAGCAATTTTCGTGGCGTGACAGATTATTTATAAAACATTACAGGTAAGTTTTTTTTTATCAATAAGTCCACCAAAACTACAACAACTGTACACAGGCACCATTACCAGGCAGAACACACAGTAGTCGATACATAGGACGTATGGAAAAACTTCATTACTTGTCAGCATATTATCTTTATAGGCATTTTCACCATACGTGGTTTTACGCGTCGACTGTTTTAAAATACCTCTACATGCATAACAAAACGTATGAGACTTATGCAAGGTGTGAAAACTAAAGTACCTACTTGGGCACTACTGCTCGATACTTTCAAACAATTATTTTGTTCATTGATTATATGAAACCTTTAATTTAGGGAGAGAAAGAATTTTTTGTCTCTTAATTTATCTAGGCAGGAACATGGTCTGGTGTGGTGCAGTTATACACTTTCTTTGTCATTAATGCCTAACACGTATAACAGAACCTATATATAGTAAGGTGCTATAAATTGGTCGGTTTCCGCTGAGTGTCTTATTTTATCTTCCCATAACAGCCACTCTATAGTCTCTGATAAATAAATGTGTTCACTTTACTCGATAAAATCCCTCACGGCAAAGTTATAAATTCACTTTACAACAACTTTGCATGTTCATCTTTACGACAAGGCTCAAAGTTCACTGGCTACAAAACTGTACAGTACTGTACGTACACTTTTACGCCAAAGTTGTAGGTTCCCTTTGTTGTAAAATTAACAGTTCACTTCATGACAAATTCCTTATTTCACTTTATAGAAAAGTTCGAAGTTCAGTTTGGAAAAAATCTAATTTACAACAAAGATTTCGGTTTACTATATGGCCTTACGCAATGACGTGTGTATAAACGGTTGCAGGAGGCAAAGTTCCCCCCCCCTGGTGTCTACACAACCTAATTAATATGTCTTATCTTTAACACTATGTTCTCATCTTATCACCACGTCATCAACAAGTTTAACATTATGAACGAGGATGTAGTAGTTGTCGTACAGTGTGTGAGTACAAGGACAGCAGATTGCGCACGACCATTCCCTCGGCTCGGACCTCAGTACCAAGTTTCAGCTCACTATATTCAAAACTGTGGAAATACATCAAGAAAACACACACACACACACACACACACACACACACACACACACATATAATAATTTATCCTCAGTCTTGATGATAAAGACCCCGATGATTCCTCTCAGTTAACAGTGTCTGAACATATTATCAGAAGACGTGATATAATCCTATAGTTATGTATAGTTAAACATGGCCTCTCCTTTCTAAACACAAATCCCGTGACAGGTCTTGTAGTTTGGATAAAGTTAAAAGTAAAGGTCAAGGAAGAAGGTCGCCACATTAAGCCTTGTTTGTTTTGATGAGTTCTTTACCGAGGAGTTTGATCTAGTGCACAGGACTTACAGCCGGTGGAGAAGAAACGAAATGTCAAGTGAGAACATACGGGAATAAAGGTTGAATTTGTCCTTAGGAAGAGTCAAAGTCTTATCGCGAAACCAACACAACTAAACCAAACCAAATAAATGACTCAAAGGACCAGGAACACGGAAACACTTTGTCACTTATGAAACAGACCACAAGAACCAACCAAACGTAAAAGTAACTTATAACCTTACGTATCTTTGATTGACATTGGTTTGGCTGCTCAGTGTGGTCTGCTTTGTAAGTGTTTTGATACTCGTTTTTTCTCTGCATCAAAGCAAATATGACAGTGAAGATCCCGTAAAAAAAAAAAAAAAAATATATATATATATATATATATATATATATATATATATATATATATATATATATATATATATATATATTTTTATCATTATTTTACAAGTTCTTTTTATTTTATTAACTTCATCAAAATATTTATCGCGCCTGTGAAATTTACCTTATCAACAAATATAGTAAATATTGAGGTACTGTTTATCATTAGCAGACGTTTTCATACAATCTGAAGTCTGTTGTTGTTTCCCATATATTTTTCACTGATATAAGGACAACTGAATCCCCGGTAACAGGTAAATCTTGCTGAAGCAACAATAAGAACACCCGAATATAGTGTTTAGAAATGTGGCGTATTTTAACACTCAAACACCTGACCTTGACAGCCGATGGTTCTTGTACCTTACATCTCCTGTCCATTGGTAGTTGGTAGAGCGTACTACACAATACACGGACACAGTTCTCATACAGACGATATATAACATAATAAGTTGTTGTATTAGTCACGCTTTGGGAATAATCTAATAATCTAACACAGTAAAGGTAAAAAGGTCATCTCTCTTTCCGTTTATTGCCACTACGACAAAGCTTAATACAGCAGTAAAGCGTTATCATATTATTAAAGCGTAATAAGCTGTATCTATGAGTATGAAAGCAACATTGGAATAGTGACGACTTAATACCCAATGAAGCTGAGTGTGATAATGCTTGATTAGTATTACAATATGAAGTGTCTCTTATTGATTAAATTACTAGATCATTTAAACCAGACCAAATATATAATTATGTTTGTTATTACCACTTTGCATTCACTATTGTCTGGTCACTCGAAGCAAGCAACTGAGGCCTAGGGTTAGTTTGTAACAAGGCAGCTGATTGGTTGGCAGACGGGCACACGAAAAGCCTCTATACTACAGTTCGTTAATATTTAATCTATAGTATTTATATTATGGTATTTTAAAGGATAATACATTTTCTATGTTGATCCCTGATAATTTCCACACCTGGGGAAGCAAAAATTTACCTGTTAAGTGCACTGATAACAAAAAATATCATAGAGCACAAACATGATGAAGAAATTCTGGGACGTTTCTGAAATTGTGTAGTATTTTTTTTTTCTCTTATGATATATACAGTAGTTACCAGTCCGCTTTACATATTAATTATTACGTCCCCAAGTGCGGAAATTATCAGAGATCAACATAGACATTTTATGATCCCTTAAAATATCATAATATAATGAACATCGTCAAGTAAAAGATATTACAGTTTCTCATTATAACACATTTATGTAAAGTTTGGAAGGTAACTGAGATAACAAAAGAAACTCAGTTGGAGAATCAGAAGTAACATTGTTAGGTGATCTATGTTACCCCAGGCTGGTGGGTGGGTCCCTCAGTACTGCCTACCACGCCTAAGGTAAACACGAGATACCACGTCGTTGTCAAGTTAATCCGCAAGGCTCAATACTGCAGCCAGCGCTTTACTGTACTCGATAACCACTATACCAACAATCTAAACACTATATAGTACTAATGTATTGTCCTTAATCCGTAACTATAAATCCATATGGAACCAAACAATGATACAGTAACAGCAGTTTGTACTAAATATCGCTATACTAACACTGTGTCGTACTAAACATCATTATACTACCATTACATTGAACCAAATTTCTCAACAGTACTAAACGTCGCTGCACTGAAGGTTTGTTTCTAAATTTCGATATACTGAACACTACTCCAATGCGTCTAACACCCTCTTGTCCTAAACACCACTATAGTATTGTATTACACGAAATCTAGCCATAGTACGTCAACTATTCACCGCAATGCACTAAACATCGCCACCTTAATAGCAAATTACGCCCTCAACACTGTCATAGCAACAGCCATCCTCTTACTGAATCCAACCATCAGACATAAAACATAAAAAAATATATTGTAATACATGCATGGAAAACTTACACATACACGTCATGATTATTTTTTCTTCTTCTTATTCTACTCCTCTCGGCATTGGCAACTCCTAACGTTGACCGGGTATGTAGTTACTGAGGTGTGGGGGAGGGGTGAGCTGTGGGGTGGGCTGGGGACTTTGGGGGCGAGAAGCACGCGAAAAATATCCATCTGAATTGCAACAAAATATTTTCGATCTGTGGTGGCAAAATATGTGAGAGCATTGCACAGTGTTCTTATTGCACCAACATATACTCCTGTTGCAACAATCATGGGCCGTATTGCCACAAAATATCTTTCGATTATTTTTTTCACCACCAACATTTTTTCGTATTCTAAAACCTCGCTGTTACGAAATGTAATGTAGTATTTAGCGTTTAAAAAGAGAGAGAGAGAGAGAGAGAGAGAGAGAGAGAGAGAGAGAGAGAGAGAGAGAGAGAGAGAGAGTTAGTTTTCTCTCTTTTGTCCTGCATTTATATACATTGGTTATTCGTTAATTGAGGGAAGTGTTGGAGGAGGAGGGAGGACAAGGGGATGGAAGAGAGGTGAGGAAAGGAGGAAGAAGGTGGATGGAGGAAGGAAGAAGAGATAATCGATGAAGAAGGGGGAACAGAAAGAATAAGAGGGAAGGAACGAATGGCGAGGAATTATGGAAGAAGGAGTTGAGGAGGAGGAGGAGGAGAGAGGAAGGAAGGAAGGAATGAAGGAAGACGGTAGAAGGGGAGGAGGAAGAAGAAGCTGTTTCTACACTTTGGGATGACCTTCTTATGTATGTCTGAGTGTGTGTGTATGTGTAGAGGTATATGTCTATGTATATGTATGTGTATATATGTATATGTATATCTACGTACGTATATATGTGTCCTAGTGTGTGTATATATATGTTATTTACCTGGCGATAATGTAGCTCCCCCCCCCCCCCCCCCAAACTCTAGGACTACAACAACACAACATTTGTTCACGTCTTACCAGGAGAGCCCCCGCACCGCACCTCGCTTAAAAAAATAAAGAAGAAAAATCGCACAATATCAACACCATCCTCATGAATTCGGGAGTATAACAACACATAATGAATACTGTCAACATGGATTAAAACTCCAGACAAGAGAAAGTGAGAGAGAGAGACAGAGACAAAGAGAGAGAGAGAGAGATGAAACAGTGTACGGAGAGGGGGAGAAAGACAGAAGCGAAGAGAGAGAGAGAGAGAGAGAGAGAGAGAGAGAGATTATGAGATGAAACAGTGTACAGAGAGAGGGAGAAAGACAGACGCGAAGAGAGAGAGAGAGAGAGAGAGAGAACAAAAAAAAACAAAAACAACAAGCACACACACACAGAAACATACATACAGACAGACAGAAACACCACACAGCAAAATAAAATATATAAAATAAAATAAAACATTCGGAAAAAACCACACACACACACACACACGCACCCAAACACAAACGCTACATTAAAACTCTCAGCTGGGCGTTTTATTCTCTGCTAGAACGCAATTACCAGCTAGAGCGGAGGCGTGGGGCGGCATCCATCGTTATATCACGTATTTTCTGATGCTGTTTGAGACCCGACGTTAATATTGAATGCGATCAACTTGTCGGATCGCGGGGTCTGAACGTCGCGCTCAAACTTTCATACAACGACTTGCAATACACACCAGCATGCCACTCCTTGTTTCCTGCCACGGTTCAGAGGTGGGAGTGTGGGGGTGTGGGGGAGGGAGTTGTGGGAGTCTGGGGGTGTAGTGGGGAGGGAGTTATGGGGGAGTAGGAGTGTGGGGGAGTAAGTTAGGAAGTTGTGGAGGGTGAGGGGGAAGTTGTGGGGATGTGGGAAAGTGGATATGAGAAAGGGAGTTGTGGGGGGGTAGGTAGTGGGGGTGAGGGTTTGGGGGTTGTGTGGGAGTTAGGTGAGGGGGAATGTGGTGGAGGGGATTGTGGGCGTGTGGGGAGAGGGTGAAATTCAATTGAAAGAGAGGTTTGTGGGGGATTGATTGTGGAGGTGTGGGATGAGGCATTGTTTGGAAAAGGATGCTTAAGGGTGTGGGACTGTGGGGAGGGAGTGTGTGGGGGGGGGGGTGGGAAAGGTGTGGATGTGTGTGGTGATGTATAGGAGTGTAGGGGATAGATTGTGAAAATATGTGGAAAAGGGAATGTGTGGGAGATTGGGTGTGGGAGCATGGTGGAGGAAAGGAGGGAGAGCAAATGTGGGGCGTGGGAAGGAAGGAGGGGGGGGGGGGGGGTAGAATGGAGTGTGGGAAAACAGGATCCCTAAAGTATGTGACCCACCAAAAAAGTCCAAATTAAAACTCGTATGAAGTCAAACAAAACACTATGAAGAACTGTGTACATAAGAAAAACTACAATGAATATAAATGTGAGGCAACGAAACACAGTACATGAGAGGACAAACACAATAAATACGGTGGAGGGAAGAAAGTGGATAGGAAACACAGCCAATAATTACGGGGATAGATAGGGATGGGAAGAGAAACATGCATGAGAAGAAAAAATGTAACAACAGAGACTAAGAAACGATGTGCAGGAGGAGAAATACCCAATAAACAGTGATAATGGTGGTAAAGGAGGCATAAGACACGATGAACACAGATGCAAAGACGAAGAGAGTTACAGATGAAAAGGCACAGTTAAACAGAGTGATAAAAGGTGCACGATAGAGAAAGGATGATAAGTAGTATAGGAGGAGGAAGGAGTGTAAAACAATATGCGGGAATTGAAGGAAAAGGAAGAAACACAATAAAACAACATGAATGAAGAAATATAATAGATGTAAACACGGAAACAAAAATAAAACACAATATTAAAGATCGTAAATGTAACTAAGTCAATGAGTGATAAACAAGATGCACAGAGAAGAGAGAAAAGGAGAGAGAGAGAGAGAGAGAAAAATATGTTAAAAGATGGTAGTAGATGGGAAGAAACTAATAAACACTTTACCTTCAGCTGAAAGAAGAAGAAAGAAGAAAGAATAAGAATAAGAAATAAGAATAATAATAAGAAGAAAAAGAAAAAAAGAAAATGAAAAAGAAAAAGAAAAAGAAAAAGAAGAAAAAAAAAGAAAAAGAAGAAGAAAAAGAAGAAGAAGAAGAAGAAGAAGAAGAAGAAGAAGAAGAAGAGAAGAAAACGAATGAAAAATTACGAAAAACTATTAAATAAGTGAAGACGTGGAAAGATAAAGAAACCTTCATTTATCGTAATTAAAAAAAATAATTAAAAACCGAAAAGCGACCAAGAAAAAGTGATAAAGTGTGTATGAAATAAAGAAGTGTGTCATATAATAAAAAAAAGAGGAGAAGGAGGAATAAAAGAAACAAAGAAATGCCGCAAGGGAAAGAAAACAGAATAAATAACAATGGAAAGGATAGATAAGGAAGGTGTAACAGAACTAAAACTGCAATAATCGTGTATATGAAAGACATGGCACAATAAACACCATGATGTAAAGGGTATATGGAAGGAATGACAATATAGACTCTGATAAACGGGTATATGCAAGAGTAGACACACTAAACAGCACAATGACGAGTATACAGAGTGAAACACCATGAAAGACAAATATAACGCACATGGAAGCACTGACAAAGCAAAAAAGACAATAAAGACGTATATGGAACACATAACATAATACAAACTACAATAAACGTGTACATAAAAGAGAATGAGACATTGTACACGATGGAAACCAAACCGTATATGGAAACTACGTCACAATCAATCAATCAATAACAATAAAACTTGTATAAAAGACATGACACGAGAAACAACACAATAAATCAGTATATGGAAGAGGAAAAGAGGTGTGAAATGTGTCAAAAGAGGCAGGGTGGAAAGTGAGTCCCAGGTAACACCCCCGAGGTTGGTAGCCCGCCGGCCATGCATGTACGTGTGGATTTATTATGATCCACAAGACGACTTATTTACCAAAGGCCTCGAGGCAAGGAAAATGGCCGAAACATGAAGTGTTTCCAGAATATAGTGTTGACAGGTGTGGAATATGGCCGTGGCAAGACAACGGGGTTTTCTGGAATATAACAGAGTGAGTGACAACAGTTTCTGGGACACAGCTGAGACAAGATTTGGAATGTTAATCGACCACGAATGAAGTTTTGGGAATGTAGAGGAAGAAAGAGAAAGCTTTGGAAAATAGAGGAAACATGTATTGTATTGTATCACAAGAGAACAAGGGACAACAACCTCTGGAATACGGCCTAAGCACGATGGCGGGAATTGGAATGTTAATAGCCTAGGGAAAAGGTATTAGGAATGTGGGAATAGTAGTTGTGAAAAATGGCAGAACGGAAGAACAATGGCAGGTCTGGTATCTGGATCAGTTTAAAACGTTGGACAGCTAAGGTACAGTATATTAAGGAGTGGGAACAGTTCTAGCATGAAGTAACACCTGGAATATGGCAGCCCTAAATCACAGGTGTGACAAGTTCTGGCTGTTGTGAATTACTACACAACATAGTCAGTTCTGAAATAACCGAGAAATGAACAGTTCTAGAATGCATGAGTAAGAAGAACCTTAGAACATGGCGGATTATATGGTTCTACTCTTCAGAGGATCTTGGAGTTCTACAATATATAGATAGAACCGCCAGTGCTAGAATATGATAATATAATGAAAAGTTCGCTAATATATCTCATGATTGAAGTACAACGTAGAACTTGCATGTTAATGACGCAGTTTAGTTTTTAGTTTAAAAAATTTATTGACAAAGCTTGGAGAACAGTTTGCCTATTCTGAGTAATTCAGTCAGGTCTTGACACTGAGGGTGGTATCACTTCTCACTGCCTATGACCCTAATGTTTTGCAGCGGTTAAGTTAGGTTACGTGAGGTGAGGTTAGGTTAGGTTAGGTTAGGTTAGGTTAGACTATTTTAGGTTTAGTTAAGTTAGTTCAGAAAATATTAAAAATAATATATCTATACAGAATAAATAAACAAGTTTTAAACAAAAGAAACACACACACAGAGACGGACCTCATCATCAATTTCCATCGTAGAAAAGTGAGTCGGGGGGGGGGGGGGGGGGGGGGCAGCGTGAACCCTCCCACCGCCTCCCTCTATCAATCATTATTGCCAACTCAAGAACGTCTCAACTTTTATATATTCAAAGGAGATCGCTGACGCCTATACCTCGGCCATGGCTGTCCCCCTTTCTCACTGTCAGTCGCTGGAGGATGTGGTGGAGGATGAGGTGGTGGAGGATGAGGTGGTGGAGGATGAGGTGATGGAGGATGAGGTGGTGGAGGATGAGGTGGTGGAGGATGAGATGGTGGAGGATGAGGTGGTGGAGGATGAGGTGGTGGAGGATGAGGTGGTGGAGGATGAGGTGGTGGAGGATGAGGTGATGGAGGATGAGGTGGTGGAGGATGAGATGGTGGAGGATGAGATGGTGGAGGATGAGGTGGTGGAGGATGAGGTGGTGGAGGATGAGGTGGTGGAGGATGAGGTGGTGGAGGATGAGGTGGTGGAGGATGAGGTGGTGGAAGATGAGGTGGTGGAGGATGAGGTGGTGGAGGATGATGTGGTGGAGGATGATGTGGTGGAGGATGAAGTGGTGGAGGATGAAGTGGTGGAGGATGATGTGGTGGAGGATGAAGTGGTGGAGGATGAGGTGATGGAATGATGAGGTGGTGGAGGATGAGGTGGTGGAGGATGAGGTAGTGGAGGATGATGTGGTGGAGGATGAAGTGATGGAGGATGAGGTGGTGGAAGATGAGGTGGTGGAGGATGAGGTGGTGGAGTTTGAGATGGTGGAGGATGAGGTGGTGGAGGATGAGGTGGTGGAGGATGAGGTGGTGGAGGATGAAGATGAGGTGGTGGAGGATGAGGTGGTGGAGGATGAAGTGGTGGAGGATGATGTGGTGGAGGATGAAGTGGTGGAGGATGAAGTGGTGGAGGATGATGTGGTGGAGGATGAAGTGGTGGAGGATGAGGTGATGGAGGATGAGGTGGTGGAGGATGAGGTGGTGGAGGATGAGGTGGTGGAGGATGAAGTGATGGAGGATGAGGTGGTGGAGGATGAGGTGGTGGAGGATGAGATGGTGGAGGATGAGGTGGTGGAGGATGAGATGGTGGAGGATGAGGTGGTGGAGGATGAAGTGGTGGTGAGTCACTTTGGAGGTTGAGTAACTTGAGTACGAGGTGCTGGGAGATGATTTATTGGAAGTTGAGGTGGTGGAGGATGAGGTGGTGGAGGATGAGGTGGTGGAGGATGAGGTGCTTGGAGGATGAGGTGGTGGAGGATGAGGTGTTTGGAGGATGAGGTGGTGGAGGATGAGGTGTTTGGAGGATGAGAGATATGCTGGAGGTTCGGTTACTGGAGGATGGCTCCCTGAAGTGCGAGTATCTGATATGACGTCTCGTAATTCCAGGAATTGGTTCTCAAAGATTTGGACATTTCAGTGAAACAAGTGAAACAAATGCACGAACCTTTGAGACTCCGAACCCAGAGTTAGTTTTCGAACCTTCGTGAATCAAAACCCCAATTCTTAAAAGTTCTTATGGAAAAATAAACCTTAAAAAAAAAAAATCAACAACAATGAGTGTTCTTAATTTTCCCACTTTAGCTACGAGACAAAGATGGCGTTAAAATTGTACTTAAGACTCTATTGTTATTGAATTATGACCAACCCACAACCCAGGGATAGAAATAAGCACTGACGAACGTTTGAAAAGCCCAATTCAGATAACCATTGACGTAAAAGGCTGATTCTGGAGAAGTGTTCGTTCATATCCTTCGTTCTGTAATGCAAACTGGGGATTCTAAAAGGCTCCAAGATAATCCCCTTTCCTTCCCTAACTGTATGACATTAACACAATTAGTGAACGTATGTAGAGAGAGTTACAGCCTCATTTTGACCACCATCTCTGTATACTTCAGTACGCAAGGCCGGAACTGTACTCGACAGCCTTCACTTCCACAACTGTAGAGTCAGGTACCCATTTACAGTTACGTGTATTAGGAATGTCCCGGGATCGAACCACCAACCTTTAGGACTGGAGGTGTGTACTATATCCACTCGGCCACCGCACCACCATCCACTCAAATGATACAGTAGTTAAATTGTATGACGTAGGGGCTGTTCGTACCCGACATCGTTAATACAAGAACTAGGTTAACATATTTAGTTTATTGGACGTATAACTGTTTTGAATATAACTGTTAGGCATATAATTGTCATACATCTAACTGTCCGTGTAGAACTGTGTGTGTGTGTGTGTGTGTGTGTGTGTGTGTGTACCAAGAGACAACACACTCGACAACACAGGCCACAGTAAAATATTCGGCAGGTCTCCCCCAGTCCTCCAACATATTTCCCCAGCCTCGTATAAAATTGAACACCTGCTAAAGCACAACAAAAGTATGCACGCCCACAGGAATTTGTGGCTTTTGTTCCACACACACACACACACACACACACACACACACACACACACACACAGCACTACAGAAGAGAATATGTTTACTTGTCATCCTCACAGACAAACACAAAAAAAACACAAACACAATATATTTCCATCAGCCTTTAAAGCACAACAGACATATTGCACTGACGGCTCTGTTGTGGCTTATGTCTTGGCAACAGACACACACACATACGTACACAAACAAATTTCCTTCTATGTCACTCGGAAAAACACTCACAGCCACACAATTTTGTTTACATTTCATACACAAAAGTTACCAGGCCCTAGGAGTGGGGAAGTGGAGGGGAGGGGGAGGAAAGGGGGAAGGGAAGTGTGGGAGGGGGGATAAGTGAGGGGAGGGGTAGGGTAAGTGAGGGGAAGGGGGCACTGGAACATAATGTTATGTTTTTCGCATTTTTGTATTTTTTCTTTTCGCTATTTAGCACATGTGTTCGGGCACAGTGTATCTCATGTAGTGCAAGGTATAAGGCGCATAGTCTGGGTAATGGTGTGTTTCATGTGATAATAGTATAGCACATAGATATGATTGCAGTACACAACATAAGCATAGAGTATAGCAGAGGTATATCAGAATAGTATAGTACAACAATAATAGAGAGTACAGGTAATAGTATATACTATATTGCATAGAACCTCATAAACACAGAGTCTTGGTATAAAACAATGATAAGCCTTTACACTTAAACAACATTAGATCAGCATACGGGCAGTGTGAACGGTCGATGTTAAAACACTACTACAAACATAATTAGTAGCCTATTTATTATTTTAAACGTCATGAACTTGCGAAACTTAACTTAATCTAACGAAAAGGTCCTCTAAGATCATTAAGTTAGGTTTAGGTTTATCTTGCTTGCTTAATAAAGAAAGACTATTAAACGTCTTGATCGTGGTACTTTGTTAACACTGTCGTGTGGGATGTCGAATTCCGTCTACTGTAACCAACTTGTAAACAATGGCATGTTAACAATGACGTCATGGCAGAATTCTCATTATATGAGAGTAGAGGTACAACATATAGCATAGATGTAGTGCATAGCAAAGGTAGCACAAGGAAATAATATAACATGAGTGTAACACAACATATACTGTACACACATCACATAGTACAAGTATAACAACAGTATAACACACAGTTGGATATGACCAATAAAACCATATATATATTATTAGCGTTATAAGCTATGACAAAATAAAAAATTAAAGTGGGCAAAATATATAGAACACTTTACAAAGATATGATAAGGTCGAGGTAAGACGCTGAAACAAAATAAAGACCAATTTGGGAAACAGAAGTTTACATATTCAACTACAAAGCAAAACTTGAGAGAAATTATACAAAAGTAATTATATCCAATGTATTTCTTATATATCCATGTGCATGGACAAAATTATCTTATTTCAACCTAAAAATAACAACGGAATCTTTCGACAAAATACGGCGTTCTGGGTCACAAAAGGTGGCCACTTAGTCAAGAATGAAATCCAAAGAACAAGTAAAATATACTACTACTACTACTACTACTATTACTAATAATAATAATAATAATAATAATAATAATAATAATAATAATAATAATAAAAACTGGTCACATTCCACAGTGTCACCTAAACGAGTGTGTGGACAAACAGTGTTAAGATTAATCGGTCAATTGAAGCGTATTAAGGTGATTCATGGTGATATTTGAGACGTCAGGTAATTACAAACACATATATCACCTGAAATTGGAGTCCAGAACGGCATGGGGGGCTACACGGCACAGGCGCCTCACCTAAATGGAGCACCACTAACCCACGCTTGCATTAATTGCCCTCTAAACCATTTTTTTTCACCCCCCCGAAACCTTTTCCAAAACTTTCTTTCGCTTCTAATGATCATCCGTTTAGGCAGAGGAAGTGTCGTGATTCCGCGTTCGATATCTGCCATGATGATTGGTGGAGGCCCCTTTGGTAGTTTGTATTGCCGGATGGGCTTTTAGCGAGCCTCGTTCTAACAACAGACATGGTCGTTTCGGAGTGTTTGTGTCGCTTTCGTGACTATGTGTGTAAGAGTGTGTGAGTGTATGAGTGAGTGTGTGTATGTGTGTGTGTGTGTGTGTGTCTCTTACAGGTGGACTACTTCTCCCACGGTCATCAATCATGAATGAATTGATCCATTGTCAAACTGAGCTGAGCATATTCAGCAGTCGTGGTGCAGTGTGTCTGTGTACCTTCACACTGCGTCTTTCATACCCAGTGAGATAAACAAACATATCCTGATGAATACAAATATCCTCGAATACACTTGTACACATGCGTACACTGATATCCACACACAGGTATATGAACATTCTTGTAAATCAACTTGCTAATACACACACACAAATGACTACAAAATACACATACACTCGGATACATAATATACACGCTTCCTACCCACATATACACACACATAAATATACTCTCCATAGCACACACACACACACACACACACACACACACCCATCCTCTCCTCCACACATCCACACCCCCAAACCGCCCCAACACCCAATACTCATACACATATTCACTCCCTGAGGTACACCGACCCCACTCCCTTCCTCCCTCACCCCCGAACACACCCTCACCCCCCATACACACTCACCCTCCCCCCTAACATGTTCTTCCTTTTCCCTACACGTACAATACTCTAGTCCTTCCCGTCCTTCTCTCTCCTCCTCTCCTTCCCCTACACACACATACCAAAGTCCTCCCTTGTTTTCTCTCCTTCACACCATTGTCACAGTCTTCCTAACCACCTCCCTTTCCTTCCTTCTCCCCTTCATCATTTCTACCTATCCCCCCCCACACACATATATACATTCCCTCTTTCATCTCCTTCCCCCTACACACATTACCGCCTCCTTTTCCTCTTCCATTTCCTCCCATCCCACGCACTCACCTTCTCTTCTTCCTCCTCTCTCTCTCTCTCGCTCTCTCCTTCCCTCCACACACACACACACACATTCCTTCCCTCTCCTTCCTCCACCACGCCACACACTCACCCTCTCTTCCTCCTCCTCTCTCTCCCTCTCCTGCCCCCCACGCCACCCCACACCTATACTCACCACAGTAAAGAATAACAAAATACCATCGAGCGATAAAACGAAGCTGTAATATCCCAGCAGCAAATGAGGCGGGCGTCTCGAACATTAAAACGGACGCGGACGACCAAACTCCAGCAGTATCTTGCAGGGGCGCCGCGCTGGTCTTTGCTGAGAATGTATTTTATACATCATGGGGGCCGTGGTGGGGGTAGCTGGGGGCCTTGTTAATATGATAAAAAGTATGAAAGTGCGTCTCACTCTCTGTATATATGAGAGGGATATATGTTGGTTAATATATACATATATTAAATACAGATATACATATTAACATAAATATATATACATATGTATACTTTAAGGCGAGAACCAATCTCTAGAATATCACTCTGCCCTTGAGGTCACTGATATAAAGTGAAATTTTAAGCTGTGTTTGTCGGGAAAATTAGTAACGCGAATTATTTTATGTTTTTTACCTGTGTTGAGCACGGCAGGGGGCACACGCACGCATGCAAACACAAACACATGAGCTACTACAAAATGCACACTTACACGGCAATGCATACTATTATACATGTAAACAGACATATACACATACATATACACAAATTATAATGCTAATATACACACACACACACACACACATACACACACACACACACACACACACATGTAGAAGGATATTAAAAAAATGTATACAGATTATCATACACTAAACAAACACACACACACACACACCTAACAACTCTGCCCTCATACTAACTTTATTATTAAAACAGAAAAGAAAAATCTCTCCCCTCACATTTATTTGTACCGCAACAACACAACTCACAATTACAAGTACTTTATTGTACTCTGGGATATACACCATACATGTACTCAATCACCATCGTCATTCGAAAAAAAGAACACTAATTCATTATTTTGCCAGATGAGTGACATTTCTTCCCCTAGGATAAACAAGAGACACCCTGTACTACTTGGTATATACTCGTTCACCGTACTATAAAAAAAACACCTTTACAGGGATGTAAACAGAACACGAAAACGTAGTCACTTCTGTTAACCAATGAATTGTAAAGAGAGAGAGAGAGAGAGAGAGAGAGAGAGAGAGAGAGAGAGAGTGTATGAAACCAAAAAAATTGTACGTAGACAATATCAAGAAACATAAGTACAGTTTGGGATCATTTACATTACATACACGAACACTACAGGATTCCCCCCCCCCTCCCCCCCCGGGCCTGTAATTAGGAACACGAAACTACCAAATCAGTAACACGATAGTAGATAGTAACGAGGCTTGGTTAGGTACGCTCGTTAAGACTCCTTGTTACGAACTCTTGGTAGTACAGAGATAAGTTATTAGCTTACATAATAGAGGTTGTTTGTTGTAGAAGTTATAACTACTGACTTAATAACCCTTGCAGTTGAGGAGTGAACGGAACTCAACAACCTTTGTAAGTAGTGAACGGTACTTAATTAAAAACCTTGATAAATAAAGAGTGAACGGTATTTAACAGCCCTGTTAGTAGAAGTGAACGACCCTTAACAACCCTGCCAGTAGAACAGTCAACGACCTTAAAAACCCTGCCAGCAGAACAGTTGACGACCTTAACAACCCTGCCAGCAGCACAGTTAACGATCTTAACAACCCTGCCAGCAGAACAGTTAACGACCTTAGCAACCCTGCCAGCAGAACAGTTAACGACCTTAACAACCCTGCCAGCAGAACAGTTGACGACCTTAACAACCCTGCCAGCAGAACAGTTAACGACCTTAACAACCCTGCCAGCATAACAGTTAACGACCTTAACAACCCTGCCAGCAGAACAGTTAACGACCTTAACAACCCTGCTAGCAGCACAGTTAACGACCTTAACAACCCTGCCAGCAGCACAGTTAACGACCTTAACAAACCTGCCAGCAGAACAGTTAACGACCTTAACAACCCTCCTAGCAGCACAGTTATTCTCACACGACTTATTGTGTTACTCATTCTTGTTATATGTATTGTGTTACTTAATCTCGTTCGAAGTATTGTTAGTTAAATACTGTGTGTAGGATGTGAGGGGCTCCTGTGAGAGTTAAAGAGAGGAGAGGAACATTAACAGGCGCCGTGTGTGTGTGTGTGTGTGTGTGTGTGTGTGTGTGTGTATAATAATAATAATAATAATAATAATTAACGGTTTATTGAAAGAGCTTGGCAGCCAAAAGGCTGAAAATATACAGTTACATATTTGGGGAATGGGTTGTGAATTACAAATAATATACAAGTAACATAAGTGACACAAATAAGACATATAATAACTTAGATGCGGAAAAGCTCAGACTACAGTTCATTTCAACATAGTGACAGTGTAAGGAGCAGTGTTTACTGGGAGTGAATACACTGATTTATTACAAGTTATTGATAATTTTTACAATGGTTGGGACTGGGCTGTTCTTATAGCGATCAGTTCGTGCACGTATGGGCTGGATGCGGTTGTGGTGCGTGTGTGCGTGTGTGTGTGTGTGTGTGTGTGATCGTCTATAAAGAAAAAAATCTATTGTTATTTTTATTGTTGATGTTATTATTAACATTATTGTTATTATTACAAATCCATGAACATGATCCTGCTCGTGCCTAACCATCTCCTCCCCTACAACATTCACACTCCTCTAAATGTGACTGGTTAGGCGGGGCTCCAACGTCCCAATCCAATTAGTACCAACCTAACCTAACCTAACTAAACCATTAAGATTGAAACTCAGCTCAAATGGGTTCCAGTGCCCCAAATCTAATGGTTAAGTGAATTACAGTAACATTGGGTTAGATTGGGGCCATTACCTGGGAATATTTAACTTGGGGAAATTCTTATCAGACGATCGTGTTTGGGAAGGTCAGGTGGGAAATGAACCAACACGATGTCTTTGGCCCGTTCAGGTGTTGGTGTTAAGGGGCAGATAGTGGGTTACTAGGTGTTTCCATGTGAGTGAAACAGTGTGTGTGTGTGTGTGTGTGTGTGTGTGTGTGTGTGTGTGTGTGTGTGTGTGTGTGTGTGTGTGTGTGCGTGTGTGTTGTTTTGATTGCGAAATTGTGTGAATAATACTAAAATCAAACGACACAATGTAGGTAGATTTAACATAATGAAAAAGTGTGGATAGTTTTAAAAATATTACAAGACGAGATGTAAGTCAGAGAGAGAGAGAGAGAGAGAGAGAGAGAGAGAGAGAGAGAGAGAGAGAGAGACGGGAAGTGAGTGAGTCAATGAGGATGGGGGAGAAAGAGTGGGGAAGGTAGTAAGTGCTGGGAGGGAGAGTGGGGGAGGGACTATAAGGTGTGCAACAGCATGTTATCACCTGCCCATAAAACATCGTACTACCTCTTTTAATCTCAACCTTGCAGGAATAATTGTCTCTCTCGGCGGCCAAGTTTTAAATAACTTGCGGCAATGTCAACAGACAGTGAGATCAACCCCACGACTTTACTGTTAATGAATTACTGTATTACCTGCAGTTACGCCACTAAAATGCTGCCTTTGCCCGGCTGTAATGTAACTATAATGTGTAATTATGGTATCACATGACACGAGACCCAAGATGGTGCACTCTGGTTTGTAGAAATGATTATTGTGGTTATGTTTTCTTTTGTTTTCTCACCCCAAATAATACTGTTGTAAGAGTTTGGGTCCACTTCCAGAGAGTTCGGTGAGGTGTATCAGTGTAAGTACAGATTGAAGGCATAAAATCCAGGTACAGATTAAGGTATAAATTACAGTTCTAATCTAACGTATACAGAACAGGTACAGGTTTAGATATAAAGTCTTGGTATAAATTTAGGTATAAAATTCAGAGTAATGTATAAAGTGTTGGTATAGATTTAAGGGAGAAAACGTGGGTACAGATTTTTAGGTCAAAATCACATGTACAGATTTAAGTGTAAATTACAGTTACATAATTCCCATGAGGTGAGGTCAGAGAGGCCACACATTACCTTAACAAAACAAGCTTAGAAAATCCCCGAAACGACTTTAATTTAGTTACATACACGTAATATGTAGTTAACAATACTCATGTATCTAAGATCTACTTGATACATAACTACGGTGGTGATAATGGTGTCTAGACTAAGATATGACGAGAGGTAGGTAGAAAGCAGCTATCAAACAGGGAGGTACTACCGCCTGGGAAGATATTGGAAGCATAATGTGTTGTCAAATGGTAGACCCTGCTGCCATATGGCATCACGAAATTTGTGACCAAGTCCCAGGTTGCTGATCTGACTTTCTGCCTCATTTACACACAATCGCAGGGTCTCAATTGTTTCTCTTACCTTTGACAACACAACATACAGTATTTATATTGCATCTCATTTTTTTTGTATATCTTTACGGTTCTTTATTATTATTATTATTATTATTATTATTATTATTATTATTATTATAATTTTCATTTTTATTTTATTATTTTTATTTTTGTATTTTGTATTTTAATTTTACTTATCTGAATTATTATTATTATTATTATTATTATTATTATTATTAGTATTATTATTATTATTATTACATTTTCGCCCTTCCCAGGCCCCGATGTGGGTCAGTGACCTGTGCCCGAGTGGGCTAATCCCCATTTAAAAAAAAAAAATAAAAAAAAAAAAATAAATAAATAAATAACTAACTAAAAAATGACCAGACGTGGTGATAATGGTGTATAAACTAAGATATGACCAGACGCTATCTACATTGTTTCTTGTTATTTACTGAATTATCCATAGTTTTTCTTTACCTATTTCTCTCTTTCTCCTTCTCTATCTACCTTTTTTACTCTCTTTCTAACTCCATCTTTCTAATCCACTCCCATCCTCTCTCTCTCTCTCTCTCTCTCTCTCTCTCTCTCTCTCTCTCTCTTATTGACTCACTTCACGTTTCGTTTTCTGATTCTCTCTGTCCTTCTCACCCACTCTCCCTCCTTTTCCCTCTCCCCCTCCCTTCTTCCCTTCAGAGGAAAAGTTGGACAGTAGAAGGTGTGTCGTGTATGTATCAGTTAACTATCTTGGCTACAGCTAATGATACGGCTCGATACATACGTACATAACTGTTACTGTAGTTGCTGATGTTAGTATTATTTCACTTTAGATGTTGTACTATTGTGTATGTAATCTATGTATGGGTAATGTTCTGCAATACAGCTATTACCGGCATCATCATCATCATCATCATCATTATATTATTATTATTATTATTATTATTATTATCAGGATCCATGATGATTTGGCACCTCAGCTTAACTCACCTGTAGTTCAAGCACCCCGACGTTACCCGGGGTGCC
>CAUDMG010003604.1:1415000-1437500 GCA_958450375.1 Homarus gammarus
GGGCAAGAGGGATCTAAGCTGTTGGAGCCCTTAAGGGTCAGGCCTCCGTCAGGGCTTCAAGGGGGTAGCAGTCCCTAGTGGACAGAGGTTCCCCTGGCTTTTGTCCGTTGAGGTATTGCATTTTGGCCTCTCAGATATAATCTTATTTATACTTTTCTCGTCTCATCTGTCTTCATAGATCAGGATTGTGCTTCAAATTCTCTAATTTATCTTAAGTGTGGCCGGCCATAACTTGTAAGATCAGTATAATTTATCTGCCCAGCTTGGTGGAAAACGGCCCCTCCCCCCAACACATCTCTCCCCCCCCCCTACCTCCCTTCTCTCTTCAACCCCTCCTTCACACATCTCCCCCCCCCTACGCATCCCCTCCTCATCACCCCCTCCATCACACATCTCCCCCCTTGCCATCCCTTCCCTCTCACCCCCCTTCATATCTCTCCCCCCCTTTTCATCCCCTAACCCATCCCTCCCCTCTTTTTTTTCCGGGGTGGAGAGTTAGGGGGGCTGGGGGGGGGGGGTAGGGAATGAAAAAGAAAATTTAAACTTGGTTGATTTTATTGAAGGTCATGATATCGAAAATCTCCGCGTAGTTGAATTCCATATATCATAAAGTTTGGTTACGTGAGGGTCTGTGAAGAAGCATATATGGTGATGTGATAGCGATATATGAAGACTGAATTATGGATCAGACTTTTAATGGTGTTGAGTTGTGAGTGAGGGAGGAGGGGTGAGGGAGGAGGGTGAGTGAGGGAGGAAGGGTGAGGGAGGGAGGAGGGGTGAGGGAGGAGGGGTGAGGGAGGGAGGAGGGTGAGTGAGGGAGGAGGGGTGAGAGTGAGGGAGGAGGGGTGAGGGAGGGAGGAGGGGTGAGTGGGGGAGGAGGGGTGAGTGAGGGAGGAAGGGTGAGGGAGGGAGGAGGGGTGAGGGAGGAGGGGTGAGTGAGGGAGGAGGGTGAGTGAGGGAGGAGGGATGTGAGTGAAAGAGGAAGGAGGAATGGGGGAAGAGGGAGGAGATTGAATGAGGAGGGAGGAGAGTGGGGGGAAGAGGAGGAATGAGAATGAGGGAGTGATGAGAGTGAGGGAGGGGTGGGGGGTGAGAGTGAGAGAGGAGGGTGAGTGTGAGTTATGATGGCACTTCTTCACCACTGTCTCCCTCCTCTGGCACCCCCTGGCACCTCACCCAATAATCCTCAAAGCTGAAATAATTAGCAAGAGTTTTTTAATAGTGCGGTAAAATGAGAAACATTTAATCCCTGTCATGTTTGTCTGTGTCTGTCTGTCTGTCTGTCTGTCTCCCTCTCTCTTCCTTTATCGTCAGTTAATTGTTTCTCTCTCTTCTTCTCTTTGTATTTTCCTTACGAATATTATTGCTTGCTTGTGTGTGTGTGTGTGTACGTCGGTGTGTATGTGTACGTCGGTGTGTGTGTGTGTGTGTGTGTGTGTGTGTGTGTGTGTGTGTGTGTGTGTGTGTGTGTGTCTGTGTGTGTACGTCGGTGTGTGTGTGTGTGTGGTTGGTGTGTGTGAGTGTCTATTTGTGTATAAATAATTAATAATAATAATTAACGGTTTATTGAAAGAGCTTGGCAGCCAGAAGGCTGAAAATATACAGTTACATATTTGGGGAGTGGGTTACGAATTACAAATAATATACAAGTAACATAAGTGACACAAATAAGACATATAATAACTTAGATGGGGAAAAGCTCAAACTACAGTTCAATTCAACATAGTGACAGTGTTACAGTATTACAAGTTATTGATAATTTTTACAATGGTTGGGACTGGGCTGTTCTTATAGCGATCAGTTCGTGCACGTATGGGCTGGATGCGGTTGTGGTGTCGAACAGCAATTCTCGGACAAGGGACCTCGGGTGGTAGTAGGAGCCGGTGTCGGGGATGGTGTAGAAGCTTCTTACCAAATTTGCAGATGAGGTCGTGGTGATGGTCAGTGAGAGTCGAAAGGGTCAGTGTGTTGAGCGCTTCTTGATATGTGGAGTAGGAGGAGGAGAGAATAATCTTGCATGCCCTCTTTTGCACTTTTTCTAGGTGTTTACGTTGTGTGGCATTTAGGGAGGAAGACCAGGTGGGGGAGGCATAGGTGAGCTTGGGAAGTATGAATGTTGTGTAAACACTGAGGAGCTCGTGTGCAGGAACTCCGAGGGACTTGAGTCGGCGGAGGAGGTGGAGACGGAAACTGGAGGATTTGACAACTTCATTGACGTGTGGTTTCCAATTTAGTTTGTTGTCTATGGTGACGCCGAGGAGCTTCGTGGAATCTACGACCTGGAGTGTGTTCGGACCTAGAGTAATGGAAGGAGGTGGGACAATGTCGGAGGAGAGGTTGATGTGCATAACCATGGTCTTGGTATGGTTGATGGTGACATGGTTGTTGGTAGCCCAGTTTTGGAGACTGTTCAATAAATCCTGAAGGGCGGTATAGTTGGGAGCAGAATTGTTGACGCTGATCCCAATGGTGGAGTCGTCGACATATTTCCAGCGAGCAGGGGTTTCTCTTAGGGCATCATTGATGAGCATAAGGAAGCAGAGTGGTCCCATCTTGGTGCCTTGGGGGACGCCACAGGTGAGTGACTGAAAGGTGGAGACAGCCCCTCGGAAGCGTACAGCTTGGCGTCGGTCACTGAGGAAGTCTGTAAGCCATGGTATGAGGCTTCTTCGAAGCCCGAGGTCAATAGCTTTGTTGATGATTATATTGTGGTCGACTAGGTCGAACGCTTTAGTGAAATCAATGAAGGCGACAGCTACAGACGTTTTTCGTTTCTCGAGATGGCGGTATATGTAATCGAGAAAGCTGACAAGACAGTGAGTGGTGGAGGAAGTTTTCATGTTGCCAAATTGCTGAGGGTCTACGACTCCTGCAATATCAGCATAAGCCCAGTCGAACACAAAACTTTCACAGATTAGGCTGGGTATTGGGGTGATTGCAATAGGTCGTAGCTGATGTAAGGATTGTGGGCTGGTTGACTTGGGCACTGGTGTGTGTGTGTGTGTGTGTGTGTGTGTGTGTGTGTGTGTGTGTGTGTGTGTACTTCGAAAATGTTACTCAAGAAAAAAAATGTCACAAACCCAACATTCTAACATCTATTTGTCGATAATCTCTTTCCCGTACTACACTATTATTTATTTATTTATTTATTTATTTATTTTTAAGGGGGATTAGGCTATCCGGGCACAGGTCACTGACCCAGATCGGGTCCTGCGGGGCGAAAATGTAATAATAATAACAGTAATAATAATAATAAGTTCATAGTAAATAAAATTTATAATACAAAATAATAAAAGTAAATTACTAATAATAACAATAAAAATAATTATAACAACACTGAAAATAATAATAATAATAATAATAGTATTAATAATAATAATAATAATAATAATAATAATCATAATAATAATAATAATAATAATAATAAAGAACCATAAAGAAATACAAAATGAAAATAAAAGATCAGTAGTGAGATACAATATATGTACTGTATGTTGTGTTGTCAATAGTAAAAGAAACAATTGAGACCCTGCAATTGTGTGTAAATGAGGCAGAAAGTCAGCTCAGCAACCTGGGACTTGGTCACAATTTTCGTGATGCCATATGGCAGCAGGGTCTACTATTAGACAACACATTATGCTTCCAATATCTTCCCAGGTGGTAGTACCTCCCTGTTTGATAGCTGCCTACTACCTACTACAGAAATATACTCAGGCAACATCGAAGCTTCGTAATTAAGAAACCTGGGATAAAATACATAGAATTTTACTCGCGTTGATATTTTGACATTTAGTTTACTTCAATGTGTTATTGGGAACAACAGAAATATGTTTTGTTTAATGAATACCTAACAACCTGACCTACCTAAACCTAAGCTAGCCAGGGGCGCCGGTTGGTAGAACGGTAGCTCTTGCCTCACAAGCGAGATGTCACGGGTTCGATTCCCGGGCCGGTGGAAAGTTGTTCGGACACACTTCCCAGCCTCCGTTAGTCCTTGTTCACCTAGCAGTACAGTAGGTACCTGCTGTAAATAGAAAGTTGCGAATTCGTATTCAGGGACAAGTTGTTGGAGCTTCCAATAACTTGATGACATAAACCATTGACTCTTCAGGCTTCTACACCCTTGACTCTTCAGGCTTCTACGCCCTTAACTCATGAGACATAAAGGCAAGCATGAACTTAGCATGCTTCCCTGTTGGGCGCTGTAAACACTTCTGCGCTTCACCTTACACAAGGATGTAGGGGAGTGCCCAATAAAAAAAAAAATGCCTCCAGAAAACTTACACTAATGAAACCATATTGCGATGACCTCTGAAGCTAAGCTAAGCTAAGCTAAGCTAAGCTAACCTAACTCACTCTCTAAAATTACATCTGTTCTTTCTGTGCCAATATACTTCGCTCTTCCCCACCCATTCCCCACTCCCATAGCTCCCTTTCCACTTCCGCCAACTTTTCCATACTGCCTCATTTCCAGTCTTTTCCTCACCTTCCCCCTCCCATATCCCTCACATACCTCCCCAGGCTCTATCCCTCCCCCTCCCTCCCTCCCCGACACACAGATAAATAAAGTGATTTCAATACCCTTCTAGCCCTCAGTGTGCGGCCGATAACAATGGTGAAGAAAATGGACAAAGTGACCAACCCACAGCTGTGTTTTATTAAGGAAATTTGTATTTATTTCTTATCTTTTTAGCTTTGGTTTAACCCTTCAACCACGATGCTAATCCTTGAGTACAGTGAGTTAATCCAGTATGTCTTAACTTCTTTAGTACACAAGGACGACATTTTAACACCTTGAGTACAATGACTTGAGTACGATATCTTATGCTCTGTATATGATGATTTACTGTAATATGTACTCGTGGGGTTTAGACCGTGATTATTGCTGATGATGATGATGATGATGATGACGATGAACAATGATGATGGTGAGAATGATAATAATGATTATGACGATGACAAAATTGAGATGATAATTATAAAATAAAGAATAATGGTAACTGATGATGACGATGATAATGATGATGACATTTATAGTGATGATAGTGTTCCTAGTTTGAACTGTTATGCTGATGGTGAATGATGAAAATTATTACACTGATGATGATGATGATGATGATGATAGAGGTGATAATGGTAAAAATGTTAATAGTTCTTATAAAAATGATGATGATGATTAATGAAGATCCTGATTATGATAATGAACCCATAGGTAGTTAATGGGTATATAGCCCCCTTAGTAGGTAGATAAAGGAGTATTTATCCCCTTGAGGGGTAATGGGGGGGGTGGTCATTCACGGGGTGGGGGAGAAGGAGGAGGGAGGGGTAGGTGGAGTTGGGGAGTGAGGTAGGTAAAGGAAGGGAGGGGGGGGGGGCGGGAAGCTGGGTTGGATGGCTGGATGGAAGGATGAAGTAACGGAAAGAGGGAGGGAGGGAGGGAGGGAGGGAAGCTGGGTTGGATGGACGGAAGGAAGGATGAAGTAACGGAAAGAGGGAGGGAGGGAAGCTGGGTTGGATGGATGGAAGGAAGGATGAAGTAACGGAAAGAGGGAGGGAGGGAGGGAGGGAAGCTGGGTTGGATGGATGGAAGGAAGGATGAAGTAACGGAAAGAGGGAGGGAGGGAGGGAGGGAAGCTGGGTTGGATGGATGGAAGGAAGGATGAAGTAACGGAAAGAGGGAGGGAGGGAGGGAGGGAAGCTGGGTTGGATGGATGGAAGGAAGGATGAAGTAACGGAAAGAGGGAGGGAGGGAGGGAGGGAAGCTGGGTTGGATGGATGGAAGGAAGGATGAAGTAACGGAAAGAGGGAGGAAGGGAGGGAGGGAAGCTGGGTTGGATGGATGGAAGGAAGGATGAAGTAACGGAAAGAGGGAGGGAGGGAAGCTGGGTTGGATGGATGGAAGGAAGGATGAAGTAACGGAAAGAGGGAGGGAGGGAGGGAGGGAGGGAAGTTGGCCTGGAGAGGAAGGGAGGGAGGAAGGGCGGGGCGGCGAAAGGCAGCTGGATAAAGATGGGGGTAGTTCTGGAAGTGAGGGAAGGGGAAGAGGAAGAGAGGGAGGGACGGTGAGAAGAGGGGGAGGGAAGAAGAGAGAGGGAGGGAGAAGAGGGGAGGGAGAGAGAGAAAAGACAGGAGAAAGCAGGGAGAGGAGTGGTGGGGGTGGAATAGGGGTGAGGGGAAAGAGCTCAATAAAGGTGGAAGGAAAATTTGTGGGGAGGGAGTGTGGAAAGGTTAGGACAAGGGGAGGGTAAGAGGAGGGAGCTGACTGGTAGGGGAGGGAGGGAAGAGGGAAGGAGGGAGGTTGAGGGTCAGGGGTGTGAGGGAGGGGGAGGGAGGGTGAGGAACAGGGGAGGGAGAGGAGGACGTGAGGTCGCACTAATGACAGAGCAACACCTGCGTCGCCACCCGCTGCTCTCTCTATTACCCCTCTTGTGTGACCCACGTGTGACTGTGGCCACTCTACACTATATTATACTATATATGTGTGTGTATAAGTACGTAGGGTGAATAACAGCACCAAAGTATGAATAAACAGCAACATACACAGTTGATAACGTTTCAACAATATCTCTTCCCGTCATCCGATCTAAAACATGAAATAAAATACAATAGCATCAATATTAAAAACTCAATATGACAAATGAAATTAATTACAGCTTTTGTCATATTGAGTTTTAATATTGATGCTATTGTATTTAACTTCATGTTTAGTTCTGATGACAAGATATATTGTCGGAACGTTACCAAATATATATGTTATTGGTGCTGTTATGCATCCGACCGAGTATCCTCCCCCAAGGACTCACTTGCATCAGTTGTGTGTGTGTGTGTGTGTGTGTGTATATAATATATATATATATATATATATATAATATATATATATATATATATATATATATATATATATATATATATATATATATATATATATATATATATATATATATATATATATATATTTCATGTAGATTCACAATGAAAACGTGGATAAGATAAATCTTGATAAAATCACACGGGAAAAGGGAAACAACGGACCACCTTAGCACCTTATTTAAGCCTCTCTCTGTCCATGTAATCCAATTGCCTCTGAAGATGTCTTGAATAAAGACGAGAGCTAAGGTGCTCCGTTGTTTCCCTTTTCCCGTGTGATTTTATGAATATATATATATATATATATATATATATATATATATATATATATATATATATATATATATATATATATATATATATATGTATATATGCTGATAACCACCAGGAAAGAAGAAAACACGAAGTTCCCAAGCGCTTTCGTGTAATTCACATCTTCAGGGGTGAGTACAGACTAGATAGAGTAATGTAGAACAAGATGAATATATACAGAGGAGGGTGAGACCAGGTCCACACAGTATATATATATATATATATATACACAGTATATATATATATATATATATATATATATATATATATATATATATATATATATATATATATATATATATATGCAAGTAAATCACTGTAGGTGCGCGTGATCTAGGTATATGCTGATAACCACCACACAGTATATATATTCTTTCTTATTTTTCTATGTTAAATATGACAATGATAAAAAAAATGCTGAACTTTATAAAACACTACCGGCAGCGTCTCACACAAGGTACACCGTCACTGACCTGTGTGTTGGTAAGTGGACAGAATTCAGACAGTAACTCATATAAATAAGAGAGTCTGAGTGCGGAGAAACAACAGGTGGTTGTCATCACAGAAGGTGGGACAAGACTAAGAAACATAGAGTCTTGCTGTCACTAGAGTTGAAGACTATGAGAGAGATCATCGGTGTTGTTCCTCAACACACCGGGAAGTATCAGGACATGGCGGAGTGTCGACTGATACAGTTAACTGAGGAAGGGACGGGGAGTTATTTGTTTAAATAATTCTTGTGCAGTTGTTCACAAAATACTTTAAACAAAGACAAAGTAAGAAAGGGAGCAATGTTGTTGTCATATTATTGTTAAAAACAACAACAAAAACACAAGACAGAAGAATTAGACACAGCCGTATTATAAATTCTTGAGGAAAATAATTCTAGAGAGAACTTCAAGAGGACAGCAGTGTTACACAACAGATTGTGTACAGGGCGTCCGGGAAGTGTTCATAATATACAAGGAATATGAATTACCACTGTGTTTATGGTCCATCGATTCTAAAAAGGTCTTTGATTCATCATGTACAATGTGTGTGTGTGTGTGTGTGTGTGTGTGTGTGTGTGTGTGTGTGTGTGTGTGTTTATAAACGCAACGAAGGATCAGAAGAATTGAGTCGGTTTACAATATTATTAATAACATATATAGGAAAAATTACAGGACAACTACCATCAAGTTTACAAAAATAACGAAATATGTCATCATCCAGAGAGGAGTACACCGGTGATTACTCCAACCCACAGCTATTAACAATTATATTAGAAGAATACTGTTAACCATTAACTTGGAGAGAAATACGTTTAAATACTAAAGGTCTTATTCAACAACACTGTGCTGACGACAACGGGGCCAGCATAAAGTTACAGACACAAACACAAGACGTAAATGGCAGAGCAAGAGTTACGACGAAGTGGACGGACTAGAGGTGAGACTACGACAGGATGTATCCCTTCGAGAACTAAGGAACTATGGTGGTGGGTGGGAAGGTCACACACACACACACACACACACACACACACACACACACACACACACACACACACGCACGCACACACACACACACACACACACACACACCTGAGACAAACACCACTAGTGAGCCAAGGAGATCTTCGCCTGGCGTACACGAAAAGACCCAGAATAACATTGAATACTTGATGAATTGGCGAGATTTATAAATTTATGGGCGCTCAATAGGCAGTACTGAGGAAGGAGAGAGAGAGAGAGAGAGAGAGAGAGAGAGAGAGAGAGAGAGAGAGAGAGAGAGAGAGAGGCGGTCCACAAATTCTTTACTTCCACTCATACCGGATGATGTCTTACACTGAGGGACCTTAACGAAAATTTATATTGAGGCAGTAGATAATATTGTCAAAGAATCAAGGCCGACACTCGTAAATTCTTCGATATAAGGAATAAAAAAAATAAAAAATAATAACCATCGTAATACATTTAATTTCCATTGAATTTCTCCTCTTCTTATTTTTCTGTAATTTTTCAATATCAGATTTTGTGTTTCATTAATATTCAGCTGGACGATGATAATGCGACTTATCACGGATGAGTCACGTCTCCTCTTCTTTGAATTAATTTTCTGTCATTACTGAGGGAGAGAGAGAGAGAGAGAGAGAGAGAGAGAGAGAGAGAGAGTTTTAACCTTGTCTTACTCCAACATGAATCATTTATAACCCGACAGCTACACAAGGGCGTCAGTGAGCGACTCTTCTCATCTTTTAGTTTAGTCTAGAGTTATTAAAAGATTGATAAGTAAATTATATTCCTACTACCACAGTGTGTTCGTCATATGGCCCTCCCACCGCCTCAATATATTTACCTAACCTAACCTAAACTAACCTAACCTAACCTTGCTTTGCACTATGATCGATGTGTGTACAGTCGGCAAAAAAGTTTTCCAACATCTGGGCACGACTGTATTGGCTCGCGTCGTCTCAGAACGGTTGGTATGCCTGGTTGTGACGCGCCTCTTAGTATTTCGTAATAATATATGTTGCTCGTCTTTATAATATTTACAGGTGAAAAGCAGTAATTTAATTTGCAATAAAACTTCCTCAGAGAGCAATGTTCATATATCTCGTTCGTTTTGCCACATTGTATGACCCTTAGACCATTCGATAACCTTTTTTGTCCGACAGTACATACATGGGGGTGTATGCTGACAATGTGATGTGCATTCCACCTATTATAACCTAATACACCTCGGAATTTAGGAGACAAGTCAAGGTGTCTCTCACGTGAATCTGTTGTCACATATCACACATAGTTGGAGACAATAGGTATGTCTTTTCCTAGAGTCTGGATATTTGTGAGCCAATTGTGTTTTTTACGATAAGCTGGTGGTGATATGGTTATACTACTGGTACTGACTCACACTATAAGCTGGTGGTGATATGGTTATACTACTGGTACTGACTCACACTATAAGCTGGTGGTGATATGGTTATACTACTGGTACTGACTTACACTATAAGCTGGTGGTGATATGGTTATACTACTGGTACTGACTCACACTATAAGCTGGTGGTGATATGGTTATACTACTGGTACTGACTCACACTATAAGCTGGTGGTGATATGGTTATACTACTGGTACTGACTCACACTATAAGCTGGTGGTGATATGGTTATACTACTGGTACTGACTCACACTATAAGCTGGTGGTGATATGGTTATACTACTGGTACTGACTCACACTATAAGCTGGTGGTGATATGGTTTTACTACTGGTACTGACTCACACTGTAAGCTGGTGGTCATATGGTTATACTACTGGTACTGACTCACACTATAAGCTGGTGGTGATATGGATATACTACTGGTACTGACTCACACTATAAGCTCGTGGTCATATGGTTATACTACTGGTACTGACTCACACTATAAGCTGGTGGTGATATGGTTATATTACTGGTACTGACTCACACTATAAGCTGGTGGTGATATGGTTATACTACTGGTACTGACTCACACTATAAGCTAGTGGTGATATGGTTATACTACTGGTACTGACTCACACTATAAGCTGGTGGTGATATGGTTATACTACTGGTACTGACTCACACTATAAGCTGGTGGTGATATTGTTATACTACTGGTACTGACTCACACTATAAGCTGGTGGTGATATGGTTATACTACTGGTACTGACTCACACTATAAGCTGGTGGTGATATGGTTTTACTACTGGTACTGACTCACACTATAAGCTGGTGGTCATATGGTTATACTACTGGTACTGACTCACACTATAAGCTGGTGGTGATATGGTTATACTACTGGTACTGACTCACACTATAAGCTGGTGGTCATATGGTTATACTACTGGTACTGACTCACACTATAAGCTGGTGGTCATATGGTTATACTACTGGTACTGACTCACACTATAAGCTGGTGGAAAATATTAATTTAAACCGGAATCCATTGCATGAATAGAGAACATATCACATTCTAATCTCGATATGTTTTTTGGTGTATGTTTTACGTATATTTCAGTAAAACTGTTATGTAATCATAAAAACACACAGACACACACACACACACACACACAAAGACCCTTGTCAAAGATGTCCGCCAGATATCTGCAATTTAAATAAAAAAGGACACACCTGCTTCGTTCACCTGCTTCGTTTTTATACCTTTTATATACATACTTAACTAATACCTTCATGAAGATACCAGTCGTAACGACTTTTGGCCCTCACCTGCGCAGTGAAAACAACTTCTGGCCCTAACCTGCGCAGTGAAAACAACTTCTGGCCCCCACCTGCGCAGTGCAAACAGCTTCTGGCCCTCACCTGCACAGTGAAAACAACTTCAGGCCCTCACCTGCGCAGTGAAAACAACTTTTGGCCCTCACCTGCGCAGTGCAAATAGCTTCTGGCCCTTACCTGCACAGTGCAAACAGCTTCTGGCCCTCACTTGCGCAGTGAAAATAATTTCTAGCCCTCACTGCGCAGTGATAACAACTTCTGGGCCTCATCTGCGCAGTAAAAATAATTTCTAGCTCTCACCTGCGCAGTGAAAACGACTTCTGGCCCCACCTGCACAGTAACGACTTCTGGCCCCACCTGCACAGTGAAACGACTTCTGGGCATCACCTGCACAGTGAAAACGACTTCTTTCCCTCACCTGCACAGTAAAAACGACTTCTGGCCCTCACCTGCGTAGTGAAAACGACTTCTGGCCCTCACCTGCACAGTGAAAACGACTTATGGCCCTCACCTGCGCAGTGAAAACGACTTTTGGCCCTCACCTGCACAGTGAAAACGACTTCTGGCCCTCACCTGCGCAATGAAAACAACTTCTGGCCTTCACCTGCACAGTGAATACGATTCCTGGCCCTCACCTGCACAGTGAAAACGACTTCTGGCCCAAAACTGCGCAGTGAAAATAATTTCTAGCTCTCACCTGCGCAGTTAACACGACTTATGGCCCTCTCCTCCACAGTGAAAACAGCTTCTGGCCCTCACCTGCCTAAATTCACCAATTAAAAATATATTTGAGTTGTAACACTGACATGCTTCCTTCAATAAATATCCCTCGACAAAAAAAAAAATCTCATCGATATAAAGAGAGACATCATTTCAGTGCTTCGTAAGTGAGGTGAAAGAGTGAGTGTTTCAAAACTTCATTAAATTTGCAATAAAAAGTTTTGTGATGTCTTGATTTTTTTCCTGCTAGATTCTATCTTTTTTATGTATAGTGCGTTGACCAATAAGAACCCGAGCTTGTATATCTTACCCTTATACGTCTGCCTCAAGTTATTACTCAAATATTCTTATGCTTTATATTTTTCTACTATGATTTATATTAAATTAAAAAAGAAAACTTTTGCGTTAAAATATTGTAAGTAAATATGTGTATTATTTTATTTGTGATTTTATTGATGTTTCTCTCACTAGTAAATGACTCAAATAGATTTTACTGTTCCTTCTTGTCTGGGTGAACGAGTATTGTTCCTTCTTGTCTGGGTGTACGAGTATTGTTCCTTCTTGTCTGGGTGAACGAGTATTGTTCCTTCTTGTATGGGTGTACGAGTATTGTTCCTTCTTGTCTGGGTGTACGAGTATTGTTCCTTCTTGTATGGGTGTACGAGTATTGTTCCTTCTTGTCTGGGTGTACGAGTATTGTTCCTTCTTGTCCGGGTGTACGAGTATTGTTCCTTCTTGTCTGGGTGTACGAGTATTGTTCCTTCTTGTATGGGTGTACGAGTATTGTTCCTTCTTGTCTGGGTGTACGAGTGTTGTTCCTTCTTGTATAGGTGTACGAGTATTGTTCCTTCTTGTATAGGTGTACGAGTATTGTTCCTTCTTGTATAGGTGTACGAGTATTGTTCCTTCTTGTCTGGGTGTACGAGTATTATTCCTTCTTGTCTGGGTGTACGAGTACTGTTCCTTCTTGTCTGGGTGTACGAGTATTGTTCCTTCTTGTATGGGTGTACGAGTATTGTTCCTTCTTGTCTGGGTGTACGAGTGTTGTTCCTTCTTGTATAGGTGTACGAGTATTGTTCCTTCTTGTCTGGGTGTACGAGTATTGTTCCTTCTTGTCTGGGTGTACGAGTATTGTTCCTTCTTGTCTGGGTGTACGAGTATTGTTCCTTCTTGTCTGGGTGTACGAGTATTGTTCCTTCTTGTATAGGTGTACGAGTATTGTTCCTTCTTGTCTGGGTGTACGAGTATTGTTCCTTCTTGTCTGGGTGTACGAGTATTGTTCCTTCTTGTCTGGGTGTACGAGTATTGCTCCTTCTTGTCTGGGTGTCTGAGTATTGTTCCCGACCGACAAGGAAAATAGCCTGGGCTCTCACTAACCTGCAATACTTAATTAGTTTTCTCCAGGTGAAGGCATTAACTCTGGGGAGGTGTGTATCGTTTAGTATATTCCTTAAATGGTAATATAATCCAATGAACGCAATAAGTGTGAAACCTGAGGTAGAAACCCCTGTGTCGTATCCCTCACTGTGTCTTGGTAATGGTTCTAGAGATTCAGATATATTAAAGTGTTCAGATTCACTTGATTTGAAACCACGACAAACGGTGATATAGGTTAATGGTTTTATACTGTATTGTAAAATGTCCCAGTAATACTCATCCAACCTTGAGGTCCTTCTCCATAGAGTAAGTGTAAGGATGACACCCCTTAAGGTCCTTCTCCACCTGAGTACAGCGGGTCATCAGGTGAACCCGGAGCACTTCGCCAAGTTAGGTGGTGGGTGAGTGGTTCACCTGACCGTGGTATCGGAAATCCTGGTACTGTCATCAATTAACTTCCGGTTTAATCAGGTGTTTCCCAGCTCGCTCTCCGCCGCCATTTATAACCCAATCAACATCAAACTGTTGTGAGTGAAAGTTGACCGACTTATTCACTCGGTCTTATTACTCTCATAAGGTGTCGATACTAAACACGGGTTCAATTTCCTCAACCTTCCTCTTCCTCCTATTACTACTTTTCTTCTTCCTCTTCCTCCTATTACAACACTCCTTCTTCCTCTTCCTCCTATTACTACTTTTCTTCTTCCTCTTCCTCCTATTACAACACTCCTTCTTCCTCTTCCTCCTATTACTACTTTTCTTCTTCCTCTTCCTCCTATTACTACACTCCTTCTTCCCCTTCCTCCTATTACTACTCTTCTCCTTACTCTTCCTCCTGCTAATATTACTTCTTCCTCTACTTCCTGCTACTCCTCCTCTTCTTCCTTTCCCCTTGTTTCTTCTCCCCTTTGTACTACTCATTCTCCTCGTCTTATTCCTGCTCCACTTTCTCTTCATTTTCCCTTTGCTCCTCCTCCTCATTATCCTCTGCCTCATGTTCCTTCTCTTTCTCCTCCTACGCGTCCTAATCACCTCCCACGTGTCCTAATCACCCACCCACGTGTCCTAATCACCCACCCACGTATCCTAGTCACCCTCCTACGTGTTGTAATCACTTTCCCACGTGTCCTAATCACCCCCCAAGTAGCTTTATCACCTCCCACGTGTTCCATCCCCCTTCCACGTGTCCTAATCACTCTCTCACGTGTCCTAATCTCCCTCCCATGTGACCTAATCACTCTCCTGCGTATCTTTATCACCACCCACGTGTTCCAACCCCCTTCCACGTGTCCTAATCACTCTCCCACGTGTCCTAATCTCCCCACGTGTCCTAATCACCCTCCCACGTGTCCTAATCGCTCTCCCACGTGCCCTAATCACCCTTGGCCCCCCACCTGTAGCAGTCATTTATCCACGTCATCGTAACTACACGTTTCTTGGTAATGAATGGAAATCGCTGCCGGCGTTGACAGGGGCCTATTTAAATGAGTCATATCGAGAGAAATTACCTAACAACTCACCTGAGTTCTCACCTGGTGATGCTTGGTGATATTTATAATTACCTGGTGATAATGATAATTACCTGGTAATATTTTAATGATATTCATGATACCTGGTGATATTTTGGTGATAATGATGTTTTGTAATAATTGGTGATACTAAATAATGTCTGGTAATATTTACTGATAATAATTTGTGATTCTGGGTGATGGTGACTGGTGATATCTAACTAAACTGACCTTCTGGTGATTCTGGGTGATGGTGACTGGTGATATCTAACTAAACTGGCCTTCTGGTGATTCTGGGTGATGGTGACTGGTGATATCTAACTGTACTGACCTTCTGGTGATTCTGGGTGATGGTGACTGGTGATATCTAACTAAACTGACCTTCTGGTGATTCTGGGTGATGGTGACTGGTGATATCAAACTGTACTGACCTTCTGGTGATTCTGGGTGATGGTGACTGGTGATATCTAACTGTACTGACCTTCTGGTGATTCTGGGTGATGGTGACTGGTGATATCTAATTGTACTGACCTTCTGGTGATTCTGGGTGATGGTGACTGGTGATATCTAACTGTACTGACCTTCTGGTGATTCTGGGTGATGGTGACTGGTGATATCTAACTGTACTGACCTTCTGGTGATTCTGGGTGATGGTGACTGGTGATATCTAACTGTACTGACCTTCTGGTGATTCTGGGTGATGGTGACTGGTGATATCTAACTGTACTGACCTTCTGGTGATTCTGGGTGATGGTGACTGGTGATATCTAACTGTACTGACCTTCTGGTGATTCTGGGTGATGGTGACTGGTGATATCTAACTGTACTGACCTTCTGGTGATTCTGGGTGATGGTGACTGGTGATATCTAACCTTCATCATTATGTATAAGGCAATCCAAAACATAGGATATAACATTGTTAATAAATTATATACCTGCCACAGTAAGTTTACCTGTGTAGACTTACCTGGAATATTAATTGTGTATATATATATATATATATATATATATATATATATATATATATATATATATATATATATATATATATATATATATATTGTATACAGAAGATAACTTGTATAACGTTTGGTGATATTGATACAAATTTTATATCTGGTGATAATGGATGATAAAAACTGGTAATACTCAATGTTATATTTGGTAATATTTGATGGTATTTCGTGTTGCCTGGTGACATTTGGTGAAACTTATAATCACGATGATGATTAACGATTCATTTAAGGATAGTTGGTGACTCAGGTGAGCAGATTACCATATTTTCTTATCTGTCTACACTACGCCTTAATGATTCATGGGATACTTGCACTGATGTGATATAATGACGTTTGTTGTATGTAATGTATAGCTCGGAGAGGAGAGGAGAGGAGAGGAGAGGGATGGGGAGGTGAAGAGAGGGGTAGGTAGGATTGATTTTGATTTTGCCGCTTACAGCGGCTACTTTATTGTGCACCCTACACTCATCCTGTGAGCGGTAGCGCAAAAGGATTACAGAGTAGAGTTTACAACGGGTCATAATAATTAACCCCCGTTGTCAGGATATTATGGCACTGAATGTTGCACAGTATTTCAATTACATTATTTGTTTAGTTCTATACATAAAGGGTAACTTATTCACAAATGCGTGAGTACAGGCGTGTGAGGCAGTATGTCTGGCCTCACACTTTGTTATTCACCTTTACGTGAGAGCTATTCAAGCACATGTGTATTTGGTTTTGTACACGAGAACTGATATAGTTACTAAGTGCAAAAAAGTGGATACAATCGCAATATATCGGCTATCTTGCCATTAGAGATGAAGTGTTGTGCCATTTAGGAGAGGAGGTGAAAGGAGGAGTAGGGTGGGGTGGGGAGGGGTGGGTGGGAAAGGATGAGGAAGAGAAGCTGGGGTGAAGGGGGTAGGGTAGGGGAGGGGTAGGATAGAGGAGTGGAAGGAAGGAGAGGAGAGGGATGGGGATGATAGGAGAGGGATGGGGAGGAGTAGAGGAGGAAGGAAGGGAGACAGGAGGAGAGGAGAAGGGATGGGGGAGGAGGAGAGAAGATAGGTGAGGAGAAGAGTGAAGGGAATGAACGAGTGAAGTTAGGTTGAGGGTAAAATGTGAAGACAGGAACTTATATAACGCAAACTTGACGCGTTGTTTATGAGATGCTACTGAGGTAATTTATTTATATATACAGGTAGAGGATGTATTGAGGGAATCCACAGAAAGGGTGTGTGATCAATCGGGTCTCGTCACCACCACAACCTAACCTTACCTAAGCTAACAGAACCTAAGGTAACCTAACCTAACCTAACCTAACTTAAAGTAACCTAACCTAACCTAAACTAACCTCACCATTACAAGAGAGCACCAAACCTAGTAGTCGAGTTAAGTAAGGTGAGTGAGACTATCACTCCAGGTACCCAGCTGACCTTCAACCTGGGACTTGATATTCACTGATAATTATTATTTCTATAATTAATTTTGCGATCGAATATTTGTAAAGTCAGCATCAGGATATATTAATGTTTATGTCCTTCATCAACCTTGTTCTATCTCCATCTTCACCCATTACATAGACCAAATATATAGCGTCAGGTCCTTGCTTGTTACAGTACCTCTTATTTATATATATAACACAAAGAAGAATGTCTGTGTGTTTGTGTGTGTGTGTCGGCACGAGAATCTCGGAATCTACTTTACCGATCTGTAGTGATGATGGATGGTGTTATATGTAGTGATGATGGATGGTGTTATATGAAGTGATGATGTGTGGTGTTATATGTAGTGATGATGGATGGTGTTATATGTAGTGATGATGGATGGTGTTATATGAAGTGATGCTGTGTGGTGTTATATGTAGTGATGATGGATGGTGTTATATGTAGTGATGATGGATGGTGTTATAATTAGTGATGATGGATGGTGTTATATTATAGTGATGATGGATTGTGTTATATGTAGTGATGATGGATGGTGTTATAATTAGTGATGATGGATGGTGTTATATTAGTGATGATGAATGATGTTATATGTAGTGATGATGGATGATGTTATATGTAGTGATGATGGATGATGTTATATGTAGTGATGATGGGTGGTGTTATATGTAGTGATGATGGATGGTGTTATATGAAGTGATGATGTGTGGTGTTATATGTAGTGATGATGGATGGTGTTGTATGTAGTGATGATGGATGGTGTTATATTAGTGATGATGAATGATGTTATATGTAGTGATGATGGATGATGTTATATGTAGTGATGATGGATGATGTTATATGTAGTGATGATGGGTGGTGTTATATGTAGTGATGATGGATGGTGTTATATGTAGTGATGATGGGTGGTGTTATATGTAGTGATGATCAGACAATAAAATAATAACAGTTTAATGCTAAAAAAATATACTTTGCTGTACCGTTGTAGTGAAAAACATGGTGGAACTTACATACACCGTTAATGAACTATTGATGGAAGAAGAAGTTTTTGGGACTGAACAGTGAGACAATGTGGAGCTGCACTGAGGGTGGCGTCCTACCGTGGCCTAGCAAGCGAATGAGCCGCCCGGACCAAACTTGGCATGGATAGCAAGTGTTTCCTTGCTTCTCTCATGGACAGTTCTGTGTTGGACGCCCCAGAGTGGCAACTGGCAAAAATCTGTACATACTTGCTGCTAATGGCAAAATCAAAAATGTGGTCTACCCTAGCTGCACTACAGTGAGACAATGTGGAGCCTCCCGGAGGGTGGTGTCCTACCGTGTGTGTCCTCACGAGAATCTCGGAAACTACTTTACGGATCTGTAGTGATGATGGATGGTGTTATATGTAGTGATGATAGATGGTGTTATATGTAGAGATGATGGATGATGTTATATGTAGTGATTATGGATATTGTTATATGTAGTGATGATGGGTGGTGTTATATGAAGTGATGATGGATGGTGTTATATATAGTGATGATGGATGGTGTTATATGTAGTGATGATGGATGATGTTATATGTAGTGATGATGGGTGGTGTTATATGTAGTGATGATAAGATAATAAAATAATAACAGTATAATGCTAAAAAAATTTACTTTGCTGTACCGCTGTAGTGAAAAAACATGGTGGAACTTACATACACCGTTAATGAACTATTGATGGAAGAAGAAGTTTTGGGGACTGAACAGTGAGACAATGTGGAGCCTCCCGGAGGGTGGCGTCCTACCGTTGCCTAGCGGATGAGCGCGATTCTGCTAGTTATCATTAATCCTCCCGTCTCGCTTACCATAACCATATATGTACTAAGAGACTCATTTAATCCCTGGGGTCCCCGTTGTTGGGTGTGTTAAGTGTGCATGTCTTATGTCGATGTACAGGTCATCTTATCTACAGGTGTAAAACGTCTCCGAGACGTATTGTAAGTAGGTCTATTGTTATGTGTTAATTACTGTACAGGTAAGTCATTATTATTATCATTATTATTATTATTATTATTATTATTATTATTATTATTATTATCCTGTGTTGTTGTTATGATTCTAGTTGTTCTTCTTATTACTCTCATACCGTAATTCTCCTTATTATTAAAATTTTTATTAGCATTAATAAGTCTTTCATGTCATTTCTCGTGGTGTGACAGTGACCACTCAGAACGATGGTCGAGGTGCCCAGGTAGGTGTGAGGGGTAATTAGCAGTGGTGACCGGCTTAACAAATTATGCCCTCATTTGTCGTTAATATTAATTAATACTAGACTACAGAGTTCAAAATATTACCAATAATTAGTGTTAATTTAGGTAATGATCGATACGGAGTTTGAGACTTCCCTGGTGAACACGTCACGAGTAGGGTTCAGTCCGGGTGAAAGTTTAATGCTAATCCCTCCATGTTTATAATTCCGCTAATGATCGCAACCGGCACCAAATATTCATCGACCAATTACAACAAAGAAAGAGGCGGGGATAATTACGTAATCAGTGACGTAATCAATGCTTGATCCAATTATAACAGCGTGCATCATAATTTCCGTGGCCAATAGGCACATTTGGCGAGGACTGGGGGGGGGGGGGGTGTTCTTAATGGTCGACGCCCAGAACCACGCCAGAGATGACTCTTTGACCTCCCTGACGCACACTGTTGATTTATACACAAGATTAAGTCAGCGGGAAATTCATATTATTCCTTGTCACATGAAAATAAATGAATACTAACTGATCTCTAAAAACCAATATTAATAAAATCTTAATAATGCAGATTATAAACGGAATATATGCTGTCCATAGTGGTGGGGGCGCGTCTAGCTTGCTGCTTGTGTAGGAGTGTTATTCATCATCTACCTTATTGTGCTCAGTACCTCACCAACAAACACGCTTACATCCAGTTAAATCGTGTTTGTTTTATATCGAACGAAGAAAACCGAGAAATATATCGCTCCATCAAACATGTCCGACTGTGTGTCATTTAGCGGTGACTGTCCATGACATCGATCAATAATTCACAAGCTTCTGATTTAGATTCTTGAAAGTGATTGCTTAAAGGTCAAGGTCACCGCGTCAGTGGTCGTTCAGCCGTTTAAGGTCACATATTCAGGTAAGACTTGATTGAGCCTCTACCTGACCACTCGTACAAGTATTATTTTTATCAACGCTACGACTTAAATACCACTGTTAAGATGTCGTCCTCACACTTACAAGTCACACTCCAGCCTCGAGTACCAGATTTCTCTTGGACAACTAGAGACGACTCCCCCTCCCAAGTCCCCCAAGACCCCAGCCTTCCCCCACCCACCAACACACCAGCCTCCCCCACCATATACCACACCAGCCTCCCCCACCATATACCACACCAGCCTCCCCCACCATATACCACACCAGCCTCCCCCACCATATACCACACCAGCCTCCCCCACCATATACCACACCAGCCTCCCCCACCATATACCACACCAGCCTCCCCCACCATATACCACACCAGCCTCCCCACCATATACCACACCAGCCTCCCCCACCATATACCACACCAGCCTCCCCACCATATACCACACCAGCCTCCCCCACCATATACCACACCAGCCTCCCCACCATATACCACACCAGCCTCCCCCACCATATACCACACCAGCCTCCCCCACCATATACCACACCAGCCTCCCCCACCATATACCACACCAGCCTCCCCCACCATATACCACACCAGCCTCCCCACCATATACCACACAAGCCTCCCCACCATATAACACCCCAGCCTCCCCCACCATATACCACACCAGCCTCCCCCACCCACCAACACCCCAGCCTCCCCACCATATACCACACCAGCCTCCCCCACCATATACCACACCAGCCTCCCCCACCATATACCACACCAGCCTCCCCCACCATATACCACACCAGCCTCCCCACCATATACCACCCCAGCCTCCCCCACCATATACCACACCAGCCTTCCCCCACCCACCAACACCCCAGCCTCCCCACCATATACCACACCAGCCTCCCCCACCATATACCACACCAGCCTCCCCACCATATACCACCCCAGCCTCCCCCACCATATACCACACCAGCCTTCCCCCACCCACCAACACCCCAGCCTCCCCACCATATACCACACCAGCCTCCCCACCATATACCACACCAGCCTCCCCCACCATATACCACACCAGCCTCCCCACCATATACCACCCCAGCCTCCCCACCATATACCACACCAGCCTCCCCCACCCACCAACACACCAGCCTCCCCACCATATACCACACCAGCCTCCCCCACCCACCAACACACCAGCCTCCCCCCTCCACCTCCCACACCCCACAAGCACCATCAAGCGGCCACCTCTCAGTACCAACATAATGAGGCAGGAATTCAATGTTAATCCGACAACCACAAGTAAATAATAAACCTAATAAGCCTTTAAGAGTCGAACCAACAACAAATGAGATTAATAATAATTATACCTCGCCAATATTTGGATTATACTTATAAGTCTTACATCATCCTGATTATTTCCTTAAGCTAATGTCAGATTATACAATATCATACTTCATTATAAGCTATAGAAGCAAAAGTATGATATAATGATTATTTTAACTAGTTTGTCTGATGTGTATATGTGAATGTATAATGTGTGTGGTATGGTATACCAATGGATACTCTGTATAATATGTATGTATGTATGTATGTATGTATTACATCTGTCTGTCTACCCACCAGTAATTGGAAACCTGGGTGTTAATCGATTTAAGGATCGTGTTCCGGGGTAATGGTTAGCCAGTGCAGTTGGTGAGTTGTCCGGTCTTCTCGGACTATTCCTTGACACTGGGTCATGCAACTCGTTAACTCAGGGTGTGGTTGTTGTGTTGCCGACAGCTTCTACACCTTAAACAAATTCACGTCTAGGTGGCCGTTGGACCGGCCATCCTCGTTACAAGAGGGGCAACCATTATATAATGAATGTATGTATGTATGTATGTATGTATGTAGATCCTCTGTATATA
>CAUDMG010003604.1:1442500-1502500 GCA_958450375.1 Homarus gammarus
AGGAAGAGGATTGAAGGAGTGGGAAGAGGATTGGAAGAGGAAGAGGATTGGAGGAGGAAGAGGATTGGAGGAGGAAGGGGATCAAAGGAGGAAGAGGAGGATTGAAAGAAGAGGAGGAATAGGGTTTAAGAAGGTAGAAAAAACAGGCGGGGGTTGGAGGAGGAGGAGGAGGAGGAGGAGGTGGATAGAAGGAATAAGAAGAGGAGTGAAGGAGGAAGAGAGGGTTGAAGAGGAAAGAAGAGGAGGAGGAGAGGTAAATTAGAGATTCAGGAGGCACCAGGGTCAAGATGTGGGAGGTCAGCTGGGGTCAAGACCTTGGCTGTAGTCATTAATGTGTTGTGAAAGTTGTTGTATGCGTTTGTTTTATTCTAGACGTGTCGGTGAGTTTTGTTTGTAGCCTCTCTCTCTCTCTCTCTCTCTCTCTCTCTCTCTCTCTCTCTCTCTCTCTCTCTTTTTGTTTGTGTCTCTTTCTTTTTTATTCTTTTTAGCCTTCCTCATTTTCTTTCTCTTATTTATCCCTCCTTTCTATATTTTTCTTTCCGTCTGTCTCTTTTAAAGATGTTTTTCCCCATTTTTCATTTTGTCTCTTTGTCTTCCAATACTTTCTTTTTTTTATCTTTGTTTTCCTATTCTGTTTATTACTTTATCTCTCTAACTGTCTCTCACTCTCTTTTCTATATACGGAGAGAAGGAGGGAGACAGAATCGACAGTCATTTACATATTATCTCGGTAACCTAACCTAACCTAACCTAACCTAACCTTGCCAAGGGCTGCATATCTTTTGGTTTTCGCGCCATGGTAAAACAAAAATACACCCTCTGCGTTGGGTTGAAATTTGCGTAAAAGTCTCATATTTCACATTTTTCTTATTCTTGTCGTTCACTGTGTTCTTTGGGTGATCACCATCCGGCATTATGAGAGAGAGAGTCGCTGCGGTACCTGGCGGTCATTAAATGCACCCACTACAGGAATCAAAACAAGACGGTAACCTGGCTTCGTGGCATTAGTTATCAAGAGCTTCGGGCAGTAAAAACTTATGTCCAGCTATTGTTATAGACTTTATAAATCACGAAAATATCAAAATATTAATCAACATCTCCTTGAATGTTACAAACGTGGTTCTCATCTTACTGTACTAAGTGTTGTTAGTAAAACGAGACAAAGTGAACACATCCAACTTCTAAAAAAGATACTGGTCTTGTGTGTGAGATTATCAGGAGAGTTGATGGATGAAGTGACGGCATCATACTACAATGGAAGACTCCCAGGATCGTCTGAAGTTACACTAAGGTGAGGCTCCTCAGGTCACGTGTAATATGATGTTTGACAATTAATCTTTAAATTTCCTCACTACCTAAGCCAGTTTGCGCCTGGTCTTTTTGGCACGACAGGTAAATAAACACTTTCAATTTATCTTAGTTCATTCCTCGCCTATGTCTTTTTTCTTATCACCCATTTCTGTTTTTTTTTCATCGTCTTATTACATGGAAAGGTAAAACCAAACTAAGACATATTAAACACTACTGCGATACAGTGACTCCTACCCACACTAAACCACTGCTGTGTTCCTCTGCTTATATCTGTCTCTCTTCATGGTCTGTTGGGGACTTTCATTAATACATACTATTATCAGTATTGTGGATTTTTCTCTCGCATTCCCCCTCACAGCCGAGCGAAGGACTCTCACCTGGCGCAGGTGTGTGGGTAATTGCTGCGACTACATAAACATTTTCACAACTATGATGTTGACTTTCTGATCTCCTCCCTGTTGTGGCATTACTTCCCCTAACGCTCTACCCTTCAGCTAGATATCCTGTACAATTTATACTTCACTCATATACTTCACCCAGAAAATTTTCTAATAATTAATGAATTCAATCACACAAGACCGCAGAAATCTCATCATAATATATTATAAAATCAAGGTTATCTAATCATGAAATAATATATAAACCAAGTATTTTAGCCACACAAAAAAAATTATCACCAAAATATTATAAAAACCCAAACAGTAAAATTGTAGAATACCACAAATTAACCAGTAGTGGGGCGGCTCTCAGCTCTCCCTCCAACCCTACAACTTGTAAACAACTTCGAAATAATTTGCTTCAGTATATAACTGTTGAGGAAGGGAAGGTTGGCTCTCCACCCCATCGCACGTACGCACGCACAAAATCCTGGGAGGCATAATTGTGGAATGAGACAGCTGATGAGGCATATGAAGGTAACTTGTGTATACAGAAAACAATGTGAAGGACAACCATTACTATGAGAGGGTACTGACAAAAATACACTCTCTCCTTTGCCTAACCCCTCACCCCAGACTGCTTCATCACCCCAGACTGCTTCATCACCCCAGACTGCTTCATCACCCCAGACTGCTTCTTCACCCCAGCATGCCCCCTTACCCCAACCTGTTTCATCACCCCAGACTGCTTCATCACCCCAGACTGCTTCATCACCCCAGACTGCTTCATCACCCCAGACTGCTTCATTACCCCAGACTGCTTCATTACCCCAGCCTGCTTCATCACCCCAGCCTGCTTCATCACCCTAGCCTTCCTTTACCCCCCCCTCCTTCCCCCCTTCATCCAAGCCTCTCCTTCCCCTCTCATCTTCCCCACCCAAGTCTTATCCCTATAACAGGCAACAATCTTCACCCATCACTCACCCTAGCTTCCCCACCCACCACCAACACCACTATTCTAGTTCCCTCCCACCCTATCACTCCAGCCTAACAACTCCCACCTCCTCTACCAGTCTACCAATCTCCCCACCCCCAGCTCCGTCACCCCCACCCTACCCTCGCCAAATCACAGCCTCCCCCGACCATCTTAGCCTCCCCCACACCAGCTCCGTTACCTCCCCAATCGCCACAGTTCACCCTCCCCAAGACCTCACTTCCGTCACACTGCACAACATAAACATGGTTAGGCTGGCAGTCAGAGGATTACAAGACCAGGAGGTGTCAAGCCACAGCTCTGGTGTATGATGGCAATGTGATGACCCCACAAGTGTATATAGAACTATATATATATAACTGCCTATGTATATATGCTTATACTAACCATACGCTGCACATACTCTTATATTTCCTACATATAGCGTAACTTTTATGTAAATCACAAATATCAAACACAACACTTTCATGTTAACAACAGAGTACTGAAGAGTACAATATGAAGATGGACTCAAGCACGTATGTGTTGAGAGGTTTACTTAATTCAATACACTGTAGTCCTGTAGTGCGAATACAGCACAGTGAATACAAAACGTCGGGAGAAATGAAAATAATGTGACTGGCACTGCACTCCACTCCGTTAGCTTCCCAAACTTAAGTCATGTACTGTACCCTCTCACAGTTGGGTCAATTAGGGGTGTTTCGGGCGCGACCCAACCAGTAATAATAATAATAATAATAATAATAATAATAATAATAATAATAATAATAATAATAATAATAATAAAATAATAATAATAATAATAATAATAATAATAATAATAAAATAATAATAATAATAATAATAATAATAATAATAATCATAATAATAATAATAATAATACATCCACCTATTACTCCCCTGTACCTCCGACACCCACCTATTACTCCCCTGTACCTCCTACACCCACCTATTACTCCCCTGTACACCCTACAAGGTGCTTACCAATATATGGGTAAAATACCACAATTTTTTCACAGAGTCGTGTTCAAGTTATCTCGCTGACACAAAAATTATACGTGGAAGATGTCAGCAAGGTGGTATAATCCAGCCTTCCACCTCCTGCTAATAATAATAATAATAATAATAATAATAATAATAATAATAATAATAATAATAATAATAACAATAACAATACTACTACTACTACTACTACTACTACTACTACTACTACTAATAATAATAATAATAATAACAATAACAATACTACTACTACTACTACTACTACTAATAATAATAATAATAATAAAACTCACTAATCAATGAAAACGAAAAGGGGTAGGATCTCTCTCTCTCTCTCTCTCTCTCTCTCTCTCTCTCTCTCTCTCTCTCTCTCTCAATAAGCTATGTAAAAAGTAAATATGTTAAAAAATCAGTAAGATCTCGACCAACAACTCATTATTGACCCACTAACTTATTGGTAAATTATAAAGAGGACAAACACACACACGGACGGATTTAAGAACCGATTTGAGTATTAAACAAAATACAGCAAGTAAAAGTTCCCTTGTCTCTTGGGTGACTAAATCCTATCCGCTCCCTCATTCACCTCTCCTTTCCCTTCCCTCCAACACAATTTCTTCCCCTTTCCCAACCCCCTCCACCACCTCCTTTCTCTTTAAACTTCCTCCCTTTACCTTTATCTCCCACTCCCTCTCTCCTCTCCACCTCCTCCTTACTCCCCCTTCTTCCACTACGCCATCCCCCCTCCCTCTTCGCTTACCCCTCCCCCCTCCCTCTTCACTTACCCCTCCCCCCTCGCCTCTCCAGCACCCCCTGCTACCAATATGCTAGATATGTCTTGGACTTTTTACTGTCCAGATATTTTCGAGTCTACTGTCTGACTCAGGTAAGAGGAAGTTAATTCATTCAGGTGTGTCATTTTACCTGTCTTGGTATACAGTTCACCGGTGTGGAATATTGTGTTATAGGGTGTAGGGAGTGCGGTGGTCGAGTGGATACAGCGTTCTTCTTCTGTTCCATGGGTCGGTGGTTCGATCCCAGGGCGCTCCCGGTTCATCCAGCTGTAACTGGGTACTGTGGTCGAGTGCAGTACCGGCCATGATGCTTCCTTGTGTACCGAAGGCTTAGCGGTGTATCCACACAGTTCCTAACGGGGTGTAGTGTACTATAGTGGTGTGTGGTGTGCTGTAGTGTTCGGTTCATAGTGTTGAGAAAAGTTAGATACTGTAGTGTAGTGGAACTGGTGTATAGGATAACATAGTATTGCGTGATGCATAATTGTATAGTGTAGTGAATTAGGCTCAATACCGTGTCTATATTATCACAAAAAGTTATAAAAGGAAAACTTCGGCACTATAGAAGTTACATAAAAAGTATATATATATATATATATATATATATATATATATATATATATATATCATGTAAGCCTGTCTGTGGAGTTACATGAAACTGTATGATACCTTGATGAGCTTATCTCCGTTACAGAACACAATAAAATAAGTTCCCACTGTATCTAAGTAACATAAAACAGTACATGAAGTAAACCACTGTAACTAAGTTACATAAAACAGTACATGAAGTAAACCACTGTAACTAAGTTACATAAAACAGTACATGAAGTAAACCACTGTATCTAAGTTACATAAAACAGTACATGAAGTAAACCACTGTATCTAAGTTACATAAAACAGTACATGAAGTAAACCACTGTATCTAAGTTACATAAAACAGTACATGAAGTAAACCACTGTAACTAAGTTACATAAAACAGTACATGAAGTAAACCACTGTATCTAAGTTACATAAAACAGTACATGAAGTAAACCACTGTATCTAAGTTACATAAAACAGTACATGAAGTAAACCACTGTATCTAAGTTACATAAAACAGTACATGAAGTAAACCACTGTATCTAAGTTACATAAAACAGTACATGAAGTAAACCACTGTATCTACATAAGTTACACAAAAAGGAGTGAGTATATCAGGGTCACAACACTTGTTAGCACCAACTGAGTAACTTGATGACTGGACAAGAGTAACACTCCACTGCAAGAGTCAAGACGCTGTGTACACACCCATTTTACACAGTAATATGATATAATTGGGCAAAGAGACTTGTGTATTTGTGTATGTCGGTCTTAATGTGTGTGTGTGTGGTGAGTGGAGGAGGGGAGAGGAAGAGAGGGGGAGCAACGGAGAGGGGGAGAGGGGGAGAGGGGAGAGGGGGAGAGGGGGAGAGGGGAGAGGGGGAGAGGAGGAGAGGGGGAGAGGAGGAGAGGGGAATGGTTGGTAGGAACATATTGTGTGTGTTGGGGTGGAGGAGGAAGATGTGAGTAGTGTGTTTTGTAAAGGATGAAGGAACTGGTATGTGGTGGGATGGGTAGAGGAATGAATGTCTGGGGGGATGGGTGGAGTAATGGGTGTGTGGGGGGTGTAAGAGAGATGGGGTGTGTGGGGGGGGGTAAGATAGAAGGGGTGTGTGGGGGGGGGTGTAAGAGAGATGGGGTGTGTGGGGGGTGTAAGATAGAAGGTGTGTGTGTGTGGGTGTAGGGGGGGGTGTAAGAGGGAAGTGGTGTATATAAATTATCAAAATTCACAATTAACTAAATGCTCCTCTTCTGGCAGGTATACTGTACACTATAGACTATAATTAGAAATACCTTTACTAAAATGCCATCATCATTATTATTATTGTATATGTTGTTATTGTTATTGTTATTACTATTTCCATCCAATTCGTGCCTTATTATCTTATACACACAAATATATCACCATTTAATTAAATCGGTAGAATGTGAACAAAAACAAAGAATTAACAATATTTCATAACGGTACAAGACCGAAAAAAAAATCATACAAGGAAAAATAAAATTGTTAATCAGAATGAATCTCTGTAAAAGCCGTCAAAAAGCCGTGTTTCACCAGCCGTCCGCATTACTATTCTAAAGCAGTATAATGAGTGAATTTTCGGACTCCCTGAAAATGCCAACGTCGCTCCTACTTAAAAATTATTAATGAAATGAATTCAAATGAAAGTGGCAAGCCTAAAGTGTCCTAAGTAACTCTCGTGGATGGAAAAAAAAAACTATTTATTTATTGGGTTCGAAATGTTTAAAGTGAGAACATAAACCATTTTCTTTGGTAGTCTGTTTGGTGGATTTATAAGATATACAAAGGGTAGACTCTGATAGGTAGATGAGAGGAAGATATATACTGTTACTGATTAATAAAACATTTGATGAAGGTAACTTAACTCTATATGTGCTTAATGTATAATTAGGGGTGCAGTGGCAGAGTCTCCTATCCTGAGGGTCGCTGGTTCGATTCCGGGTCACTCTTAAGCCCATCCCAATTGTAAATGGATTCCTAATTTATAGTTTGGAAATGGAGTGTAGGTTTGATGTAAGGACAAAGTTAAAACTCCGATTTCATTTACAATCGAGAAGAACTAACAAACATAAGTGTGTGTGTGTGTGTGTGTGTGTGACAAGCGCCATCCCTTCTGCTGGATAAATTCACAGTTTGTCTTACCAGTGGTGAGAGTTGTGGGTGGATGAGATACCAAGGTGCTAGCGTGAGTGGCGGAAGTCGTGTGTGGTTTGACCTTACACGTTATGCTAACCTCTTGTGTATCATCTCTTGTGTACAACTGATTGTGTACAGGTCCTTGTGTCAGCTGATTGTGCACAGGTACTAGTGTACAGCTGATTGTGCACAGGTCCTTGTGTACAGCTGATTGTGTACAGGTACTAGTATGCAGCTGATTGGGTACAGCTGATTGTGCACAGGTACTAGTGTACAGCTGATTGTGTACAGGTCTTTGTGTCAGCTGATTGTGTACAGGTCTTTGTGTACAGCTTACTGAAGATTATTAGGTGTGTACAGTTAACTGTGGTTTGCTTAGAGAGTGCAACCACGTGTACATAATTTACTATATATGATTATGCACAAAGTACAAAATACTGTATTACAACTCACTAAGTACAAACTCTTGCATTCAAATAATTGAGTACAGTTCACAGAATACAACGCTTGGTATACAAATAAATATATAAAACTACTTGAGTACAACCCCACTATACAAAAATAACGAGTACAATTCACCGAGTACAACATATACAGTACTATTGCCTGAGTACAAACCGCTCACTAACACTGAACACAAGGACTTGAACCCTTGAGTCAGATGAATTAACCCTTGAAGTATGTGATCTGATTCCTTGAGTGTGTCGGTGAGTCTATCTGAGTAATCGACTCCCAAATAACTGGACCAGCTGTATGTGGTTAGGTTAAGTTAGGTTAGGTTAGTTTACGTTAGACTAAGTTCGGTTAATCTAAGTTAGGTTAAATTAGGTTAGGTTACGTTAAGGTGGGTTAGGTTAGTATTTAGTTAGGTTAGGCTAAGTTAGTTTAGGTGAAGTTAGATTAAGTTAGGTTGTTAGGTTAGATTAAGTTAAGTTACGTCAGGCTACAGCACACTGTTGACTATACCTTATTTTACGGTAACAAACTTTTCATGAACAGACAGACAGGCAGACAGACATGGCGCCTAAAAAGAAAACAAAACAGGAATGGTGGAAACATTAAAAAAAAAAAAAATTATATGCATATATACAGTATATATATATATATATATATATATATATATATATATATATATATATATATATATATATATATATATATATATATAAGATATTTACAATTTAGGACTACCAATGCTTTAAAAAAATATAGTTCTTTTTTTGTAGGCCTTCAGTTCCACCTTCCGTAGGTAAGAGTCGCGAGCAGGCAGGGCTGACTTAATACCTGTGTAGGTATTTGGTGTGCAAAAATCCAAAATTTGTAGGATCGGCAGAGGTAAAATAGCTGAGGGTTGGGTTTCCGGAACCAGACCAATGTTTTTAGCCTAATGAAAAAACATTCCCTCACTTCACCTTTTTCAGATTTGTGAGAAAAATAAACCAATTTTAGGCAGCCGTTGCACACACACACATAATGGCATCATAATGCTCGAGAGTGTCTGTCTGTCTGTCATCCTCTCTAAGGTAATGCTTATAATCCTCTATAATACCAGGAAGTATTTATATGGACTAATGGTAGGTATTTCGGCCCCAGAAAAACTTGATAATCCCATATTCGAAAGGATAATATTTTACAAATTTTTCCTTAAAAATCATGAAAATGTCGGATACTTGTTACAGTTAGTATAATTACCTTCAGGTAAGGTCACGGGGGCGACTTCCTCACTTACTTGGAGGAAAATATTTATGATAGATGGGAACTCTCCAGGAGAGTCACACACACACACACACACACACACACACACACACACACACACACGAGCGTGCACGACCAGCAATACAGTTTAACACAGAACATAATGTAATTTATTTGGTTAGGTTAGGTCCAGTGAGTACACTGGCCACACCTTACCTAGACCTAAGGCTGGCCTGGCTGGCCACTCAGGAATCGGTTAAGTCAACCTGAGCTACCATAAGGGCTCGTCTGAAGATTAATCACCCAGACGCAAAACTAACCTAACGTAACCTAACCTTAACCAACGTTAATCTAAATTCTAAATCAACGCTAACCTAAGCCAACTTAACGAAAAACCCCAGTTAACGTCAGGGTGGTTAATCTCCGGGTGAACTAACATCTTGATGATTAAATTTCGTATAGAAAATACACAAACAAGATTATTTTCCGTCACGTGACAGATGTTTGAAAGACATATATTAACATGACATATTTTATGTTATGTTGCTTACATGATAAATGTTAACAGACCAGATATTTGAATGACAAATGTTTATATAACATGTTTACATGACTTGCCGCTTTCAAGACAGATGTTTATATGACATGTTAACATGACAGATGTTTACTGGCTACGTGCAGGTGTGGTCATATAAGGAAGAAGAGCATCAATAACACCTTTACAACAGAGATTAGTGTCTCTGTCTGTACTAGGTTCATATAATCGCTGACATTTGGAGAAAAAATGAAACCTCAAGATTCTTAAACATAAACACAAGTAAACTAACTAGAAAAAGATTATGTGGCTAAAACAATATAATGGTCAATACGAGTCAAGAATTACTACCACCATACTCTCGATGACTCGTGTCTCTCCATTACTTTATGTCTCTAAGCTGTTACAGATTCCCAAAATCCAGAATGCAAATCACCCTCAATCTCATATACACTGTAAACATGTATAATTTTCCAGATTAATCTCTCATGTAGCATTTTACAATCCGCTGATCTCGTTGTCTCACTAAAACCAGGATTCACACGACCGAGTTGACAATTGACTAAATCCACCGCCATTACACTTCAGTATTCCTTCTATCAACTCTGAAAAATCCTCAGCTGTGATTTAAGTTTAGTCACAGCCGCTGTGATCCTGTGACTCACACCCAAATATATTTATCTTGGCTCTTTGTTGTTGATGTTTGTTTTAACTTCCGTTGATGAAGGCGCTGGCTTACACCGGGCCTCCCTCTCTCCCTATCATGTAATACCTCTGCTTCTCATCTTCTACCGCTCACTTTTCCTACCCCTCACTCCCCCTACCTCTCACATCTACCCCTCCTCCCCCTTAACTTTCTCTCCCCCCCTCTCTCACTCACACCTCATACTCATAAGGTTAGGTTAGGTTCGGTTAGGCTAGGTTAAGTTTAGCCGCCTCAGAATCTTCCGTAACGAGGCGACAATATTAGGTTAACCAATTCAATGTAATACTAATCTTTCTGAGTACAATGATTGAGATATCTTAATCCCTCAAGAGTACGATGATTTAACTCCTTGAGTACAACATATATTAAACTATACTGAACGGGTGATACATAATAAACTGATTTAAACGGGTTATATAAACTATATTCAACGGATACTATACTGTGTATAATGAACTCGATTTAGTCAGTCCATCTAATCCGATTTATTTATGAATAATGATGCCTGTATCTTTTGCGGACGATTAGATTAATCTTCGGACAAACTGGTGCCGTGTGTGTGTGTGTGTGTGTGTGCAGTAGCTCTTGTACACTCAACGTATTTAATCACAATACACAAATAAACACATCAATTTAAGACTTAAAAGCCAGACGACAGTAATTATCCAATCGTGAAAGTTTTACCAGTAAGCACGGGGCTGATTGGCTGACAGGATTTTCGACTTCAGGGCTGCTAATTATGTACGACAAATTACCCAACATGACACCGTATAACAAATGAAGTTCACGGTCTCAAATGTTCGTAAGTTAAACCGTGTTATTAACTGGAGAGGTGAGACGGCCTCTAAATGTCGCACTTAAGCTCTATCATAAACGCCTTCGAGGACGACCTTAAGGGACACTAGACCTCCTACAGGATACTTCATGAGGCCAACGGTATCAACACGACACTATGGTAAAGGAGTCTATGAATTATGGTGTAGTCTAGAGGAGCCAAACGAGCTATGACCGAGCCGGATTGATATGTTTGAGTTAAGATGGCTTAAGTAACACTAGGGGCACAATCATCCACAAAACTCCTGTCGACTCTCCTCCTGAACCAAGAACCCCGAGATTCAGACTCGTGAATCCGTAACAGTAGACACTGATGCAGTAGTCTGTCCATAAATGCTTCGGATTCGCGACACTGAATCTCGGGGTTTGTGGTTCATTGATACAATGTGTCACAATGGACTAATATTTCCGCTCACTAATTGTGATTACTGCATTAGGTTGGTAGGCCTGCCTTCCTAGTATCTGTGACGTAAGCAGTTATTATGTCTGGCATTTGTTGTAATTATGGCGAATCACCGTGCGTCATCTTCAGTAAAATAATATAAATGATATTAACATACAGTAGCGATGATACTGCCTCGTGTTGCCTGTGATGTCTCTATAGTGACTGCCAATCCCGTGGGAGGACTTAACGACACCGTCTCGTAGTGTGTATCAGATTCCGTTGCCAGCACGAATCATGATATGATACGTTATATTCATAATTGTTACCTCATCAATTGAGGTAAAAATAATAACGAAGTGCAGTAAATCATAATGTTATTGTAATTGGATATGGCAACATACTACACCTGTAATTACTATATTTGTAAATTAATGTACAATCGGATCATAGTGTTTCATATTTCGTTCGAAGCGATTCCACTGTAACCTCGGTTCATGAAAACACTTACATTATATTCCTATTTGGCAACCCATCCCCTGAGGCTGAAACAGTATCTAAGGTGCCATAAATCAGCGGGGTTACTCATGACGTTTATAGTTTTGCTTTATGGTATCACAATTCAACCTATTTTATTACATTATGTAGACAATAGTTGGTATACTGTAGATATCATGGTGATTATCAGGTGCAAGGAGAAAGAACGAAAGGTGCAACTCACAATCAGAAATACCAACCGAACCGAGACTGCTGTGCACGTGTTATCGGGTTCATTTACAAATACATCAGGCCCACGGGGAGCCGATACTTTTTGGGAGAGTGTACATTACATGTATATACCAAACCTACTAAATCAACCTAACTTAACCTAACGTAACTTAGCCTAACCTAACTTAACCTAACTAAATCTAACCTAACTTGAACCTAACTTAAACAAACCTAACCACAACATACACGGATTTATTTTTATCGTAAATTGGATTTTAAAACTACATACTTGAGATATAACAGAAAGATAGCGATGACAATAACGCTCATGACACACTGAGCACACCAGGCGAGATGTAAATGCGTTACCTTTAATCTATTTAGGAGGAGGAAAAACATTACTGGACAGATCTTGGAATATCAGGACCATAATCCGTCCATAAGGGGCCTTGGAGTGACCTGGAACTAAACATCTTTTTTAAAAACATGAGACACTCACAGAGTAAATAAAACACTGACACCCCTAGACACTCACACGTCTTCACCTTAAGTATGTAAATAAATCCTATTTTTTTTCAGAAGTTTGAGTAAGATCGGTATGGTTATGATCGAGTTTGTCTTAAATAAATATGAGGGTTTTGACTTGAGAGAGAGAATCGCCGCCATAGACGAAGACTGGGCAAGCTCCCCTCCCCCCCCCCCCCCAGTATTATTACCTTTGAACCTCCTGTTTCATCAATGTTATTATACATTAAACATCCAGCAGGAATATATAGCAGTGGGAATATATTCTCAAAAGCCTCTGCCGTCGTTGCCACTCCCGCCATCACCACAACCACCACTAACTTCTGCACCGCCTTCTCCATCATCCTCAACCACATCATCAACAACAACACACTCATCATTTGTACCACCACCACTACTACAATCACCACCATCATCACAACCATCATCACAACCACAACCATCACAGCCACTACCATCATAATCCACCACCATCACAACCACAACCATCACCATAACCACCAACACAACCGCAACCATCACCACATCCACCACCATCACAACCATCACAACCACAACCATCACCACCACCATCACAACCAACACCATCATCACAATCACCATCACAACCACCACCATCACAACCACCACCATCGTAATCCACCACCATCACCACATCCACCACCATCACAACCATCACAACCACAACCATCACCACAACCACCAACACAACCACATCCACCACCATCACATCCACCACCATCACATCCACCACCATCACAACCATCACAACCACAACCATCACCACCACCATTACAACTACCACCATCATCACAACCACCATCACAACCACCACCATCACAACCACCACCATCGTAATCCACCACCATCACCACATCCACCACCATCACAACCATCACAACCACAACCACCAACACAACCGCAACCATCAGCACATCCACCACCATCACATCCACCACCATCACAACCACCACCATCACAACCACCACCATCACAACCATCACAACCACAACCATCATCACAACCACCATCACAACCACCACCATCACAACCATCACAACCACAACCATCACCACAACCACCAACACAACCGCAACCATCACCACATCCACCACCATCACAACCACCACCATCGTAATCCACCACCATCACCACATCCACCACCATCACAACCATCACAACCACAACCATCACCACAACCACCAACACAACCGCAACCATCACCACATCCACCACCATCACATCCACCACCATCACATCCACCACCATCACAACCATCACAACCACAACCATCACCACCACCATTACAACTACCACCATCATCACAACCACCATCACAACCACCACCATCACAACCACCACCATCGTAATCCACCACCATCACCACATCCACCACCATCACAACCATCACAACCACAACCACCAACACAACCGCAACCATCAGCACATCCACCACCATCACATCCACCACCATCACAACCACCACCATCACAATCACAACCATCACAACCACAACCATCATCACAACCACCATCACAACCACCACCATCACAACCATCACAACCACAACCATCACCACAACCACCAACACAACCGCAACCATCACCACATCCACCACCATCACAACCACCACCATCGTAATCCACCACCATCACCACATCCACCACCATCACAACCATCACAACCACAACCATCACCACAACCACCAACACAACCGCAACCATCACCACATCCACCACCATCGCATCCACCACCATCACATCCACCACCATCACAACCATCACAACCACAACCATCACCACCACCATCATCACAACCACCATCACAACCACCACCATCACAACCACCACCATCGTAATCCACCACCATCACCACATCCACCACCATCACAACCATCACAACCACAACCACCAACACAACCGCAACCATCAGCACATCCACCACCATCACAACCACCACCATCACAACCACCACCATCACAACTATCACAACCACAACCATCATCACAACCACCATCACAACCACCACCATCACAACCATCACAACCACAACCATCACCACAACCACCAACACAACCGCAACCATCACCACATCCACCACCATCAAAACCACCACCATCACATCCACCACCATCACAACCATCACAACCACAACCATCACCACCACCATCACAACCACCACCATCATCACAACCACCATCACAACCACCACCATCACAACCACTACCATCATAATCCACCACCATCACAACCATCACAACTACAACCATCACCACAACCACCAACACAACCGCAACCATCACCACATCCACCACCATCACAACCACCACCATCACAACCACCACCACCACCACAACCACCACCATCATAATCCATCACCATCAAAACCATCACCACAACCAACATCACAGCCACCGCCATTACAACCACCACGACCATAACCACCATTATCATCACAACCACCACCGCAATCACTACGACCAAAATCGTCACAATCACTGCAACCACCATCACCATAACCACCATCACTATCACTACAGCCATCACCACCCCTACCATCACCATAACTATCTCCTACCCCCTCCTACCACATCACACCTCCCCTAACCACCACCACCACCACACTTCCCCTACTTACCCCTGGCCCAGTTTCCCCTAGTTGCTGATGCAGCGGTTGTTGGGGAGAATTGAGAAGTTTTTCATTGGTGGCAACTCTTAGTCTTGGTCGGGTATTGGTCAGTGTATTCCAGGGATAACTGTGATAAGTCAGTGTCTTAATCTAATCTCTTTATATATATATATATATATATATATATATATATATATATATATATATATATATATATATATATATATATATATATATATATATATATATATATATATACTGTATATATAGTGAGTGTGGGGGGATGTTTTTTTTCTATATTTCAGTCTCTATTTTCATTTTCTGTCTGCCTCCGTTTAATTTACTTTCTCTCTCTCTCTCTCTCTCTCTCTCTCTCTCTCTCTCTCTCTCTCTCTTTCAAATTGATTTGTCTCAAATCGCGCCTGGGAGGTGTGTAATGGAGGCGTCATGAAACAGGTGTGTGTTGGGAGGGTCATGAAACAGGTGTGTGCTGGAGGTGTCATGGAACAGGTGTATGTTGGAGGGGTCATGGAACAGGTGTATGTTGGAGGGGTCATGGAACAGGTGTATGCTGGAGGTGTCATGGAACAGGTGTGTGTTGAAGGGGTCATGAAACAGGTGTGTGCTGGAGGTGTCATGGAACAGGTGTATGTTGGAGGGGTCATGGAACAGGTGTATGTTGGAGGGGTCATGGAACAGGTGTATGCTGGAGGTGTCATGGAACAGGTGTGTGTTGAAGGGGTCATGGAACAGGTGTGTGCTGGAGGTGTCATGGAACAGGTGTATGTTGGAGGGGTCATGGAACAGGTGTATGCTGGAGGGGTCATGGAACAGGTGTGTGGGGTGGCTGACACAGGTGTGAGTGGAGGGGGGAAGGGGAAAGGGTTAAAGAGGTTTAAGCTCTACTATTCTTAAGAAAACTCTACTTTAGTCACACCTCAACTACGACACCATGTTGGTCGCCACTCCTGAAGTCAACCATCTGGACTTGTCCTTACCTTATTAGTTAAGGGAACATTTAATATACGAACGTTTGAGAATGTGGTGAGGGAATAACATTAACTCCGGTAATTAATAAACATGTGAGAAAGTGATTCATTCGCTACATTCAAGGTGACTTGTGATTGGCTCTTTCAAACGAAGGCCGTTTGCTGATTGGTTACGACAGACTGTGGGCGAGTTATAATTGGTCATCGGCTGTTACTTTAGAATTTGAGGAGCAGTTTATTGTAGTTAGAGAAAACTTTAAAAATCAATAATCACAAAGTATAAGAGTATAAAAAGATCATAATTATCCACAAAACGAAATATCTAAAAGTATATTCCTACAACTTAAAATAAAACTCAATAAGATCTTAAAGTTTTTATTTAATAAATTTATTTTTTGTTTTTATTGCTACAACTTTATTGAAACGAGTTAATGCTGTTTATTTACGGCTTCATTGAAGACATCGTTTACAACCATAACTATATGACACCAGTATAGAGCCTAGGTGTAGGTGGGTTAGGGTAGTAATGATGCTATTCACACATAGTTTGTATTATGGTTATATATATGATCGGCCCCACACACAAACTCCTAGATGTATTTACGAAAAAAATATCGATGTACAGACATTATCCCTATTCAGCGTGACGTTGTACACACACACACACACACACACACACACACACACACACACACACACACACACACACACTTTACCATAAAAACAAAAACAAGACTCAACCCCCAGTAGGCAACACTTACCGCCAGAGGGACAATATTATGTATATATATACACTTAAAGATAGTTATTGATTTTAGTGAGGGTGGACCACCGCCTGGGCTAACCTGACCCCAATATTCCGGCCCTCGTATGAATAAGTGATCACAAGGAATATAAAATAAATACTTAAATATCCCATACATGCATAAATTCACAAGGAGGCGTGCATATATTCATGAAATGTATGAAAGTTTAATGTTTCTTCCGGACGAATATATGCGTAGGATTTTATGGAACTATACATGAAAGTATGAGTGTAATATGTGTATGTGGTGTCTCACACACACACACACACACACACACACACACACACACACACACACACACACACACACGCACGCACGCACACACGAGAGAGAGAGAGAGAGAGAGAGAGATACCAGATGGTTATGAATATATGCAAACCTCCATATCTCTCACAACATTATAATAATGGTCTAAGGGGTGTAAGGGATGAAATAATGGTCAAGGGGCGAAATAATAAACTAAGGGGTGAAATAATGGTCGAAGGGGTGAAATATTCGCCATTAGAACTCGTGGCTGGAAGTGAGTGAATGATCATATTCCCTTAAAACACAAAGATATATGAAAACAAAAACTAAACTAAACAAGGTGAAGGTAAGAAGTGAAAACATTTTGAGAAATTTGTCTACATTTTTTTTCACATTTCTTTTTTTTTACGTATTATTTATAAGGTACCATAAATAATTAAGAAACTGTATAAATAAGTGTCTAATAATAATTACCAAACTCCTGAATAAATATGAAAAGAGAGTTAGCTAAATCGTGAATAAGTATTTATGAATAACTAATTAGCCAATAAACACGTAACGAGATTACAGGTGTGAGGGGACAGTACAGGTGTGATGGAGAGTACAGGTGTGAGGGAAAGTACAGGTGTGATGGAGAGTAAAGGTGTGATGGATAATACAGGTGTGATGGATAGTACGGGTGTGAGGGAAAGTACAGGTGTGATGGAGAGTACAGGTGTAATGGATAGTACAGGTGTGATGGATAGTACAAGTATGATGGATAGTACAGGTGTGAAAAAGAGTACATGTGTGATACAATACAGGTGTGACGGAGACAGTGTGGGGTGGGGGGGGGGCACTGTAGTAGACCGCCTTCACTCCCAAACAGTAAAGATAGGTGCCCATCCACAGCTTTTAGGACAGGAGGAAAAATAACAGTATCTATTCGGCTGCCACACACCAACTGAATAACACCTCATTACATATCACCATCATCATCACCACACATCACCACATACCACCATCAGTACACACCACCACCATGATCACACACCACATCCATCACAAAACACCACCACCACCAACATCATCACCACGTACCAGCATCATTATAACCACATTCCACTATTATCACCATACACCACCATCATCACCATGCACTAACAGCATCTTCACCACACACAGTCATCATCATCATCACTATGCAGTACCATCATCACGACACGCTATCTTCATCATCAGACACCACCACTATCACCATACACCACAGTCATCATCATCTCCACACACCACCATCACCATCAAACATACAGTCACCATCTCACATCATCATACTCACCACACACCATACACACCTTAACACACGTTATCATCATCACCACACATCACCATCATCACAATGCATCTTCATAAATCACCATCATCACCACACACCACCACCATCACACACCACCACCAAACACTAACACTATCATCATCACCACCATGCACTATCATCGCCACACATCACCATCATCATCACCGCGCACCTTCATACATCACCACCATCACCATACACCGCCACTAACTTCACGCACCATCCGCATCTGAACACACATCACTATCATCATCACACATCACCATCACAACGCACCTTCACTGTACTTCACCATCATCACCATACATCACCATCATCACCTCACACCACTACCACCATCAACACACAACACCATTTCCACCACGTACCTTCACCATATATCACCATCATCACTCTACACCATTACCATCATCAATACCACACACCACCACACAACTTCATCATCACCACACACCACCATCAACACCACACATCACCATTATCACCACGTACCTTCACCATACATCATCACCAACACCACCACCATCATCATCACACACCACCATCAACACCACACATCACCATTATCACCACGTACCTTCACCATACATCATCACCAACACCACCACCATCATCATCACACACCATCCACACCCTCGCCTGGCTACTACTGGGATCGATGACAGCTGATAACAGTCACAACCCAGTATTAAGTAATAAAAATATTTAGTTACCTTGTCAGGTAAGAAGCGTCAAGGTAAGGCGGGTCAGGATCCTCCAAGACTCGTACGTTAGATTTCATCCACCACCTCTCTATCCTCCTCTCCTCTCTCTAACTCTCCCCTCCACTTCTCTCTAGCCTCCCCATCTCCCTAACTCTCCATTCACCTCTCTCTAGCCCTCCCCTCTCCTTCTCTCTAACCCCCCCTACCCCTCTCTCTAACCCTTCCCTCTCCTTCTATCTAACCCTCTCCCCCCTCTCTACCCTTACCTCCCCCTCCCCATGTCCTAAACATGAGACTACACAACCGCATCTAGTTATGGTAGTAAAGACTTTTAAGTGTGGAATACTGATAAGATATTCGAGTGGAGATCTTTTTGTGTGTGTGTGTGTGTGTGTGTGTGTGTGTGTGTGTGTGTGTGTGTGTGTACTTGTAAAGATACATTCTCACGTCATTAACTTGAGTTTGAGGGGAATTAGAACTTAACATACAAATTTCTGAGACTTCAACTTCTGGACCCAAGCCAAATACCCCCTTACACATCTCGATATTCTGACAATTCAACCTTTTTATCATTATTATTTTTTTGGCTGTTGTTGGTGTAATAAACCTTGAACTTACTTCACTGGCCTTCTACAGCACCCCCCATCCTCCTACCCACACTTTATATTATGTTAGCGTTCACTACGGTGTGTTAATTCACTTAAATAACAGGTGATAAATTCTGGAATGGACAGGAAGGCAGGTGGGGTAGCGAGGAGGGGAAAGGTGGATAGGGAGGTAAGAGGTGTGTGTGTGTGTGTGTGTGTGTGTGTGTGTGTGTGCGTCGCTTCAGGCAGTATGGGCCATTGGACTTGCATTTACGAATTTATTTATGTATTCTCAGAACCATTCACCCAGTCGGGAGGAAATGTATAAATGCATAACAATACCTACCCCTGCCACCGCTAGTACCACCTTCACCACTATCGCTGTTGTTGCTGGTATTACTACTACTGCTACTACTACCATTCTGATATAACTAATACTGCTACTACTACCATTCTGATATAACTAATACTGCTACTACTACCATTCTGATATACTAATAAAACTACTACTTCTTCTACTATTCTACTGTAACTACCACTACTGCTGCCCTTCTATTATAACTACTACTTCTACTACTACTTCCATTCTACTATGACTACCACTATTACGACTACTATCATTCTAAGCCTAGCCTGTCGATAGTCTACCGTTACTGATACCACCACAAATCACCATCACCACACACCATCATCACCATACACAGTGATTTTCTCTCTCTCTCTCTAGCCAGCCGCGGATCACATCCCCTATTCACTAGTGATCCACAACAGTCCTCTCGGAGCACCTGGATCCTCCCCTACCTGATCATTACTACACTCTGCATCCTACACCTTGGAACATGCAACCTGTATCTTATATATATTACAATATACACCTTACACCCCGCCGCTGTCTTTACCATTTCTCTTTCTCTCTCTCTTTTAGGGTCTATATATTTTTTGTTTGTTTCGTCTGTCTATCTGTCAGTTTCTGTGTCTACCTTCATCTATCTATCTCGGTGGATCATGTCTCTCTCTGTATATCTGCGTCTTTCTGTCTGTGTCTCTGGTAGTCTCTGTGCCTGTCATTGTCTCTGTCTGCCAATCTGTCTCTTATTCTTTCCTGTTCTACCAGACTCCCTCTCTGTCTGAGTTGAGCTCTCTGTCTTAACTGTCTGTCTGTGTATCTGCCTCTCAATCAGTCTGTGTTTGTCTGTCTGTCTGTCTGTCTGTACATTAGTCTGTCTACCTGTTTCTGAATATCTCCACTTCTCTCTCTCTCTCTGTGCCGCCACTTTACCATTCAAACACTCTCTTAGAACTATGGCCCAACCAACAAAGGGATGCCTTTTAATTTCTTGCAATATCCAAGGAACAATAAACCCACATGTCTTTGTCTCATCAATAAAACCTGAACCCGATTTCATTGCCATCCTCCCCCCTCTGCCAAAAGAGAAACGAAGGAAGTAAAGAAATAAGAAGTGAAGTGAAGACAAAAATGAACAATTATTCTTGTCGTATTTGTGTACCTCTAGTCTCGACATTAGATTTTTAGATTTTTTTTTATTGCCTCGGAGGGGGCTCGACATTTTCTTATCCTTCACGTCAGAGGTCACGTTATTTTGACGTCGTATACTTGCCTCCCTAATTTACCCAATGACCACCCATTAGAGGCGGCCATGCCGAAGGAAGGAGGAAAGTGGACGTATAGGATCCTTGCATTGTTCTTGATAGTCTTGTTCAGGATTATTTTGAAGATATTTTGAGCTGGTAGACGGCTCTAGAGGTTCCTCATATTCCCCTTCATAACACCTTGGTGAGCTTGAATTTGAGGGGCGAGACAACTCGAAAAATTGGTTTGGGTTTACGCTTTTTACCCCTTTCACGATTTTGAATGTTTCTTTGAGGTCCGCCCTATTGTGTTTTGTCTGAAGAGTTGTTAGTCCTAAGGCTCTCAGATTCCTTGGATAATTGAGATGATATTATACAGGAAACACCTTAGTCGCTCTATGTGCCACCTTTTCTACGATAAAGTAATAGTTGCTGCAATAACAATTTATTAACACCTGTAATAACAATGTTATATAACAGCACTAACACAAAACTAACACACTTTCAACATGTGATCTTTACCGTACTAAAATCTTTCCTCATTAAGAGTAAATTTGCGGTATATTTCTAAACAGTTTATTGTTACCTTCATCATCTTCTCCCCTATCAGTTTTAGTGAGTGGTGGATAAATGTTAAGCTTCAGCGAGGTTGAATAAACAGCCGTCAAAGTGCGCGTTTTGGCTGACGTAGAGGAGCCGCTGGATGAATGACCTCACGATAAGAAACTGCCAGTCTGCTGATGTTCCCGGGAGACAAGTGGTCCTGTCTGTCACTAACACTCACAATTGGATACCACAGCAATATAAACTTCCCCTACAAAAAAAAAAAAAAAAAATTCTGAGTGTGAAAGAAATTATAAAAGTGTTTCTGATATAACTTCTGGTTTAAGGGTTAATAACAAAATAATTAAAAGCAAATGAAAAAAGATAAATAAAAATATAATACAATTCTTTTGAGTTTGAAACAATAACTTTAACTTATATATATGTTTGTTATACAACTTCTGCTTTTAAGGGTTTATAAATCTAAAAAATAAATATATATATATATATATATAAATAAATATAATCTTTTCAATTTTGTCATAATTTGCATTCATTAATTAACTTCTCTTAAGTGTTCATACATAAATTTTGTCCTGGTTTCCGGTATAAACACCCAATATAAACTAGTCTATTTCTGTACCCTTGTAAGACCTTTCCCAAAACGGTGGACGGTGGCAAAACTTAGCAGAATAAATCCTTCATTCACCGATTTAGAAGTAAATATGTAATACGGGAGTTGATACTTTTTGTGGAATTTCGTAAATAATGTTTAGTTGGAGTGAACCTTTGTTTTAGCCGCTGGTGGCCGTCATGATGTACAGTTATCATCGTAAGTTTGTGAAACGTGGCAAATGAAACTTTTATTTATGTAATGTATAATTAGATTGAAACTTTGAAACCATATATCAGTCGTTTCTTCACCCGATGAAAAGTTATAGAAAAAATCAAGGAAATTACCAATAAATATATGTTATTACATTTCGATAATAATACATTCTATGCAATAAAATTCTGCAAAAGCAAAAACAATAAAAAAAAATATATACAAAAGCCTCCACAAGCAATGCACATTCGGCATATTAATTTGTGATACGTAATAATAATAATAATAATAATAATAATAATAATAATAATAATAATAATAATTTCCTACAAGACGCACACGACACGAACGCAAACGTGTGTAAAATGGGAAGCAATATCAACATTCTTTTATAAATGATGGACAATAGAACCGAACCTTTGAAAACGGAAACCAATACTTAATGACCATGAAATTATTGCATGACATTTATTTTTTCTTTCTTTCTTGCTGATAGGAAAACTCCCCAATATACGTAGTCAAGACAGCAGATGAATTTTTTAGTTACAAGTTATGTCTGAGCGACTGTCAGTACTCTCCATTAAGGAACATTAAGTGCTTATACTGTATTTTATTGCAAGTTTTAACAATATATAAAGATACTATAGGTAGTACGGGTATATATAGTATATTTAGTACTAACAAACAAATTTAACCTTCCTGAGAAAATGAATAAATTAAAATAAATTGTGTAACACTGATTAATTTACCGAAAACCACATGTTTATACAATTCAACAGGACAGATATAGTCAATAAAAATTGCATACACAAAATTTAATAATAATACCAAAAGATTGTTGATGGAATTTAGAACAATAAAAACTTCTTTTGTGTAAAGTTGATATTTATTACATCATAACCTGCCATCATCCCGCCAAGTCAATGTTGTGAGGTTGTTTATGGAATGCCACTTACCAGGTACAATCCATCACTCCTCCACTCACCACTCCTCCACCCATCACCCCTGCACTCATCAGCCATCCCACCCATCACTTCTCCACCACCCCTCCACCCACCACCTCACCACCCACCGGCTCTCCACGGTCGATACGCAGGTAAACTGATATATAGTTTACATATATACTTGTATCTGAGGGCGAACCAATACACGATGCTCACTCCTTACCTCCACTAGTACAAAATTAAATGTTATAAATTTACGTACAGTTTCCTGCACTTACACCTGGTACAGTGGCTGACGTGTTTTGTGAGATGTGGCACATCTGTGTTTGTTTACTTCGTATTAAAACTCCCGGAATGGTCATAAGGAACCTGCCATTAGCAGCCAGACAAAAGATGCTAGATAAACATTCCACAGAGTTGCCACATCTCACAAAACGCACCAGCCACTGTACCAGGTATAAGTGCAGGCGGCTGTACATTATACAGTGTATCAAAATTAAACACGAAAACAAAATTATGACTGTCTATAAACACCAGGAAACAAATGATTATCTTACATTGCAACAGAAACAAATAACTCGTAAAAACACAAAAAAAAATAATAAATGTAACAAAAAACGGAAAGTAAAATATTGCTAAAAAACCCTCTCTTTAAAACAACATTAAACAATGACTGGCGACAACTCTTCATAATGTAAGAAATACTTTGGGTCAGTTTTTCATTCTAGGTAGAGGAACCTGACAGAGTGCAGTACTGTACATCTTCCAGAGCATAAATACAACATACTTACGATTCTACTTAACAACAATACGTCAGGAGAGGTGGACCACACCTGCCCTACATCTGCCTGCACTATACCCGCCTGCTCTACTGTATACCTGCCCTACACCTGCCAGCACTACACCCGCCTGCTCTACTGTATACCTGCCCTACACCTGCCTGCACTATACCCGCCTGCTCTACTGTATACCTGCCCTACACCTGCCTGCACTACACCCGCCTGCACTACCCCCGCCTGCACTACACCCGCCTACGCTACACCTGCACTACACCGGCCCTATACCTGTCCCACACCTGCCCTACATCTGCCCCACACTCGCCCTACCCCTGCACTATACGAGCCACACATCTGCTTCACACCCGCATTACACCTGCCCTATAACTGCCCCACACCTGCACTACACCAGCACTACACCTGCCCTACAACTGCATTACACTTGCCCCAAACGTGCCCTTCATCTGCCCCACAACCTACACTACATTTGCCCTACAACTGCCCCACATTTAGCCAATACCTGCACTATACCTGCACTACACCTGCACTACAACTACACTACAGCCGCCACAAACTTGCCCAACACGTGCTCAACACCAGCACTACACCTGCCCTACACCTGCTCCAAACTTGCCCTACACTTGCACTACACGAGCCCCACATGTCCCATACCTACAGTACACTACACCTGCCCTACACCTACACTGCACCTTCCCTACACATGTCTTACACCTGCCCCACACCTGCCCCTCACCTGCCCTACACCAGTACTACACCTGCCCCACACCTGCGCTACACCTGCCGTACACCTGTTCTACACCTTCCCCACACCTGCCCTACACCTGTTCCACACTTACCCTACACCTGCCCCACACTTGCACTACACCTGCCCCACACCTACACTGCACCTTCCCTACACCTGTCCTTCACCCGCTCCACACTTGCCCTACACCTGCCCTACATCAGCACTACACCTGCCCCACACCTGTACTACACCTGTAATACATCTGCACTACACCTTCAATACACCTGCACTACACATACCCTACACCTGCCCCACACCTGCCCTCCACCAGTACTACATCTGCCCTACACCCGCACTAAACATGTCCCACACCTGCACTACACCTGCCCCACACATTGCACTAAATCTGCCCCACATCTGCACTACACCTTCAATACACCTGCACTACACGTACCCCACACCTGCACTATCACCTGCCCCCACACCTGCACCACACATGCCCCATACCTGCACTACACTTGCAATACACCTGTACTACACCTGCCCCACATCTGCACTACACCTTCAATACACCTGCACTACACGTACCCCACACCTGTACTACGCCTGCCCCACATTTACCCAACACCAGCACTATACCAGCACTACACCTGCACTAAACGTGCCACAAGCTTACCCTACAGCTGCCTCACACTTGCCCTACATCTGCCCCACACTTGCCCTACATCTGCCCCACACTTGCCCTACACCTGCCCTACACTTGCCCTACACCTGCACACTTGCCCTACACCTGTCCTACACCTACACGCTCTCTGCTGTACTGATCATACGTCCATAATTCACGATCGGACACAAACTTAATATTTCATAAGTGGATTTTGTCATCACGGAATTCCAGTCAGTTTGGCGAGTCACGTTAGATATTTATTAACCCCAAAACCGGGATCAAGTCATAACACACTGACAAACACAAACTGATGTATGATAGGTATGGGAGAGAGAGTTAAAATATACTACTATTGGCGAATTGCTTGTCTGTATTCATTGGTATGTATGTATGTATGTATTTTTCTTATGTGTTTTTTGTGTATGTATATCAACGAGTATATTCGAGCTAGGGGTATACTGTATATATACTGTATATGTAAGTATGCGTGTAAGCATGTGTATATATGTGTGTGTGTGTGTGTGTGTGTGTGTGTGTGTGTGTGTGTGTGTTTGTATCTCATAAAACTAATATATTTTTTGTCGCAACAACATAAATAATATCACGTACCCGACCAAGATATTGAACAAGCTCTTCAATGATTCATACAGAACAAAAACAGTGTAGCCAAGGAAGACTGACAGGGGTATGGTTTATTATGTAATATTCACGCCACTAAACATTATTTTTGGGTTTTATTTCCGCTTTATAAATATCAGTGTTATTGATGTTAACTTTAGTGGCGGTACAATAACAATAACAATAACAATAACAATAATAATAATAATAATATTAATAATAATAATAATAATAATAATAATAATAATAATAATAATAATAATAATAATTGACGATGGTGTTGGTGGTATGTGATGATGATATTTGAGTTATTATAAATGAAAATGTGAGTTTTATTATAACTATTATTATTATCATCATCATCATCATTATTAGGACCAATGATATAATCTTTATTGCTATAACCTTTCATATTATGGCCTTATATGGACATTTCATTTCCTTCATCCCACAGAGTTTGAACGTCGTCAATACTCTTAATATAATCATACAATCACCCTCCCCAACACAACACTGTCACCCTCCCCAACACAACACTATCACCCTCCCCAACACAACACTGTCACCCTCCCCAACACTGTCACCCTCCCCAACACTATCACCCTCCCCAACACAACACTGTCACCCTCCCCAACACAACACTATCACCTTCCCCAACACAACACTATCACCCTCCCCAACACAACACTGTTACCCTCCCCAACACTGTCACCCTCCCCAACACTATCACCCTCCCCAACACAACACTGTCACCCTCCCCAACACTACACTGTCACCCTCCCCAACACTATCACCCTCCCCAACACAACACTATCACCCTCCCCAACACTATCACCCTCCCCAACACAATACTATCACCCTCCCCAACACAACACTATCACCCTCCCCAACACTATCACCCTCCCCAACACAATACTATCACCCTCCCCAACACAACACTATCACCCTCCCCAACACTATCACCCTCCCCAACACTATCACCCTCCCCAACACAACACTATCACCCTCCCCAACACAACACTATCACCCTCCCCAACACTATCACTCTCCCCAACACAACACTATCACCCTCCCCAACACAACACTATCACCCTCCCCAACACAACACTATCACCCTCCCCAACACTATCACCCTCCCCAACACTATCACCCTCCCCAACACTATCACCCTCCCCAACACAACACTATCACCCTCCCCAACACAACACTATCATCTCCCCAACACAACACTATCATCTCCCCAACACAACACTATCATCTCCCCAACACAACACTATCATCTCCCCAACACAACACTGTCACCCTCTCCAACACAACACTATCACCCTCCCCAACACAACACTATCACCCTCCCCAACACAACACTATCACCCTCCCCAACACTATCACCCTCCCCAACACAATACTATCACCCTCCCCAACACAACACTATCACTATCCCCAACACAATGCTATCACCCTCCCCAACACAACACTGTCACCCTCCCCAACACAACACTGTCACCCTCCCCAACACAACACTATCACCCTCCCCAACACTATCACCCTCCCCAACACTATCACCCTCCCCAACACAACACTGTCACCCTCCCCAACACAACACTATTACCCTCCCCAACACTATCACCCTCCCCAACACTATCACCCTCCCCATCACTATCACCCTCCCCAACACTATCACCCTCCCCAACACAACACTGTCACCCTCCCCAACACTAGCACCCTCCCCAACACTAACACCCTTCCCAACACTATCACCCTCCCCAACACTATCACCCTCCCCAACACTATCACCCTCCCCAACACAACACTGTCACCCTCCCCAACACAATACTATCACCCTCCCCAACACTATCACCCTCCCCAACACAACACTGTCACCCTCCCCAACACAACACTATCACCCTCCCCAACACAACACTATCACCCTCCCCAACACAACACTATCACCCTCCCCAACACTATCACCCTCCCCAACACAACACTGTCACCCTCCCCAACACAACACTATTACCCTCCCCAACACTATCACCCTCCCCAACACTATCACCCTCCCCAGCACTATCACCCTCCCCAACACAACACTATCACCCTCCCCAACACAACACTATCACCCTCCCCAACACAACACTGTCACCTTCCCCAACACAACACTATCACCCTCCCTAACACAACACAATCACCCTCTCCAACACAACACTATCATCTCCCCAACACAACACTATCATCTCCCCAACACAACACTATCATCTCCCCAACACAACACTATCATCTCCCCAACACAACACTGTCACCCTCTCCAACACAACACTATCACCCTCCTCAACACAACACTGTCACCTTCCCCAACACAACACTATCACCCTCCCTAACACAACACTATCATCTCCCCAACACAACACTATCATCTCCCCAACACAACACTATCATCTCCCCAACACAACACTATCATCTCCCCAACACAACACTATCATCTCCCCAACACGACAGTGAGAGTAGCATTATCTGTATACACTGTTGGTACCTGAGCTAAAACACCTGGCCGTAGTCTGGAAAATAATTAGGGAGGTAAGAAGGCAGGTAGTAATGAGGGTGTGAGTTGTCAATCACCCTCCCTGCCCGGACAAAGTGTCACCAGGATGTAATTATCAATAAGTGATATTGTGTTTAAAGTAAAGTGGCGTGTAATTAGGGGGTGGGAGGTATTGAATTTTCATTATCCCGGAGCAGATGATGTAGCAAGATGACACCGTGGTTCTTTCTACACAATGTCGGGAGTTAATATTTTTTGTTTTGTTTTGTCGACCGTGATTTGCACACACACACACACACACACACACACACACACACACACACACACACACACACACACACACACACACACAAACAAACACACACACACACATACATACGCAAACACACACACACACACACACACACGCACAGGAATATCTACAACTTATAACAATTAACAGGAAACAGTGCCATACTTAAATTGATTCTTTGATAAAAGAAATAGATAAGAAAATATAATTAGTCTAATATTTTATGCAGAGTTATAGTCGAAAAGTCCAAAACAATACAATAGGATACTTTCGTCTGAGTTATGGGAGGGGTTGGGGGGGGGGGTGATCTGGGGAAGGGGATTACAAAGGTATATAAAATTGATATATCATAATAATAATAATAATAATAATAATATCACACATGCGACATAAAACACAGAGCGAGAGAGGTCCCAGCACCTCGACCATCCTCACTCTAATACAATATTACAAGAAAAATTTTAATGATACATGGGTGTGTGTGTTTGCTTAAGGGAGAAAAACGTGGAATTCGGCGAGTAAACTGTATTTAGCGTTGAATAATTCAGCGACGGGTGGAAAGAAGTGTAGCGTTCACAAAGACACCGCCATCAAATTATTAATGGCTCGCCTTTTGATGTCAAAACTAAATATATAGAATTTGAACACGGGGCGGTAGCGGTAAACTTATGCTGACTTACCTACCTGTTCACACGACTGGCTGGCTGGCTGGTAAGGGTGTGGTGGTAGGTGGTGTGGATGCTGGGAGGTGATGTGGGTGGGGGTGGTGGGTGGTGATGGTGGAGAGGTAGTGGTGGATGGTAATGGTGGCGGGGGGAGGTGGGGATAAGTAGGTGGTGCTCGGATGTGAGGGTGTGGTTGGTGGTGAGGGTGTGGGGTAGGTGGTGTTGGTGGTAGGTGGTGTGAGTGGGGAGTGTGGTGGTAGTGGTGGTAGGTGGTGTGAGTGGGGAGTGTGGTGGTGGTAGGTTGTGAGGGTGATGATGGTGGTGGTGAGGGTGATGATGGTAGTGGTGGTGAGGGTGATGATGGTAGGTGGTGAGGGTCATGATGGTAGTGGTGGTGAGGGTGATGATGGTAGTGGTGGTGAGGATGATGGTGGTGGTGGTGAGGGTGATGATGGTAGTGGTGGTGAAGATGATGGTGGTAAGGGTGATGATGGTAGTGGTGGTGAGGGTGATGATGGAAGTGGTGGTGAGGGTGATGATGGTAGGTGGTGAGGGTGATGATGGTAGGTGGTGAGGGTGATGATAGTAGGTGGTGAGGGTGATGATGGTAGTGGTAGTGAGGATGATGGTGGTGAGGATGATGGTGGTGGTGGTGAGAGGTAGCTGTAAACTGTCTTATCAAATTCACCTCTTCCATAAAAGTTTACCCGGGAGTTCTGGTTTACATACTTTTTCATCTTATAACTTTATTTCAATCAGGTTTACTTTATATTCCGAGTTAACACAGATCTTCTCCTGGTTTATCCTCCCTTCAAGTTTACTTAGTTTACTGCTTTACGCTTCACCATAAGATGAAGTTAAGCCAAAGATTTATTCTACTCTGATATCTCGCCAAGGTTTTATATAATTCTGATATCTCGTCCAATTTTTATACTACTCTGGTAACTCGCTAATTTGTTTTTACTACTTTGATAACTCGCCAAAGTTTTATACTACTCTGATATCTCGCCAAAGTTTTATACTACTCTGATATCTCGCCAAAGTTTTATACTACTCTGATATCTCGCCAAAGTTTTATACAATTCTAATATCTCGTCCAATTTTTATACTACTCTGGTAACTCGCTAATTTGTTTTTACTACTTTGATAACTCGCCAAAGTTTTATACTACTCTGATATCTCGCCAAAGTTTTATACTACGCTGATATCTCGCCAAAGTTTTATACTACTCTGATATCTCGCCAAAGTTTTATACTACTCTGATATCTCGCTAAAGTTTTATACTACTCTGATATCTCGCCAAAGTTTTATACTACTCTGATATCTCGCTAAAGTTTTATACTACTCTGATATCTCGCCAAAGTTTTACACTACTCTGATATCTCACCAAAGTTATATGCTGCTCTCAACCTCGCCAAGGTTTACACACTTCTCCGAGAGCCTCTGCTAACCTCGCTCAAGTTTACTTAGTTCGCCATCTTTTAAGTCGAACGTCACACTCAGCTTCGCCAAAGTTAACTCACCATCCATCACACACACACACACACACTGCTCCCCAAACGCCACCCTAATCAACATTAAGGTTTACATACACTCCCCCTCCCTACCAACGCCATTCTAAATCACACCACCAAAGTCTACACAAATCCTGCTACTAAAAAAAAAAAAAAACCCACACCCACCAAAAGTTTACCGCCTTGACGAGCGAGTGTGTGTTAGCGAGGCTGTCAGGGAGCATGTGTTAGCGAGGCTGTCAGGGAGCATGTGTTAGCGAGGCTGTCAGGGAGCATGTGTTAGCGAGGCTGGCAGGGAGCATGTGTTAGCGAGGCTGGCAGGGAGCATGTGTTAGCGAGGCTGGCAGCGAACATGTGGTAGCGGTGCTGGCAGGCATGTGTTAGCGAGGCTGGCAGCTGACAATGTCAATGATTTTGACAAGTATAACGCCACAATAATTTTCTGATTAGTAATTATATCAGAAAAAAAATGTTTATACGATTTAAATGAGATAATTGAATTACGTGGTGGATGGAACATTAACTGGATGTAAATAATTTGATATATCAAGAGAATTATTAGGTTTAGATAATTTCATAATATCTACTGGAGCTTGCGTATGCACCGGCCAATACTATTATCTTCCGCAGCGGCGAATATTAGCTATACATTTTGGACAACTGCAGTATTAGCAGTTAATTTAAATTGTTGTATGAATATTCTGTGTGACTCCGAAGCACCACAGCGAAACCCAGGAATACGGCTCTCATAATTCAGGGTTATTTGTCAGCGATATCACGCCGGCTTCACACCCTGTAGTGACGCCCGTGTATAGTAATATATATATGTAAATTAATATACACATAAATAAATAAAAATACACACAAATATATATTCATTCGTCTGTATAATTGTGAGTATTTATGCCTATGTGAACAATAGTGGCAGTAGGTTAGCTAACAAGATAGTAGAGTGCGCTCGTGTGTGTGTGTGTGTGTACGAGAGTTAATTTATGAACGTTTAGTGTGAATACTGCATGTGTGTATATCACTATGTACTGCGTGTGTGTGTGTGTGTGATTAAACTCATGCTTGCCTTCCACCTATGAGGTAAATCAACACTCCTTTACCCTTATGTTACCCAAGACCTATATAAGAAATTACTCTTACCTTACCCACGACTTACCTGACACATATGGGGAAAATTATCTCTGTTTTCCTCCCCGTTTATCTTACACCTGAGAAAGGGGATTAATGACTTACACCTGAGGGAGAGGATTAATGACTTATCTTACACCTGAGGGAGAGGATTAATGATTTATCTTACACCTGAGGGAGAGGATTATTTGACTTATCTTACACCTGAGGGAGAGGATTAATGATTTATCTTACACCTGCGGGAGAGGATTAATGACTTATCTTACACTTGAGGGAGAGGATTAATGATGTATCTTACACCTGAGGGAGAGGATTAGTGATTTATCTTACACCTGAGGGAGAGGATTAATGACTTATCTTACACCTGAGGAAGAGGATTAATGACTTATCTTACACCTGAGGGAGAGGATTAATGACTTATCTTACACCTGAGGGAGAGGATTAATGACCTATCTTACACCTGAGGGAGAGGATTAATGATTTATCTTACACCTGAGGGAGAGGATTATTGACTTATCTTACACCTGAGGGAGAGGATTATTGACTTATCTTACACCTGAGGGAGAGGATTAATGACTTATCTTACACCTGAGGGAGAGGATTATTGACTTATCTTACACCTGAGGGAGAGGATTAATGACTTATCTTACACCTGAGGGGTGGATTAATGACCTATCTTACACCTGAGGAAGAGGATTAATGATTTATCTTACACCTGCGGGAGAGGATTAATGTATTACTTTACTCCTCTGTTATCAAAGGCCTCTCTCTCTCTCTCTCTCTCTCTCTCTCTCTCTCTCTCTCATAACAATAATAAATATAACCCATCTACATCAACAACAACGATATCTACAACACAGACCTTTAACGTCAACACCAAAATGGGAAAAAAAATATAATCAACATTTGAAATCGCTTCAATACTAAATGTTTTTTTTTTTTAATTTGGCCATTGTTGACTGTAAAGTTGTGAATTAAATCGTGAATCATAGTACTACAGTGCAAACATTGGCTCTGGAATATAAAACATCTATTTATTTGGTTTTGATAAACTCTCCACCAGATCTCATATTGCTCAGTTAAATGTCCATACTGATTTGATGCTCTGAATATTCAATAAAATACAGACACATACACACAGATATAGAAACACGCAAGCAAGTAAACAAACTTTCGGATAAACACACACACACACACACACACACACACACACACACACACACACACACGACACAAAATAAAGTGGTATTTTTTTATGTAATTGTTTCCAGTTTTCATATGTTATATTTGCACTATTTCAGCGTAATATAGGACAGTGAGAGATGGCCCAGAGTGAGGGTGATCACTACCCGGCTGCTGTACACTGATGGTGGTGTACACACTCACAGCAATACTTCCATGGAACGCGGCACTACAGTACGTACACTTAGACCGTGCCAGTATGTGCCAATATGAAAGTCATACTATCTGCATGATCATGTAAACACTGATACTGACAAACTAGCTTGGTACACATTACCGCTCGAGTCTGCGTACACTGCATGTACACAATAGCCATAACATTCTATGTACGTAATGACTATGTATACAAATATATTCTATGATAAAAAAAAACAATTCATGTTGGTAATTAAACAGTGCGAGTTTAACATCTTGCAGTGTGACAAGTGTGGAGTGTGACAAGTGTGGAGTGTGACAAGTGTGGAGTGTGATAAGTGTGGAGTGTGACAAGTGTGGAGTGTGACAAGTGTGGAGTGTGACAAGTGTGGAGCTTGATAATTGTGAAATGTGACAAGTGTAGAGTGTGACAAGTGTGGAGTGTGATAAGTGTGGAGTGTGACAAGTGTAGAGCGTGACAAGTGCGAAGTGTGATAAATGTGGAGTGTGAAAAGTGTGGAGTGTGACAAGTGTGGAGTGTGAAAAGTGCGAACTATGACAAGTGATGAGTGCGATAAGTGTGGAGTGTGATAAGTGTAGAGTGAGACAAATGTGGAGTGTGACAAATGTAAAGTGTGACAAGTGTGGAGTGTGACAAGTGTGGAGTGCGACAATTGTGGAGTGTGACAGGTGTGGAGTGTGTGAAGTGTGGAGTGTGATAAGTGTAGAGTGAGGCAAATGTGGAGTGTGACAAGTGTAGAGTGTGACAAGTGTGGAGTGTGACAAGTGTGGATGGTGACAAGTGTAAGGTGTAGCAAGTGTGGAGTGTGACAAGTGTTGAGTGTGACAAGTGTGGAGTGTGTGAAGTGTGACAAGTGTGGAGCGCAACAAATGTGTAGTGTGACAAGTGTGAAGTTACAAGCGTGGAATAAGACAAGTGTGGAGTGTGACGAGTGTGGAATGTGACAAATGTTAAGTGTGACAAATGTAGAGTGTAACAAGTGTGGAGTGTAACTAATGTGTAGTATGACAAGTATGGAATGTGACAAATGTGGAGTGTGACTAATGTGTCGTCTGACGAGTGTGGGGTGTGAGAAGTGTGAAGTGTGACAAGTGTAGAGTGTGACAAGTGTGGAGTGTGACAGGTGTGGAGTGTGACAGGTGTGGAGTGTGACAAGTGTGGAGTGTGACAAGGTTGGAGTGTGTGATGTGTGACAAGTGTGGAGAGTTAAAAATGTGAAGTGTGACAAGTGTGGAGTGTGACAAGTGTGGAGTATGACAAGTGTAGAATGTGACAAGTGTAGAGTGTGTCTAATGTTTAGCAAGACAAATGTGGAGTGTGAGACTAATGCGAAGTATGACAGGTGTGGAGTATGACTATGTGGAGTACGACAAGTGTGAAGTGTGACCATATTTAAGTATAACAGGTGTGAAGTGTGACTAATGTTAAGTGTAACAAGTGTGGAGTGTAACTAATGTGTAGTATGACAAGTATGGAATGTGACAAGTGTAAAGTGTGACTAATGTGTCGTCGGAGGAGTGTGGGGTGTGAGAAGTGTGAAGTGTGTGGGGTGTGAGAAGTGTGAAGTGTGTGGAGTGTGACAAGTGTGGAGTGTGATATGTGTGGAGTGTGGCATGCATCGAGTGTGACAAGTGTGGAGTGTGACTAATGTGTAATATAACAAGTGTGTAGTGTGGCAAGCGTGGTATGTGCCAAGTGTTGAGTGTGACAGGTGTGGATTATGACCGGTGTGGAGTGTGACTCATGTTAATTATGACAAGTGTGGAGTGCGACACATCACCTCGTTTACTGTTCTCTAAAAAGTGACTTTGATTACTGTCTTTAACCTGAATACAGAACCTGACTGCTGACACTTGACTGTTGACTAAACTCTTAACTGCTGATACTTGACTGACTTACAACTAAACGCTTGACTGCTGCACAATTAAACACTTGACTGCTGACACACAACTGACGTAGAACTAAACGCTTGACTGCTGACACATAACTGAACCCTTGTCTGCTGTCACTTGACTCACTTAAAATTACACGCCTGACTGCTGACACTTGACTGTTGGCATATAACAGAACGCATGACTGCTGACACAAAACTAAACTGTCGAACACTGGATCTAAATAAGTCGTTAAACAATGAACTCTTGTCATCTAGCTGAAAGATAAAACACAGGTTCATCTTTAAACAGTGAACGCTCTCTAGGCTATTAAGACCCTAGCTACTATAAGTCGACCCTTGTTAAGTAAATGAACTCTCGCGCAGTGGAGGAGGAACAGGACTAAAAGAAAGCTTGACAACTAACACGAGCGTTCATTAGTCGAACAGTGAACTCCAGCTGGATACTGAGATCTGAGGCGGAGCACACAAGAGAACAGGTAAAGTATTCATAAAGCAAAGGAAAAAAGTTCACCTGGTTACATTAGATCAAAGAAGAAGTTGGTGTGTTATGTGTTTTGTTACACGTCTGACGCTTCCTTCACTATGTCTGCCTCCACAAGCGGAGAACTTAGAGCGATTGAACGAGCATCATCACACGCTGGCGCGCACACACACACACGCACACAGGAGCACACATACATACATACAGGTGCAGCAACACATACACACGCACATTTACACATAGACACGAGACACATACAGTATACTGTACACATACAAATACGCACACGTACCAAAAAGTAGCTATCTTTACAATTTTGTGTTAGACAATATGAAACAATGGACGAATGATTCTGACAACCCTACGGAGTGTCACGAGTAGCAGTGTTCATTTTGAAATTCATAGGACACCTCCGTAAAGAGGTTCCCAAGAGCTTTCGTGCAATTCACATCGTTACACTTGAAGAAGTAAAATACACGAGAGCTCTTGGGAACCTCGTGTTTTTTTTTCCTATGCGTATATGTGCAAACAAATATACAAACTCACATACATACAAACATCCACGCTAAAATAGTTTGCCACTGTATTTACGTATCACTGCTGTGATAAGTTCCTCTCTCCTGTTAAACAAATTTAACTTCAAATAAAACAAGGAAACTATAATTGTCTAGTAACAGCGCTACACAAATATTTTGTATTACTGTAACAAATAATATAAATTGATGTATACTAAACTGAATTTACACGTAATTTACACAGAAACATCATTTACAACTTGGCGATGTTGTCAGTGTTGATTGGGGGAATCGACCAATGGGCATTTACCTACGGAAAAGGTGATTTGTGATTGGCGCTGGGGGAAATTACGTTGTAGAAAGTGTGCGCGACGGAGAGATCCCGCGGGGAGTGTGTGGTGAGGTTTGATCAACTGGGATCTGTCCTCTTGGGATTTGTCCAATTGGGATTTATCCAGGAGGGATTTGTCCAGGTGGGAGGAGGTTAATGGAGGGATGCTGGTAAAGTAGCCACTCGGTGGAATGAGAGGAGGATGGAGGTGTGGGGGAGACGGTGGTGTGGGGGGAGACGGTGGTGTGGGGGCAGACGGTGGTGTGGGGGAGACGGTGGTGTGGGGGGGACGGTGGTGTGGGGGAGACGGTGGTGTGGGGGAGACGGTGGTGTGGGGGAGACGGTGGCGTGGGGGAGACGGTGGCGTGGGGGAGACGGTGGTATGGAAGAGACGGTGGTGTGGGAGAGACGGTGGAGTGGGGGAGACGGTGGTATGGAAGAGACGGTGGTGTAGGGGAACAGTAGTGTGGAAGAGACGGTGGTATAGAAGAGACGGTGGCGTAGGGAAGACGGTGTTATGGAAGAGACGGTGGTGTGGAAGAGACGGTGGTGTAGGGAAGACAGTGGTGTGGAAGAGACGGTGATGTGGAAGAGACGGTGATGTGGAAGAGACGGTGGTGTGGAAGAGACGGTGGTGTGGAAGAGACGGTGGTGTGGAAGAGACGGTGGCATGGAAAAGATGGTGGCGTAGGAAAGACGGTGGTGTGGAAGAGACGGTGATGTGGAAGAGACGGTGGTGTGGAAGAGACGGTGGTGTAGGGGAAACAGTGGTGTGGAAGAGACGGTGGCGTAGGGAAGACGGTGGTGTGGAAGAGACGGTGATGTGGAAGAGACGGTGGTGTAGGAAAGAGACGGTGGTGTGGAAGAGACGGTGGTGTGGAAGAGACGGTGGGGTGGAAGAGACGGTGGCGAAGGGAAGACGGTGGTGTGGAAGAGACGGTGATGTGGAAGAGACGGTGGTGTGGAAGAGACGGTGGTGTGGAAGAGAAGGTGGTGTGGAAGAGAGGTGATGTGGAAGAGACGGTGATGTGGAAGAGACGGTGGTGAGGAAGAGACGATGGTGTGGAAGAGACGGTGGTGTGGAAGAGAGGTGATGTGGAAGAGGCGGTGGTGTGGAAGAGACGGTGGTGTGGAAGAGACGGTGGTGTGGAAGAGAGGTGATGTGGAAGAGACGGTGATGTGGAAGAGACGGTGGTGAGGAAGAGACGGAGGTGTGGAAGAGACGGAGGTGTGGAAGAGAAGGTGGTGTGGAAGAGAAGGTCGTGTGGAAGAGACGGTGGCGTAGGGAAGACGGTGGTGTGGAAGAGACGGTGATGTGGAAGAGACGGTGGCGTGGAAGAGACGGTGGCGTGGAAGAGACGGTGGTGTGGAAGAGACGGTGGTGTGGAAAAGACGGTGGCGTGGAAGAGACGGTGGCGTGAAAGAGACGGTGGCGTGGAAGAGACGGCGGTGTGCAAGAGACAGTGATGTAGAAGAGACAGTGGTGTGGAAGAGACGGTGATGTGGAAGAGACAGTGGTGTGGAAGAGAAACAACTATACCACAAACGTTTATCACAACCACCTAGACCTCATCTTGTCCTACCCGGCCTTAACTAAACGCAATTAATGGAGGATCCGTTCACTCAACTCATCCGTATATACGATGAACAATGTATAAATAATGAAACAAACAAAACTTCTTTTTTTTCAGTCAGTAAATATTCATCATTCATTGTCACGGTAATTATTTGATCTATACCTCCTCTTCTATTTACTTATTTACTATCCATGTATATTATTCTCCTATTTGTTATTATCTACACCTACTTAATTCCATCATTCACCTCTTATTTAACATTCTCAGGCGACCAACACACTAAATCCTGAATGTCTTAGTTTTCACCTCAAATCCCACAATTACACCAGCACACACACAAACACACACACACACACAAAACACCTTCAAACGCCACACCAGTCATGAGCCAAAATTACCGTGTAAACTCCTCCCCCCCCCACTTATTATAACCCAGCCATAACTTAATTACATACAATATTAAAATTAATTAACACTGACGCTGTTGGTTGGTGCGGAATATCAAGAGGACATTTGTTCAATAGCAAGCCGCTGTGAGCGAGGCGGTGCTGTTGTTCGATGTAAATGGGACGCTTGTAAATCCTTGTTACTGTTCTGATGGCTCTCTCTCTCTCTCTCTCTCTCTCTCTCTCTCTCGACGTCTCTGGCAATGATGGGCGGGTGGAACGGGAGGAAGGAGAAAGGGCAGGTGGGGATGGTGAAAGAGGAGGAGAAGGAGGTTCTTTGAGGAAGGTGAGGATAAAGGAGCGGAAGAGGATGGAACTGGGTAGGTAGGGAAGATGATGAGGAAGGATGAGGAGAGATTTTTTTAGTTTAACAAATTTATTGACAAAGTTTGTAGTACAGTTTGCCTATTCTGAGTAATTCAGTCAGGTCTTGACACTGAGGGTGGTATCACTTCTCACTGCCACGCAGGACAGAGGCTATATTCTATATTCTTTGACGAGAGAGAGATGAGAGAGGAGGAAAAAGGAGGTGTTGGAGGTGTGGAAGGGCAACTGGTGCTTACTTTATTCTTTATTTCATTGTCGGTATGACAGAGAGAGAGAGAGAGAGAGAGAGAGAGAGAGAGAGAGAGAGAGAGAGAGAGAGAGAGAGAGAGCACATACACTCATACATGGAGACGTGGGATTCTTATCTTCCTCAGCCTATCGCCAGCATAAATACCTCTACCTCTTAGGTGTGCTACGTACAGTATACCATCTATACATATAGTACATACACGCCAACTATATACTCAGTAAGCATTAAACAACATAGTTATACATACTGCATATTTAAATTATTCATCGTAAATAAACGCCATCAATAATACATAAATTCACAAAGTACGAGTTTAATACACCATATATATTCATCTATACAAACTCATCCAAATACTGTCTCCACACACACACACACACACACACACACACAAAACAAACCCACGCACCTAAACTGTAGTATACTTTACACCCAAAGTCTCTCTACAGAAAGTGAATCCTGGGAGAGACTAACTAACTAACAAGAATATTATGGTAGAGTCTCGGCTTAGGCTTCCTTAATGAATGGAATCCCTCTCCTATGAACTCGCTTAATTAAATACAGGAAACCTCGGGTATAGTACTACAAAATCCCTATCTCACAAAATCGACCAAAATGAAGAAAGAAATTATAAATGGAAAAGAATTAGGGAAGAGGATTAGAAGGTGCTGGGTAGGGAAGATAAGGGGAGCAGTAAAGAAGAAGGAGGAGGAGGAAGCAAAAAGACTAAGCTATTTAATATCTTTCCAATAATCCTTATATTACGTATGTATGTATGTATGTATGTATGTATGTATGTACTGTACGTATGTATGTATGTATGTATGTATGTATGTACTGTACGTATGTCTACCCAGCAGTAATTGGGGACATGGATATTAATCGATTTGCTGATCGTGTTCAGGGGTAATGGTTAGCCAGTGTAGTTGGCGAGTTGTCCGGTCTTCTCGGACTATTCCTTGACTCTGGGGCATGCAGCTCGTTAACTTAGGGTGTGGTTGTTGTGTTGGCGACAGCCTCTACTCTTTAAACAAATTCACGCCTAGGTGGCCCTAGGGCCGGCTATCCTCGTACACGATGGGCAACCATTAGTATGTATGTATGTATGTATGTATGTAATGGTCAGCATGCTCGTCTCGCAAGCGTGCTGACCCCAGTTCGATCCCCGGGCAGGGTGAAACTATGGATAAGTTTCTTAAGCCATTTGCCTCTGTCTACCCAGCAGTAATTGGGAACCTGGATGTTAATCGATTGCGGATCGTGTTCCGGGGTAATGCTTAGCCAGTACCGTTGGTGAGTTGTCCGGTCTTCTCGGACAATTCTTTGACAACTGGGTCACTCAGCTAGTTAACCTAGGGTGTGGTTGTTGTGTTGTCGACAGATTCTACACCTTAAACAAATTCACGCCTAGGTGGCCCATGGGCCGGCCATCGTCGTTTTACGAGGGGCAACCATTATGTATGTTTGTATGTACGTACAGGGTATGTATGTGTTACTTTTCCGTCAATTTGCATCTATTTATGTATGTATATATGTATGTATGTATGTATGTATGTTCTCCACTTCCTTGCCCGATTCACTTATCTCACCACTTTGGTCAATCAGGTACACCACTTTGTACTTCTACTTTGACGCACACCTTTGTTCCCCATTGCTGTATATTGTTGATCGGTCACACCGCTACCAGCAGGAATTGTCTGGCGAACGGGTGGAGGAGTGCTTGGTTGAGTGGGTGGGAGGGGGACTGGTTGGTGGAGTGGGTGGGAGGGGGACTGGTTGGTGGAGTGGGTGGGAGGGGGGCTGGTTGGTGGAGTGGGTGGAAGGGGGACTAGTTGGTGGAGTGGGTGGGAGGGGGACTGGTTGGTGGAGTAGGTGGGAGGGGGACTGGTTGGTGGAGTAGGTGGGAGGGGGACTGGTTGGTGGAGTGGGTGGGAGGGGGACTGGTTGGTGGAGTGGGTGGGAGGGGGACTGGTTGGTGGAGTGGGTCGGAGGGGGACTGGTTGGTGGAGTAGGTGGGAGGGGAACTGGTTGGTGGAGTGGGTGGGAGGGGGACTGGTTGGTGGAGTGGGTGGGAGAGGGACTGGTTGGTGGAGTGGGTTGGAGGGGGACTGGTTGGTGGAGTGGGTGGGAGGGGGACTGGTTGGTGGAGTGGGTTGGAGGGGGACTGGTTGGTGGAGTGGGTGGGAGGGGGACTGGTTGGTGGAGTAGGTGGGAGGGGGACTGGTTGGTGGAGTAGGTGGGAGGGGGACTGGTTGGTGGAGTGGGTGGGAGGGGGACTGGTTGGTGGAGTGGGTGGAAGGGGGACTAATTAGTGGAGTGGGTGTAGACGAGTGCTTGGTGGAATGGGTGGGAGGGGGGACTGGTTGGTGGAGTGGGTGGGAGGGGGACTGGTTGGTGGAGTGGGTGGGAGGGGGACTGGTTGGTGGAGTGGAGGGTTTCGTTGGTGGAGTGGGTTGGAGGGGGACTGGATGGTGGAGTGGGTGGGAGGGGGATTGGTTGGTGGAGTGGGTGGGAGGGGGACTGGTTGGTAGAGTGGGTGGGAGGGGGACTGGTTGGTGGAGTGGGTGGGAGGGGGACTGGTTGGTGGAGTGGGTGGGATGGGGACTGATTGGTGGAATGGGTGGGATGGGGACTGATTGGTGGAATGGGTGGAAGGGGGACTCATTAGTGGAGTGGGTGTAGACGAGTGCTTGGTGGAATGGGTGGGAGGGGGGACTGGTTGGTGAGTCCATAACGTAATAAAGTATAAGATTTTAATAAACTTGTTATTGTAAAATCAATCTAGTCATTGTCTACAAAAGTAACCATTGTGCAACCTCATACTAAATCCTAGGTTAGCTTAGTTAGCCAACAAACTCTGTAATATGTAAAACAAGGGGTGTCGTCCCCCTCTGTTAAACTCATTAAACTTCTTTTCCAACCTTTCCCCCCACGACTATATGTTATGACTTCTCCATCCCTCATGTCTGGCTGTGTCTTGAGCCCCAGCACATGCCTTCCTTCCATTCCCCACCTTAACCTAAAAAAAGAGAGAAAAAAAAAGGAGAGTGCTTGGTGGAATGGGTGGGAGGGGGACTGGTTGGTGGAGTGGGTGGGAGGGAGAGTGGTTGGTGGAGTAGATGTAGAGGAGTGCTTGGCGGATTGGGTGGGAGGGGGACTGGTTGGTGGAGTGGGTGGCGGGAGACTGGTTGATGGAGTGGGAGGGTGGGGGTGTGTTCATCCTTATGCGGTCGAAAACTCAATCATAATCACAGATCCAAACAAAAACAAACTATACAACCTCTTATGGTCGCTGCATGGAATGTCAGGACCCTTCTGGATACTGGCACAAATTAGCGTCCTGAAAGAAGAACTGCCCATGTGGCAAAAGAACTGGCTAGGTATAACATCGACATAACAGCCATTAGTGAGTCCCTGCTCCCAGGCGAGGGTCAACTCACAGAACGGGGATTTGGCTATACCTTCTTCTGGAAGGGTAACCTGCTGCGGAGAGAAACCGCGTCTATTGAGTTCGCTTTGCCATCTGCCAACACATCCTACACAGGCTAACCGAAATGCCTATTGGGATCAACGAGCGCCTCATGACGATCCGAGTCCCACTGAATCATTCATGTCATGCCTTTCTCATCAGTGCATATGCCCTGACACTGAATGCAGAGGATGATATGAAGGTGGCCTTTTACGCCGACCTCGACAGAGTGCTAACCTCTATCCCCAGAGAAGATGAGGTTGTGCTCCTTGGTGACTTCAATAGCAAAGTTGGCAGAGATGCTGACATTTGGCAGGGAACCATAGGGAGAAATGGACTAGGCAAGTATAAGCCCAACGGCCTTCCCCTCCTCAGCAAGTGTGCTGCACACAACCTCACTATCACCAATACCTTGTTCAGGAAGGTCGACAGTTCAGGTGTTCATGGCAACACCGACGATCCAAACACTGGCATCTCATTTACTACATCATTGTCATAGAAAGAGATCGCCGAGATGTCCTTGTCACCCGTGCCATGCGTGGCTTAGACCACTGCGACACTGATCATCAGCTCATCAAATCCAAGTGAGATCACGTCGCCCCAAAACGACGAAGGTAGTAAGCCTCCAGAAGAGGTTTTAACTTTAAGAGTCTGGAGAATCCAGCGGTAGCTCATGCTTTTAGTGAGCAGCTCGAACATAGGCTGATGAACAACCCGACAACAAACAACCAAAATCCCAGTGCAGAATGGGATATTCTCGACACTGTCATGGCAAAAACCTGCAGAGAGACCCTCGGCCAGACCGAAAGAATACACCAGAACTGGGTTGATGAAAATGACCCGGCAATCAATGTACTCGTCTATGATAAACGTGCTGCTTTAACAGACTGGCAGAACAACCCTCAGTCTCGGACCAAAGCTGATAGCTTCTGCAAGAAGAAATAGGTGATCCAACGAGAACTCCGCAATCTAAAGAACGACTGGTTTAAAAATAAAGCATGTGAAACACCAAGCTCTTAAAGACACCTCCATCGTCAATATTCATAAGAACAAGGGAGACCTGTCAAACTGTGGCAACTATCGCTTTAGATCATCACGTGGCACCACTGACATGATCTTTGATGCTCGTTAGATACAGGAAAAGTGCAGAGAATAGCATCATGACCTGTACATGGCTTTCATCGACCTAACCAAGGCCTTCGACTTGGTCAACAGTGAAACCGTCTTTGTTTGACCCTTAACCATTTTGGCTGCCCACCAAAATTCATCGCCATTGTGAGGCAACTCCATGATTACATGAACTGCATTGTCATGCACAATGGCACCCCATTTGAGTTCTTCCCCATCCAAACAGGGGTTAAACAAGGGTGTGTATTGGCACCAAATCTCTTTTCCAATTTCTTGGCTGCCTTCCTTACTACTGGCCAATTTAGCCGGCAGGGTGAACATCGAGTACCGAATGAGGTGTCTTTTCAACATAAAACGATTCCAGGCAAGAACAAAGGTGTCGGCAGCTTCCATTACTGAGCTTCAGTCTGCAGACGACCTACAAGAGATCCTGAACACCTTTGCAGATGTGGATGCACACTTTGGCCTTGAGGTGAATGTACTGAAGACTCAGATTCTCTCTCAGACTGCCCCTGGTTCAGCACACCTCCACCATCCATCCAGCTTAACGGTACTACCCTCTCTAATGTTACCCACTTTCGGTATCTCGGTTCCACCTGTCCACCACTGCGGACATCCATGAAGAGATTCAGCATCGGATCAGATGTGCATCTCATGCCTTTGGCAGACTCTGAAACCGTGTCTTCAGCTGTAGGGAACTGAAATTGTCTACAAAGCAGCAATCCTCCCCATCCTGCTATATGGCACCGAGACATGGACAGTATTGTTGTGACAATACTGACATTTGTTCTCTTGTCTTCCAAGTGAATTCGGAGGCTGGAATGTACACTACATTGGTGAGAGTTTTCAAGTGCTACGAGGTGCCTCCTGTATGTAACCCATGTCTGGCTGCCATACAGCAGGGTGGGGAGGACCATTGATCGATATAAGTACAGCTTTGTAGATATTCGTAATTTCAGCTCCCTACAGCTGAAGACACGGGTATGGAGTCTGCTAAAGGCTTGAGATACACATCTGATTTGAATATCTTCATTGATTTCTGGGGTGGTGGACAGGTGGGAGCTAAGATACTGAAAGTAGGCAACATTAGAGAGGGGAGTACCTTTAACCTGGATGGATGGTGGAGGTGTCGCTTAATCAAGGAAGACTGAAAGAGAATCTGAGGCTTACGTACATTCACCTCAAGGTCGTAGTGTGCATACACACATGCGTAGGTGTTCAGTGTGAGCGAGGAATGTGAGATCGTCTGCATACTCAAGTTTAGTGATAGAAGCGGCCGACACCTTTGTTCCATCTTGAAGTTGTCTTATGTTGAAAAGTCCCTTCATCCGTTACTTGATGTCCACCCCATCAGTTAAATTGGCACTGGCACGAGTAAGGAAGGCAGCCTAGAAAATGGAAAAGAGAGTTGGTGCCAGTACACATCCTTGTTTTACCCCTGTCTGGATGGGGAATAACTCAGACTGGGTGCCATTGTGCAGGACACTGCCGTTCGTTCCAGCGTAGAGTTGCCTTAGTGAGATCGATGAAAGCCATGTAGAAGTCCTGACATTCTTCTCTGCACTTTTCCTGTATCTAGCGGACAGCAAAGATCATGCCAGTGGTGCCACGTTATGTTCCAAAGCTACATTGAGATTCTGGGAGGACGTTATATGCCCCAGGAAGAAGCCTGTTTAGGAGGACTCGGGCGATAATTTTGCCAGCTAAGGACATCAGCGAGATCCTGTGGTAGTTGCCACAGTCTGACCGGTCACCCATGTTCTTATAAATATTGATGATGGAGGCTTCTTTAAGACATTAGGGATTTTCCCTTTCCCTTGCATATTCTCCAGGAGAGATAGGAGACGGCTGGTGAGCAGGAGTCCTCCTGCTTTATACACCTCGGCTGGGATTCCATCAGGCCCTGTGGCTTCATTATTTTTCATCTAATTGATTGCAGTAGCTTCCTCATGAAGGGATGGAGGATAGCTGAGGGGGGTCAGCTCTGGGTGCTGATGGACCTGCTGGGTAGTCAGGACATCCACATCGGTGATTCGGTTGACCAGCTAATGGTAGTGCTCTTTCCAGAGCTAACGGATGCCTTCTTCGTTTTTAATTAGGGAGTTACCGTCGGATAAGCGGAGGGGGGACGTGCCATGAGTAGTTGGGCCATACATTGCTTTAGCTGGATTGAAAAATTCACGCATCTTGTGTTGATCGGCAAATTTTTGCGTTTCACACGCCTAACTTTTCCACCATTCGCTCTTTATATCGCGAAGTTTTTCCTGGACAAACACTTTCTTCTGACGGAAGGTATCAGCTTTGGTCCGGGACTGAGGTCTGTTCTGCCAGTCAATGAAAGCAGCACATTTACCATCGATTTACTGGTTATTTTCGTCAAACCAATCCTGGTGTTTTATTTCGATTTGGCCGAGGGTCTTGGTGCAGGTTTTTATGAAGACTGCATTGAGGATACCCCACTTGGCACTCATATTTAGGTGGTTTGTTATTGGATTTTTATCATCCAATCGTCGAGCTTCTCTCTGAAAGCATGTTTTACCTTTTTATCCTCTATTTGGTTGATATTAAAACCACTTCTGGAGTCTTGTTGCCTTCGCCGTTTTAGAGCAACATGAAGGGAGAGTTTGGCTTTGAAGAGCCGATGATCTGTCACAACGGTTTGAGGCATGCATGGCTCGGGTGATGAGTACATCTCGGCGATCGCTTTCTCTGACACTGATGTAGCCAATGAGATGCCAGTGTTTGGATCTTGGGTGTTGCCACGAACCCTTGAACTTGTCGGCTGGCCTAAACAAGGTGTTGGCGATAGTGAGGATGAGTTCAGCACACTTGCTGAGGAGGGGTAGGCCGTTGGGATTACACTTGCCCACCCCGTTTCTCCCAATGGTTCCCTGCCATAAGTCAGCATCTTTGCCACCTCTAGCAATGAAGTCACCTAGGAGTGCAACCTCATCTTGTCTGAGGATTGAGGTTAGCACTCTGTCAAGTTCGGCGTAAAAGGCCTCCTTGATGTCATCCTCTGCATCTGGTGCTGGGGCATTTGCACTGATGAAGAAGGCATGACGTGAGTAATTCAGTAGGACTGGGAACGTCTTGAGTCGCTCGTTAACCCCAACAGGCATTTCAGTTAGCCTATGTAGGATGGATTGGCTAATGGCAAAGCTAACTTCATAAATTTGGTTTCTCTTCTTAGGAGGCTTACCCTTCCAGAAGTAGATATAGCCGGACCCCCTTTCTGTGAGTCGACCCTCGTGTGGGAGCCGGGACTTACTAATGATTGCTATGTCGATGTTATACCAAGACAGTTCTTTTGCCACAAGGGCGGTTCTTTCAGGATGCTCATTTGGTGCCAGTATCCAGAAAGGTCCTGACATTCCATGCAGCGACCGTAAGAGGTTGTATGGTTAGTTTTTACTTTGATCTGTGATTATGCTTTAGACCGCTTTATGATGACCTTACTTGGTGTGGTTACCCAGTCAGGTTGGGCTTTAGGCAGGCTCTGTTTAGGGCACCTTTTCTAGACTGCTCCCCATGTGGTTGTGAGCAGAGTGGCTCCTGGAAAGGGCTCCTCAGTCGCACAGACAGGAACGGATTGCACTGCTGTCGAGATCCCAGTGCATAAACGACCATCTTATCTATGCCGCCCATTTGCAGAGTTGCGACTACTTACTCCCGGCAGTCATCTCTGCTTGCCCCCGTCGCCACTCATACGTCGCCATGAGACTTTTGGGGGGTTCAAGGGTTCTGATGATGATGAAAAGTATGATGAACTGGATGATGGCTGCGCGAGTTGATTTGTGTGGTGAGGCAGGAGCACACGCACACACACACACACACACACACACACACACACACACACACACACCTAAATTAAACAAGCCAAAATATCGAATACACGTAATATTCTCTCCTGGTGCAGATATATCGATTCTGTCAGTGTTAATTTCGGTCAGTATGTTAGGCCACCATGGTCAATATGTTAGGTCACTAAGATCAGCATGTTAGGTCACTAAGGTCAACATGTTAGGTCACCAAGGTCAGGATGTTAGGTCACCAAGATCTGTATGTTAGGTCACCAAGGTCAGCATGTTTGGTCACCCAGGTCAGTATGTTAAGTCACCAAGATCTGTATGTTAGGTCACCAACGTTAGTATGTTAGGTCATCAAGGTAGGCATGTTAGGTCACCCAGATCAGTAAGTTAAGTCACCTAGGTCAGTATGTTCGATCACCAAGATTAGTATGTTAGGTCACCAAGATCAGTAAATTTGGTCACCAAGGTCAGCATGTTAGGTCACCCAGGTCAGTATGTTAGGTCACCCAGGTCAGTATGTTAGGTCACCAAGATCTGTATGTTAGGTCACCAAGGTCAGCATGTTTGGTCACCCAGGTCAGTATGTTAGGTCACCAAGGTCAGTAAGTTAGGTCACCAAGATCAGGTTGTTAGGTCACACAGGTCATTATGTTCGTTCATCAGCATGTTAAGTCACCATGGTTCCTAGTGTTGAAGCTTTGATAAGTTTACAAAGGCAGAGGAAACACGGTAACACAGACTTAGCGAATACGGAACACAGAGTTACGGAACACAGACTTAGGGAACACGGAACACAGTCTTAGGGAACACGGAACACAGTCTTAGGGAACATAGACCACAGAGTTAGGGAACACGGAACACAGACTTAGGGAACACGGAACACAGACTTAGGAAACACGGAAAACAGACATAGGGAATATGGAGCACCGAGGTAACACGGAACAGACTTAGGCGAACACGGAACACAGACGTAGAGACATGTGTTTTAGGGTGCTGGATATAGTTTCGAAAATAAAGCTTCATATCCCAGGGGAAGTTGTTTTATGCATCAAGCCACGACAACACGTTTACCACCTCCGCTGACAAATCATTTCCCACAACAATGTAAAAAATTGTCGGGGGTCAAAATGCTTATTATTTGTCGGTATCGCAGATGTTGGTTGTCGGGGAGTTGACAATATACCGAGTAAATATTTCAGTGTTGTGTTGTCGGTATTACAGCACAGTTTTTTTGTTAAATTCTTGTACCACCAATAACGATTGTTTATGGATACCTGAGGAAAATTAATTAATAAAAAGTTCCGCTATTGTTTATTCGTGTACAGGTGAGTCTCAGTGTTAGTTTGGTACCTGTGTACATTTTACGTTAATCTCACCCAGTCAGGTATTTGGTTTTGTCATGGGACAATAATTAGTTGTGATTTTTGTGTTATAAAATATATTTATTCTTTAATCGTGATAATAATTTTTGTTTCAATTGAATAGAGTAATTGTCTATTTTTGCCCACTCAAACAATTTCTGCTCAGGATGTAATATTGTACTCTTCATCTTTCTACAATTGACCATTATCCCACAATCTTCTTCCTTGAGATTTAGTTCCTAATTTTACCATCATAAAGCTCCTTCGTTGTCATCAATTCATGAATTCTCCTCACCTTGTCTGTCAGCTCAGGAAAGTTGTTTTTCCTGAGGACCGTGTACGATTTTATTTTGATGTGTAGGAGTGGTGGTGGAGGTGAGGGGTGAGGGGTGAGGGGGCAGGTTTTAGTTAGGACTCAGTTATGGCTGATGAATATATAACGTGTCCCAGGTGAGATCATCCAGATTCTATGGTGACTTTTTGTGTTTCTTGTTCATTTGATTTCCACAAGACTTTATAGAAATACAAATATTCGGAACACATGAAGACTAGACACCCAAGGTTATTTCAGGTGATGATTAAACACGGAAATTCTACCTTGGGGGAAGTGACGCTTAAATTAAGTTAGAGTTTGTTCGATTAGACGAGAGTAGGATTGATTATGTTATGTTAGGTTATGTTATGTCAGGGTAGTTGATTTTAAGGTGGTTCAAATACTATTTTTATCTAAATATATCAGTACTATTACATATTGAGTGTAAATAATATACAGCATATACACACACCTCTTCCTAGACAAACAGTTCCTTGTAATTACGTGTCATTACACAAACACGAACTTGCCGACGTACAATAGCTTGTTCTTTAACAATCACTTGCTAATCCTAACACACACACACACACACACACACACACACACACACACACACACTACTACTACTACAAATACTTTTTTTTTTTTTTTTTTTAATATAATGGCCTTCAGCCTCCCCCAATAGCCACACCTTCGCCACCATAAATTTACCTTAATATTAAATATCCTAATACATAAGAAGCTATCCTATCTGTGTTAAATTAGTTGAGCCACAGATCTATGCGGCATTCAGTGACTGTAGCCTCATAGTCAATATCTGCAGCAGTTGTCGGAGTAGGGGCAGAAGCTCTCGTTCCCCTGAGGCAGAGCAAAGCCGACCGAAGGAGAGAGAAAGACAGTCGATATCTCATCCAGGCTGTAACATAACTACTACTACTACTTTTTTTTTTTTTTTTTTTTTTCAATAACGTGGCCTCCAGCCTCCCCCAATAGCCACACCTTCGCCACCATTTATTTACCTTAATATTAAATATCCTAATTCATAAGAAGCTATCCTATCTGTGTTAAATTAGTTGAGCCACAGATCTATGCGGCATTCAGTGACTGTAGCCTCATAGTCAATATCTGCAGCAGTTGTCGGAGTAGGGGCAGAAGCTCTCGTTCCCCTGAGGCAGAGCAAAGCCGACCGAAGGAGAGAGAAGGACAGTCGACATCTCATCCAGGCTGTGACATAACTTCTGGGCTGCTGCTTCTGTTCGGAGATCAGCTCCGCGAGTCTGGCGTAGAAACATCTTGCACTTGGGCCCATCCCACCAGAGGTTGTGAACACTAGAGGAGTGAAGCTGCCTTGATCAACATTTTGAATTCTCTCCCCATATGCCCTTCTCTTGTCGTTCTCGTTCCTCCTATGCGTAGCATCGAGAGCTAGGTTACGGTGACAAACGGCCATGGGATCAAAAATCCTGATGTCGAAGAAAGCTCGCTGTCCCCGCGTCGAGAATCCTCGAGCACTGACGTCCACACGGGCTTCGTTAGATGTGTTTGAAGTCCTGTGTTGGAGGATCTCGCCATCCAGTGGAAGGAGGGTCGGTTCTACCATGACGTCCCGGCAGATTTCCTTCAACATATTTGCTGTGAGATCCCTTACCTCGTCATGCCTCATGCATATGAAGCCCCCCTTCTTGCAAACCATGGCGTGATCGCCATCATAGGAATAGCCACACACGCATTGGGAGGGCAAACCATCTACTGGCCAACCGTACCTTAGAGCAATGGCATCTGTAAATTCTTGTTTGTTAAGGCTGAAACCATTTGCCCTTATCGGTAACGTAGTTAACCAGTTCGAGGCGCCCACCTCCTGCGCTATAGCTACTTTTTTTGTCAAATTTTCTGGAACCTGCAACAATAGTTGCTGCAACATGTCATTTTGGCAGTGCTGCCTATCTGTTGTAATGGACCTACGGATCTTATTAACTTCGCTGGTGTCCACTTCCCCTGTTGCATTCTGGTCTATTATGTGGTCAGTGAGGGCTGCCGTGAGCTTAAGTGAATTTTGATGTTCAGAGTCAGCAATCTCCTCTGGATTAGTTAGTCCCATCCCTCCCAGTCTTGGTGGAAGTGCAAGAAGTGTTCTTTCTACTGGGGTTAAGTCGTGGTGTTTCACTAGTGTGGGAATGAACTTGACACTGATTGCTTCTTCCAAAGGGTGGAGGAGGGGTCGGATCTCAGGGATGGTACGCATCAGGTAGTTTCAACGATGCTTGACTCCATGTGTGAATGCTGCAAAGGCCGCATGTGGCTCTGTGTTAGCAATCTCCGATAGAGCATGGATTTCGCTAACCCACTCATTCACCTTTCCCCCTACGTACTGGGTCTTGAAGTCCGTAGTGCCAATTACTGCGCCTAGATGTCTTTGGCCGTCCTTAGTTATTTTGACCTCACTTTCGCCGAAAACCTCCACAGCCCGATCATAATGATCTGGCTTCACGATGAGGAAGGATTTGCTGGCGTTTGGGTGGTACCCTATTTGTGGACCTCGCGATGTTACCAGGTCCCACCACTTTTTGATGCACTCCACTTTTCCTGCTCCTGTGAGGTCATCAGCATATGCCACTTGTTTGTTCTACTACTACTACTACAATTACTACTACTTACTACTTTGCTGTCACTCGGAATCGAGTATGACGATCATCCAGCTATGATACAATGATTAGGGATGTCACCTTCATTGGTGAGCTATGAGGTGACTAAAGGGGCCGATACGGGACCGGCAGAGTTGTTCACAGATGTTGCTCATGTGGAGGACTACATCGAGTGCGGGAGGGGCGGTGGCAGCGTCTTTCCGGCGTTGGCGCTTGTCTGCCTCGGTTTGCAGTCGGGCTAACACGAAAGTATTGACACCTTCTTGTGTGGTGCTCCTCCAAGCGTTACGATATGGAATAATCGTCTCCAAGGTGAGGGGTCGATTTGGCACTTTTTCATGTTTGTCTTAAGACTATCCTTATATCTTTGTAGTTGCCCAACAGCGTTAATTTTACCATTCGTTAGGTGACTGTAAAGTAGTTGCTTTGGCATTCTACTGTCGTCCATGAGGGTAACATGGCCAGTCCAGCGTAGTTTTTTACGGATAATGGTAGCCTCGATGCTCCTATAGTCGGTGTCAGCAAGAATACTGCCATTTGTTCTCTTGTATTCCCAGCGAACTCTAAGGATGGAACGTAGACTACATTGGTGAAAGTTTTCAAGTGCCTTGAGGTGCCTCCTGAATGTGACCCATGTCTCACTGCCATATAGCAGGATGGGGAGGATCACTGCTCGATATATGTGTAACTTTGTAGTTAACTTCAGCTCCTTAGAGCTGAAGACACGGTTTCGGAGTGTGCCAAAGGCTTGAGATGCACATCTGATCCGATGCTAAATCTCTTCATCGATATCCGCGGTGGTGGACAGGTGGGAGTCGAGATACCGAAAGTGGGTAACATTAGAGAGCGTAATACCGTTAAGCTGGATGGATGGTAGAAGGGTGGCTGAACCAGGGGCAGGCTGAAAGAGAATCTGAGTCTTACGTACATTCACCTCAAGGCCTTAGTGTGCATATGCATTTGTGTGGGTGTTCAGGATCTCCTGTAGGTCGCGTTCAGAGGGAGCAACAAGAGTGAGGTCGTCTGCATACTGAAGTTCAGTAATGGAAGCTGCCGACATCTTTGTTTTTGCCTGGAGTCGTCTTACATTGAAAAGACCCTTCATCCGGTACTCGATGTCTACCCCGCCGGCTAAATTGGCACTGGCACGAGTAAGAAAGGCATCCAAGAAAATGGAAAAGAGAGTTGGTGCCAGTACACACCCTTGATTAACTCCCATTTGGATGGGGAAGAACTCATACTGCGTGCCATTGTGCAGGACACTTCCGTTCATGCCATTGTGGAGTTACCTCACAATGGCGATGAATTTTGGGGGGCGGCCAAAGCGGCTGAAGTCCCACTCGAGGGCTTCCCTGATGACCGAGTCGAAGGCCTTGGTTAGGTCGATGAAAGCCATGTACAGGTCACGACGCTGTTGTCTGCACTTTTCCTGTATCTGGCGGGCAAAAAAGATCATGTCAGTGGTTCCACGTGGTGGTCTAAAGCCACATTGAGATCTGGGGGAAGTTTTCCTCCTCAGGATGAAGTCTGTTCAGGAGGACTCGGGCAATAATCTTGCCAGCTATGGACAGCAGCAAGATTCTGTGGTAGTTGCCACAGTCTGACTGGTCTCTCTTGTTCTTATAAATATTGACGATGGAGGCGTCTTTAAGGGCATGCGGGATTTCCTCCTTTTTCCATATATTCTCCAGGAGAGAGTGGAGACGGCTGGTAAGCAGTGGTCCTCCTGCTTCATACCCCTCGGCTGAGAGTCCATCAGGCCATGAGGCTTTGTTATTTTTCATCTGTTTAATGGCAGTAGATACCTCATCCAGGGATGAAGAATAGCTGAGGTGGGTCAGCTCTGGATGCTGAGGAACCTGTTGGGTAGTGAAGACTTCCACATCACGTCCAGCCATCATCTTCACTACACATCGATACTATCACCCTCACTGTCATCCTCAGACATATCTTCACTATCACCCTCACTATCATTATAACACATGTGCACTATCATCCTAACAAATCTTCACTATTATCCTAACACATATCTTCACTATCATCCTAATACACATCTTCATTATCAACCTAATAACAATATTCAGTCTCACCTGTACTATTCATCCTAACATCTTCACTATTATCCTCGCTACTCATCCAAACAGCTTCACTGTCACCCTCACTATCACAAAAACAAATCTTTACAATCGGCCTAGCATCTTCACAGCTCTCACTATCACCCGTGAAAGAATAATTTCGTTTCTTTCCTTTTTTTTTTTAGATCGTGGGGGATGGATCGATCACAGTCCCGAGACGTGAAAAAATAGTTTCGTTTCTTTATTTTTTTTTCCTTTTTAGATCGTGGGGGATTGATCGATCGACCACTGACCCCCGGCCTGAGCCGCGAAGAATAGTTTCGTTTCTTTCCATTTTTTTTGGATCAAGAGGGATGGATCGATCGACCACTGACCCCCGGCCTGAGCCGCGAAGAATAGTTTCGTTTATTTGCATTTTTTTTAGATCAAGAGGGATGGATCGATCGATTACTGACACCTGACATGAGCCGCGAAGAATAGTTTCGATTCTTTAATTTTTTTTTTGATCGTGGGGGATGGATCGATCGACCACTGACCCCCGGCCTGAGCCGCGAAAGAATAGTTTCGATTTTTTATTTTATTTTTTAGATCGTGGGGGATGGATCGATCGACCACTGACCCCCGGTCTGAGCCGTGAAAGCAAAGTTTGTTATTACTGTACAAATCTTGCTTAGGACCTTGGTCAATGAGTCACAATTCAGACACTTTGTCGGGTATCGAACTCATAATTTGAAAAATAATGAAGTTGAAATTTTGTATAGTGTAGTGAGTGGCTGATAGTCAGGATAATAATGAAGATGGTTGTTAGGGTGATAGTGAAGAAATGTTAGTGTGACAGTGACGATAGTGGAGATGTTAGGATGAATAGTGAGGGTGATAGGGAAAATGGTTGTTAGGCTGATAGTGAAGATTTGTTAGGGTGATAGTGAGGGCTGTGAAGATGTTAGGCCGATAGTGAAGGTTTGTTTTTGTGATAGTGAGGGTGACAGTGAAGCTGTTCGGATGAATAGTGAAGATAATAGTGAAGATGTTAGGATGAATAGTACAGGTGAGAGTGAATATTGTTATTAGGTTGATAATGAAGATGTGTATTAAGATGATAGTGAAGATATGTGTTAGGATGATAGTGAAGATTTGCTAGGATGATAGTGAAGATGTGTTGGAATGATAGTGAGGGTGATAGTGAAAATATGCCTGAGGATGACAGTGAGGGTGATAGAATCGATGTGTAGTGAGGGTGAAAGTGAAGACGTTAGTAAGGATGATAGTGAAGATGTGTGTTAGGATGATAGTGAAGATGTATGTTAGGATGATAGTGAGGATGTTTATTAGGATAGTGAACATGTGTTAGGATGATAGTGACGATGTGTGTTAGAATGATATTGACGGTGATAGTGAAGATGTGTCTTAGGATGATAGTGATGTAATAAGCAGGAACACCCACACAAGCCGGCGCCCATACACACAGGCAGGCACCCGTACACTCATGTGAACGACCATTACAATGTTTGTGGCACTTGTCAGACCGGATGGACACTATTAGTTACAGCCTCAAAGAATAACATGTAAACCTATATGGGGTGCCAGGACGTGTCCACATGCCAGTGGGCCTATGCGCCGTCCCTCTGGGACCCACTGCTACTCCGAGGTCCCCTGCTGGTCTAGCCTGGGCACACGAAGCACCCAGTTACTGTGTGTTGCCACGAGGAGGCATAGCAGGAGTCTTGATGGTGAAGAGGCTGTGCACTGGCAAGGGAAGACTTATGGAAGTTGCTTCCCTGTTCGCTACCAGGGCTAGCCAACGGCGGTAGCTGAAACCGAGGGGGAGCAAGCAGTGCTTGCACCTGGAGGATAATGCTGCCACAGTAAGGCAACTTGACATGGGATAGTCGACAAAGCTATCAGGTGCTTATTTCCATGAGGATCCTTTGTTTAGGCTTACGCCTGGTCTATAATCAGTAATAGCATGTCTACAGGAGTATTAGTCAAAGTTTATTTGATGTAATTCCACAAGCCATCCATTGATTTTGGACTTTCCACGGCTGGGGGACCACTACCACAGTTCTACATTCAATGGTTTAATAATATAGAACTTCACATAATACGCACAAACGGGGCGAAATGCAGGTGTAGATACAACGCAGGTGAACATAGGAACCAATACGCTTATCGATAATGTTTAACAAACACAATTGCTGAATCTAGCCAAGGATTCTATACTGCAGGAGGTTGGCTCACTCAGTGTCGCCAGCGGCTGCTAAATATAAAGCACTTTAAGCCTATTGCACCTTACATGACATCAGATTATTCAATAAAAATAATTTTATATAGTCAGTAAGTTATTGACATCCAACTTTAGATATCTAGGAATAATGTTTTAAACCAACACATTGATTATATTGCAGAAAAAGTAAAATTTGCCAACTTAAGGAAATAAACTACTTTCAGTTCTTCAGTAAGAACGATAGTGGAAACTACAGCTTTACGAGTTGGTAACAAATTTGGCAGACAGTACTTTTTCACATCTTACTTTGTGCTCATTGGTTTAAAAAAAAGTGCAGTAAGTTTCAGAACTACAAAAACGTTATAGAGTTGTGTGTTTTTGTTGTAACCTTATATAAAATAAATCTAGAGTTCCGTGGTTTTCCTCTACTGAATATTTAGCATAATAAGTTTATCAAATAGCCTAGTATTCAATTTTTTTTTATGATTTAGCTGTAGCAGCTAAACTTGATTAACATTCGTTTTAGGACCACACACAATTAATAATTGGGATATTTCTTATCGTAATTAAAATAAAAAATATCGATTTTATTCCATTTATTTATTTATTTTTTTTATTTATCTTTATTTATTTATTGTTATTATTTATTTATTTTTTATATACTTTTACTTATTTTTCTTTTTGGGGGGGGGGGGGTGCTTCTGAGTTTAACACGCCTTCTTGAGAGCAGCTGCAAGGCTATACACCTCCAACCCCGTTGTTTCCTTCACCTTCAGATGCCTCTGTATGCCACAAGCCACGTGGCCACGTGGGATTTTTCTTCAATCTTTAGTGATCTAAGGTAAGACATATTAAGTGAAATCAGGTTATTAGTTAATGCTAGCTTGGGTTGGTAAGGTTATCATGAACCTCACTCTCTCCCTTATTCTCAATTTGCCTAGGAATCAGTGTGAAAATCATCCAACACATCAAAATATACTGGAAGAAACATGAATTCGTCCAAAAAGTCGTGTGGTCCTAAAACGAATATTGACACCAAAACATAAAAGTTCCAGCATTATATTTTCTTCAATACATCAGTATCCTGCCCATTTTAACTAGCAATTATGAACAGTGGATCGCTATCAATACTAAATGCATTAACTAAAGGAGCTCATTAAAACTAATAAACTGCTAACACTGATTCCCAGGATCATGTAGATGTGGAAGAGAACACAGGTTCCTTTCGGTGTTGTTGGAGCAGGTAATAGCTGCATATTATAGATGGTAAAATAAAGTGCACAAGACAATAAAAAAATGAATTCACATAAATGTGCATCTTCCTCCCTTTAATCTTTGCCTGCCAACTATTGTTTATACTTAGCAGCCGCTTGGCAGCGCCACAGTCGGGGTGAACGAGTTCTCCCATTGGGGTGAGCCATCCTCCTACCTAGAGTATAGAATCCTCAGTCGAGTACATGGGACCTCTGGAGCTTTTACCTATTGACGGTAATGACAAATCCTTTTTCCAACCGTAAAGTTCCCTCAACGTAATTTATGTTTAAAATCCCTTATCCAACCAACTTTTAAGAGGATTACGACACCCCTTTATCATATCCTGAATAACATCTCCTGAAACAGAAAGTACCTTATCCAGATTTACAGAACCAAACCTTTATGTATATATGAAACTAACGCTCTACCTAATATATCCTTAACTTTATATATATATATATATATATATATATATATATATATATATATATATATATATATATATATATATATATATATATATATATGTGTGTGTGTGTGTGTGTTATCGCCGCTGGTCTCAGCTACAGTGCTGGCGCGTGATGCCATTAAATCTTTCGACCTGTGACCTCGCCAGATGTAGAAGTGTTTTCAGACAAGTCCTGGTTCTGCTGAGTGGACTGTCTTCGACTGGTGGCGGTGCTGCCCGCCCCGCCATGAGACAGATCGCCCTCTCTAGTGATGTGGTAAGACCAGCCTTCTGCTCCCACTGATGAACACCGACTCACAATCCTGTCCGAGAATTTGTGCTGGGACAATTTACGCAGTACTGTTGTCTCTTGGAACACCATACTGATCTGCATTGACCCGTCTTGTAAGTACAGCCTAAGTGATGACATACCCCTCGGTACTGAAATATTGTTGACAAATTATGCCTACTCGTTTCTGCCTAAGCTGGAGCAATAAGACAATGCAGAATGAAGCGACGCTAAGATTAATAGAGATATGAACTTTGTGTTAAGTCACTATGTTTAATAAATTGTAATTAAGATAAAATTGTGAGAGACTAACTAATTATGTATCAGATGGATCACCATGTCATATTATGAACATCTCCTCTGCAGGTTTTGACCACATCAATAAATATTTAATGCGTCAAAAGGCGGGTTTCAATCATTCCCTTCGACTTGCCCATCACCTGAACGTCCTTAACCAAGGCGTTAACAAAAAAAAAAAAAAAAAAAAAAAAAAAAAAAAAAAAAATATATATATATATATATATATATATAAATATATATATATATATATATATTTCATTAGCCCAATAAAGCAAGCGGACTTCTACATACAATCAACACCTCAACCCGCCAGGATTCGAACCCACGGCCCACAAGCCTATGACTGTGACCGGGCAACGCTAACCGCTGGACCACCAGGATACTAAAAGCAGTCCTAGACTTTGTTATATTTCACACAAAGCCTGTTCAACGAGCTTATGGCGCCGTGAACCTCTAATGGGGACCACCCGTATCACTGTATATAACCGCCATCCGAGAGGTAAAAGGGTGAATTAGACTTGTGACTTTAAACTCGAACATTATAATTCGGTCAAACCTGTTGAATACAATTCATTTAGTATTTCAAATAAATCATACATAGGCACTCCTACAGAAATGTTTAATCCAATATATATTTACATAACAATCATAGCTATGTAATTAGTCTAATCTTAACACTTACAATGAGTACTTAATTTTCCATATTCCTATATTGTCA
>CAUDMG010003604.1:1507500-1562500 GCA_958450375.1 Homarus gammarus
ATGATGATGATGATGGTGATGATGATGATGATGATGATGATGGTGATGATGATGATGATGGTGAGGATGGTGATGATGATGATGATGATGATGATGATGACGAGGATGATGATGGTGAAGATGATGATGTGATGATGATGATGATGATGGTGATGATGATGATGATGATGATGATGGTGATGATGATGATGATGGTGAGGATGGTGATGATGATGATGAAGATGATGATGATGATGATGATGAGGATGAGGATGATGATGGTGAGGATAGTGATGATGATGATGAAGATGATGATGATGATGATGATGAGGATGATGATGGTGAGGATGATGATGTGATGATGATGAGGATGATGATGGTGAGGATGATGATGGTGATGATGATGGTGATGATGATGATGATGATGATGGTGAGGATGGTGATGATGAAGATGATGATGATGATGATGATGAGGATGATGATGGTGAGGATGATGATGGTGATGATGATGAAGATGATGAGGATGAAGATGATGATGAGGATGATGATGATGATGGTGAAGATGATGATGATGATGGTGATGATGATGATGATGATGATGATGAGGATGATGATGGTGAAGATGATGATGATGATGATGGTGATGATGATGATGATGGTGAAGATGATGATGATGATGGTGATGATGATGATGATGGTGAGGATGATGATGGTGAAGATGATGATGATGATGATGATGATGGTGATGATGATGATGATGATGATGAGGATGATGATGGTGAAGATGATGATGATGATGATGATGGTGATGATGATGATGATGATGATAATGGTGAGGATGACGGTGATGAAGATGATAATGATGGTGATAATGATAACATGTAAATAATCATGATAAAAAATAATAATTAAGTCTGTAGTGTCATCATTCTCCTCAGGACTCAGCACAAGTGATGACGGCAACAGTAGTTAAAGGCCATGATAAACAATGCCACAAGAAAAGATTAATGATAATAACAAGGAAGAATAATGACAATAATGATAACAAATGATTAAAGTGGTACTGACGGAACATAAGAATATCCTGTTTTGAGAGAGAGAGAGAGAGAGAGAGAGAGAGAGAGAGAGAGAGAGAGAGAGAGAGAGAGAGAGAGAGAGAATTGCTTTATAAAGAAACAACCACGACTTAATACCTTAATATCGACTTCAATATAATTTACGGTCACTAAGATACCCAAATTCTCTAACCTAACCTAACCTAACCTAACCTAATAGCTATAATATAATCAACGTTTAGAATGATCAAGCAATATACTGTCGATGCGATACAATATTCAATTATCTTGATTAAAAAAAAATAATTACCAAGATTTTATTTGGTTTTAAAAAAGTGAAACAAAAATATACACAACAATATGTCTAGTTACCGTAATCATAAAAATGACTGTAATTGGCTTTCATTTGTTTGAAGACAATAATGACGTTTCTCAAATATCCACATTCAATGGAACTAGACACTGATACTAACCCAAATATCAAGTGCTGAAAATGCCTGACAACAACACTACTTTAGAATGAGCTGTTTCCGTCATGAAAGACCAAGTTCCCCCCCCCCCCCCCAAAAAAAAAAATAATAATAAAAAATAAATAAATGAAATGAAAATTCTACTACTTATATGGATAATCAAACTGTTGGACATTTCTGGACGGTAAAAATTCTTGACATTTATATCACGGCAAAATGCCCAATTACAGGCATGAATAAAAAGCTACATATCCAGCACTAGAAGTGTTTTAAGGCTAACCTACCATGCCCAGGTGTCCATATCCAATGTAATCCGGCAGAAACATGACCGGGGAAACAAATATCTTGACAGTGCTGGGTGTTAAAAATGGTTTACTGTTGCACACCATCTTCATGTCAACACACAATACCTAATTCCTCCACATTGGATTTTTTTTCTCAATGTTCTCTTTGACTCTACTAATGTATCTTAAACTATTCAGATGTGATTAATTTTCATTCACCTGTTTCCAAATGTCTGTATCTAATGAGATGAGCCAAAAAATCACATACCTTCACAAGAGAGGTTGGCATTAAAAAAAAATCGAAACATGCTTTTCAACAATACTAGCATGTTTAAATGTTCATGTCCAATGAGGTCCGGCAGCTATGCAAGCCAGCGAGCAGAATAATATGCAGTGCACGCCCCCGCAGTCCTCTCAGTTCGGTTCTTGCTGACTTGGTTCCCGCTGGCCGTCACTAAGACTCCCGCAGATTCAGCTTTTGGTTGCGTGTAAGTGGCGTTTAGGTTACAGACCTTTTGTTACGTGTCCAGCACCATTACTGCCCCAGGCCCTGATACCGTGTAATATATTCTCCAGTTATATTGTGTGTAAAGTTGGCTTATACGTCTTGAGTAGCGGACGTCTGATATATTTATTTATTTTTACATATTATACTTTAATATGTAATGTTGTGTGCCGAGTTATGGTATCTTCATTCATGTCGCTAGAATTTAGGATTTACTAAATTGACATGTGTGTGTGTGGGGGGGGGGGGGGGGGGGGATGAAAAAACAAAATTTCTTGATCTAAAATTGACAAGCACATTTAATAAGCAATTTTCAATATTTCAGAATAAGAGAAACATTCCCAGAATCTACAAAGTATTGAGGCAAAGTTTCAAGACAATTCACCAAGACGGAAGGAGGTACAGATAACACCTCCTTCCTTGTACTTCTTCGGGTCGCCTGAGGATCAGCGGGGGACGACACCTACAAGCGAGAATTAAGGAATAAAACATGAACAAGTTAGAAGTGTTTAATACGAAATTTAAGTCTATTGACGTATGATACTTGGTGTGTAAATTAAATTGGCGAAGTTGGCGGCGGTGGAGATGGTGTTTAACAATATCCAGACCACAGGTAAAGGTGATGATCCCAGGGAATGAGGGAGGTGGAGAGAATAAAGGAGTAAAAAAAAGTAGGCATACATGAGATTAAGAAAGGATAAAGGAGGTAACGGAGAAGTGATTAAGCTAGTGAACGGTAAAGGAGGGATGAAGGAGGAGAAATAATAGAAGTGGATAACAGGAAAGAGGAAGGGATGAAAGAATGGAGAAATTTGATATGAGATGGATAAACAGATTAAGGAGGAATGAAGGAAGCAGGGAAGATGGAGATAGCGATAAGGAGAGAAGGAAAGACAAAGAATGATTGAAGAAAATAAAATAAAAATAAAAGGGTTAACAATGTTATAAACTTGTTAAAGAAATGAAGAAAAAAATGAATGCGAAGGAGACAAAGAGAAAATAAATAACGAAAGTGGAGATAAGAAAAAATAACTAAATAAATAAAAAACTAAAGGAAGTGAAAGAAACTTGCAAAATAGCAACAAAATAGGACCTGAACCGGATGAAGAAAATAGAAAGAGTAAATGAAAACAAAATTAAGATACAAGAGTTCAAAAAATACTTAATTACAGGAGGAAGTGATATATCATACCTATATTTGAGAACCTGTATTATCCTCTAAAGAAATAAATATTTAAAAAAAGAAACATGTTGGGTTCAAGGAGGGCGACCTGAGGAACCCCGCCATGTATAAGACATCAATTTGTTTTCACGCGTTGCACCGTCATCGGGAAAAATACAGAATGAGGCAATGTAGTCGGCCCATAAATCCCCGACAAAAGGTGAGTTATTACTGTTAATGATGACAATAATGAAGGGAATGACCCATTAGTGAATATATAAATAACCTCATCAAGTTATTATGGATCACCTGAAGATTTAGGCACTCAGTATTATTTCACTTCAATCTAACCTAACCTAACCTCACCAGGTAGCTTTAGGATGTTTATTCATCAGGTGAAGTAAGGTGGGGTGTCTAATCTTCAGGCGATCCGAAGAAATTACAATGTAATAATGAGGAGCTCCAGAACCATAATCTGCTTCGTGCCAAAATAGAAAATGGAGGAAAATGCTCAGGTAAGAATGTGTGACATACAATAGTCTCTTCAGGGGACTCTCACCCACATGTACAGGTTCCCAAATGGCTCTCTGACTTACCCAGGGGATAAAGGAGAGGTTTGGTAATACAGTGCAATACATAACACGTTTCAGCGATATATGGCTCTTAGCAGGTTATGGTCCTGAGCTCCTCATATATAGGCTACCCACACGCCCACACCACCTATATGCCCACGCCACCTACATGCCTATAACCGCCCACGTTCTCACATGATCCAGTGAATATGTGTGTGCGAGTGTTTACAGTGCATGACAAGCCAGCCATTAAGTAATATGCTGCACCCGCCTGACTAAGTGTTAAGGGATTGTAGGCCTTCCAGAGAGACATTCCGCTGTGTCAGGAGCTATGGCACTAACTCCGCCCATAGAGTAAGGTGGTTATTCACAAGACACTAAAATTACCAAGGACCTTGAGAAAGCATTCGTGATTGGGTACTGGGTTGGCCTTTTAAACTGTCAGTAGGATTCTCTAAAAACTGAACTCAGTTTAATCTGCGTGCGTGTTGGATAAGAAACTTAAATAATAATAATAATAATAATAATAATAATAATAATTAACGGTTTATTGAAAGAGCTTGGCAGCCAGAGGGCTGAAAATATAGTTACATAATTGGGGAATGGGTTTCGAATTACAAATAATATACAAATAACATAAGTGATATAGATAAGATATATAATAACTAGATGGGGAAAAGCTCAAACTACAGGGCATTTCAACATAGTGACAGTGCAAGAAGTAGTGTTTACTGGGAGTGAATACACTGGTTTATTACAAGTTATTGATAATTTTTACAATGGTTGGGACTGGGCTGTTCTTATAACGATCAGTTCGTGCACGTATGGGCTGGATGCGGTTGTGGTGTCGAGCAGCAATTCTCGGGCTAGGGATCTCAGGTGGTCGTGCGTGAGTGCATGAGCGCACGTGTGTGTGTGTGTGTGTGTGTGTGTGTGTGTGTGTGTGTGTGGTGCCGGAGTCAAGACAATTAGCTGATCTCTCTTTCTTACCGAGAATATAATGTGTCAGCCTCCACGGTAAATAACTAGAATAGGTAAGAATGTGAGATAAATCAATTGTTTTATGCTTCATTTCTAATTAAATAAATTAAGTTAAATTATTTCTCCCCTTTAAATTTCCCTAACTTAAATATTGATCATTCTGACGAAGACACAACATGAATGAGATTATGATGGTATTATCTAGAAGAATATACACATTAACAACATATCATTCTGTAAAGTAAATATTCAACAATACCGATACAGCAATAATATTCGCCCATAGATAATGTTATCATTTGGAAGGTCTAAGAGTTATTACATATATTAAGTTCAGTTGATATTACGTCAATAATTAAACAAAATACTGTATAGATTACGGGTAAATTTACAAACATTTCACCTATAATAAAGAGTAGCTGACAACAAATACAAATAAGGACCTTATGAATTTTTGAGGAACTTATGAGTTTATGAGGACCAAGTGAGATTATGAGGAACTTGTGAGTTGATGAGGACCTTGTTAGTTTCTGGGGATCTTGTGAGTTTATGAGGAACCTGTGAGTTTATGGAGATCTTGTGAGTTTATGAGAACCTTGTGAGTTTATGAGGAACTTGTGAGTTTATGAGGACCTTGTGAGTTTATGAGAACCTTGTGAGTTTGAGATGACCTTGTGAGTTTATGAAGACCTTGTGAGATTATGAAGACCTTGTGAGTTTATGAGGACCTTGAGAAAGGTCAAATGAGATGAGTAACTAATGCACGAGCCACTTCCTTCACAGACCTGCTCTACATCGGTGCTAGTACCAGGATAAACTATAGGAACTCAATTATCTTAGAGATTGGACATAGTAATGGTCCCTTGGTCATCAACCCAACTTGAGGATGTCAGGTAAGATTTGACATTCATCACTGGGTATAAAAAAATGAGTGTCCCTATTGTTCAATCCAATAAAGCCTTACAGATAGAAAGGTTATATTATAATCATCTAAACCCTTACTATACAAAGGGCATATAAACATCAATACAATTATAACCCTTAAACAGTAAAAGAGCATATTAAAAAGAAGAGAAGCCTTATGAAAATAACTCGGTACAGATCTTCCTCACATAAGCGTTTGTATACCGCTTATCCCCCTCCACCGCCCAGAGACGGTGTCATCCCACTTGGACAAACGTCTGTTTTATGCGATTTTTACCATCTTAGTAAAATGATCAAGTTAGGTTAGGTTAGGTTAGGTTAGGTTAGATTAGGCTAAGTTAAGTTAAATCGCATAAAACAGACGATCGTCCAAGTGGGATGTAATCCCAGTGACACACACCTTGGCCAAGACAGTCGTCACTTGTCTCTCAGTTATACAGTGAATGCTGTAAAAAGCAGTACCACAACCGAGTGTGACATAGTGCTATAGTGTCCGCCTATTGTTTGTGGCTCTTGTACACATAAGCAAATGCATTGGCAACTGTACACTTTGTCATTTTGTAAATCCAGGTGAGCGCACCTTCCTTGTACCTGACCCGAAAAAGGATATAAAATTAGTCAAGGATTTCATCACCAAAGGCTGTGTGGCTTACAACATTATGCGCCCGACTCCCGGTTTTGACGATGCTTCAGATGTACGAGATTTTATCCTCGTTGGCAGTAACATTATAATAATGCATTACGTCTTCACTCGCAAACGCAAGAATGACATGACGTTATAATAAACATCGTGACCTGTAAATGTCTGGACTTTACATGTGTCAGTATCTGTGGTGTATGTTTATACAATACAAATGGTTCTATTATAAGTAAGGTGACAAGTACTCTGAGACTGGTTAGTTTAGGGAAGAGTTACCCAGGTAATCTGAAGCCGTGGATGATGCAGGACTCTGGTAGGAGGTAATTGTCCCAGGTCATGTACTGTATATAGCCGGGTGACCTCACTGTTCCAAAGTAAACACTGGCAGCAGTGGCAGTGATTGTGTAAATTTAGTAGTAGGCTTATGTACTTAAGTGACGCTGCGGTAGAGTGGGTACAGATTCAGCCAACTATTTTTAGGGTCGCTGGTTCATACCCGGGCATCCCCAATTCTCCCAGCTGTGAATGTGTACCAAATTTAACGGTTGGAGAAATGAAAGCGATCGAGTGAAATGCCGGCCTGTACATTGCTTCCTTGTGAACCGATAAAAGACCTACTTTACAGAATGATGTATCGACACTGATCCTAATGGGCGGTCAGACTTACGGGAACCACTTTCAATATACATTTGGTTCGATCTCCGGCAGGGTGAAACTATGGGTAAGTTTCTTTACGCCATTTGCCTCTGTCTACCCAGCAGTAATTGGGAACCTGGATGTTAATCGATTTGCGCATCGTATTTTGGGGCAATGGCTAGCAAGTGCGTTTGGCGAGTTGTCCGGTCTTCTCGGACTATTCCTTGACACTGGGTCATGCAGCTCGTTAACTTAGGGTGTGGTTGTTGTGTTGGCGATAGCTTCTACACCTTGAACAAATTCACGCCCTTGGGCCAGCCATTCTCGTTACACGAGGGGTAATCATTATTTGTAATATAGAAATGACGTTAAATTTATACAATATACATTTATATATTTCAATGAATTTATGATAAGGCTTAATGCATTTGGTGCACAACTTATACAAATGAGAATGCGGGTTAGTTCAGTGACACAGGCGCGCCACCACATACAACATTCACATACTCCATTAAATTGTTAAATCGGCTTAATGCTTTAGAAGGGTTCAATTTTAAAGATGTTTTTGGAGATGTCTTCATTAAGACAGACACGCCTCTTTAACTGTCATCAATAACTAAATGCTAAACTTATTGTCACAGAATTGTTACAACATATAATAAAATTACTTTGTCTTCAATGGTAGTTCTGACATCGCATACGAAAGAACTTAACGCGAAAATAATAATGAGTCTACCGTCTGTAATAAATAATAAAATAATTGACTGTACAGTATTATTGTATTAATAAATATAGAAAACCACAGGAAAGTCTACCAGCGAAAAGGTTAATGAAGTCAATGATCTATAAGAATTAAAAAAAATACCAATCAAAATATTATCCAAGAAAAATATTATACATATATAAAACTCACTTATAATATTAAATTTAGAGACTTTAAAAAACATAATAAATAATTTTGTTTCAATGTGAGAGAGAGAGAGAGAGAGAGAGAGAGAGAGAGAGAGAGAGAGAGAGAGAGAGAGAGAGAGAGAGAGAGAGACTAACACAAAGTGAGCTCTCCTTCTTTATTAATTCACATTGACTGGTTCTCCAATCATGGGTCGTGTTATAATTATTATCTCTTGCCAGTCACTGCCCGTCTGTCTCACTGCCCGAGCATCAATAATTCCTCAGGCAGGGATGAATGTATATGTTGGCGATATAACTGTGTTCCCACGTGTGATGATCCCGCTGTGTGTGTGTGTGTGTGTGTGTGTGTGTGCATTTTGTGATGATCCAGGTGTTATGGGGGTAAGTCTGTCTGTGTCTGTCTGTGTCTGTCTGTCTCTTTAAGTGTATACGTGTCTATATATTTATTACGTCCTTCTATTTATAATAATTTTTAGACTCGCCTCACTAATATTTGCGTCTATATTACTGCACACATCCACATCAGACACGCACGTTTATATCAGCGATAAATTAGTTTTATTTTCAGAATTGTGTAAAGTTTTCTACAGTAAAATATATTTGTACAGCGGTGTAATAAACGGAGACGGCATAACGAGATGAGGAAACGTATAATTACAATGTAAAAAATGATATCATTAAGCGCTTCATATGTTATATACAAACCCAGGATATACAAACACCCTCTCTGGCATACATAAAAAGATCTACCATGTATACGTGACCCAGAGGAAGTCGGTACAGCATCCTGGTATAGAATTACCAAATGACAGGTACTTGTAATTATAGTACATTATGGGAGGAAGTTGTCGGTTAATAACTCGTTACCATAACATCAAAGGCGTCACAAAGGTTTATAAAAATGATATATCTGTGTTTAAGTAACATGAACGGGTGAGAGATGGAACACTTGCCGGGACCATGAGGCAGCGTTACCGGAGATATGTTTAATTTAAGTTGATATAATTATTACAAAATTCACGAGAGGACATCACTACAAGGGGTTTGTTTATCTAAAGGATGTAGATTTTTATTACAGTGAATAATGACGTCACTATGAGACTTGCATACGGGTGAAGTTATAGTATAATGTATGTATGTATGCATGTATGTATGTATGTATGTATGTATGTATGTAATGTAATGTATGTATGTATGTATGTATGTATGTAATGTAGTATATGTATGTATGTATGTATGTGTGTATGTATGTATGTATGTATGCATGCATGTAATGTATGTATGTATGTATGTATGTATGTATGTATGTATGTAATGTAATAATAATAATAATAATAAACGGTTTATTAATAGAGTTGCAGCCGGTGGCTGAAAATATACAGACTTACATTTGATTTAGACATAATGATATAATATACATTGAATACATTTACAGGGCTGTACAATAGATAAATCAGGAGTTGTAATGTATGTATGAATAATAATAATAATAATAATTAACGGTTTATTGAAAAAGTTCTGCAGCCCGAAGGCTGAAAATATACATTGGACATAAATGACTTATTACATACATTGGTGGTTTAACAAAAGCCTTCATTTGAGAAAGGTGAAGGAATATACAGTGAACATACAGATTAATGTAGGTGTTGAACAGCAAACACGTAGTGTAGTAACTCCCTCCCAGATGGTGTTAGGGGGGACCTCACGTGGTGTAGTAGTTCCCTCACAGATGGTGTAATGAGGGACCACGTGGTGTAGTAATTCCCTCACAGATGGTGTTATGAGGGGCCTCACGTGGTGTAGTAGTTCCCTCACAGATGGTGTTATGAGGGGCCTAACGTGGTGTAGTAATTCCTTCACAGATGGTGTTATGAGGGGCCTCACGTAGTGTAGTAATTCCCTCACAGATGGTGTTATGAGGGGCCTCACGTGGTGTAGTAATTCCCTCACAGATGGTGTTATGAGGGGCCTCACGTGGTGTAGTAACTCCCTCACAGATGGTGTTATGAGGGACCTGACGTGGTGTAGTAATTCCCTCACAGATGGTGTTTTATGAGTGAGGTGTGGTCCCAGGCCTTCCTATCGTAGACGGATTAACACATCGCTGGTTGTTGTTGGGTCTCACGGGCCGTTATCACTGGGTATCTGGGACCTCACTGTGTGAAGGTTAACTTGGGTACGACTGTTACTGTTGAGTTGTTCTCACTGACTTAAGCACTGTTCACCACTGTTCACCTCTGTTTAACACTGGTTCCATTCCTTTCCTAAATGAAATTGTAACTTCTGGCGAGAACTTGTTGATATTCCGGTGGGGAGGAGGGTTCAGGGGAGGGAGTTGGTATGGGCCAACATAACAGTTGACCTGGCTGCTCCGAGAGGAGCGCCAGGTACGTCTTGACCCTTCGGTGGTCAAGGATGTGTGTATGTATGCATGTAACGTAATGTATGTATGTATGTATGGATGTAATGTAATGTATGTATGTATGTATGCATGTAATGTAGTGCATGTATGTATATATGTACGTAATGTAATGTATGTATGAATGTATGTATGCATGTAATGTAATGTATGTATGTATGTATGTATGCATGTAACGTAATGTATGTATGTATGTATGCATGTAACGTAATGTATGTATGTATGTATGTATGCATGTAATGTAATGTATGTATGTATGTATGCATGTATGTATGTATGTAATGTAATGTAATGTAATGTATGTATGTATGCGTGTGTCAAATAGAGATTAACGATAATGTCTATGCATTATTTTTATTGGTAATTTCAAACGAAGTCTGTATCTCGGGGCGATCAAATTATATATAAACATCATTATTACTAACCCAATTAAACTATATTACCTAACCTAACCTAACCTAACCTAACCTAACCTAACCTGACCTAATTTAACCTTAACATAACTAAGTCACCTCCCATAATAGTGCGGTTATGTTATGATAGTAAACGAGGTATTAAATGAAACAATGTTAATTCTACTGTACCAAAGTTTATAGAAAGTTGTTCACATAAGTCAACTTGGATCTGTTTCTCTTAAGACGCCGTTACCATCGTAATATAACCACATTATACCTGTATTAGGTTAGGTTAGTAATGTCGCTATTTATTTCATTTGTATTATGATTTTAATTACCTACATGAATGGTACTCAGTCTTCATTGCAGGAGGGCCAAGCCTAATATCTAGCAGTACTCGGGGCCACACAACTGTATGTGTCCTGATAAATTATTATCAGAAACTTTACTAAAAAATCAGAGTTAAGATTTAAACAGATATAAACAAAAATGAGATGTCAACTGTAATGATGGCACGCATTATGGCACCGTGATTTATACAGATCATATGGAAATTGCTTGCGGGCCGGATCCGGCCGCCAACCTCTGGTTGGGCATCCCTGATCTCCATCGATATTTCATATCGAGCACTTTTTTGCATAACACACACATACACACACACACACACACACACCAATATTGTACGTTCACATAAGGTTTTCGGATACCTCTTGAATCACCTTTACCAGAATAAATTTAATCAAATGCAGTATTCGCAAATTATTAACTCAACAAAAGGGACAGCTTATAAATTATAGCTGCCACATTACTGGAAATAATAATTTATTATGCGTGTATAAAACCGGTTATAAATTGTGTTCGATTCGTTATCGTTTTTATTTTAGAACCTACAGAATCTATGGGACAACCAGCTGTTTTGGAGGATTTTTGTCGACCTGAATATACTCGTGTGTGTATATATATATATATATATATATATATATATATATATATATATATATATATATATATATATATATGTCTGTGTGTGTGTGTGTAATTAAAAGCAAACATATATACAGACTTTCCCTCTCTGCAACAAGGTGCCAAATATATATTACGTTTACCCCTGCCCCTCTCCACAGGCCATCAGCAGTCAGCCCTTCATGAAGCACCAGAGGACGCCAACCTTGCCATTCATGCAAGCACACTGGTGTTTTCTGGACGTTCATCAGCCTCACTTCAAGGGTGTCCTTCACCCGACCCCTCCCTCTCCTCCTTAAGTCCCCTTCTTACACCACTCGAGTCAACCTGATCACTCTTTTCACCTCAACACCATTTAATTTATTGTATGTTATTCCCTGTTCAGTGTTCACCTCTCAGTCATGTTATTACTGTCGCTTCTAATGTGATCTTTCCTCTTCTATCCATCCACAGTCCCTGCTCACACACACACAGTACAGATAGATTAAGTTATATATACTTATACAGATCACCACTCGTTGAAACACTTCCTCCGTCAGTTTACACGACCTTCTCTTGATCTATATACTGTAATGCACACAACTACTCCTCGAAGAATGTCCTGTATCATGTAATGTTTCTTTCTGGTTCTGGGGACTTTCATGTTACCATTAAAACTGTGTGGAAAACCTGTGAGAAACTGTGTTTATTTCGTTCATGAGGTCACACCAATTAAGACGATACTAAGACGATAAGGAACTGTTGATGTTATTTTGCCGATATCTCCCCCCCCCCTCCCCGTCTGTGTGTGTGTGTGTGTGAGCATGAACGAGCCCACATAGTACACTGCATATAAGAACATAAGAATGGAGGAAACTGCAGCGGGCCTATTGGCCCATACTGGGCAGTCCCGTTTACACCCAACCCCTATTGCTCATATAAGCATCCAACCTATGTTTGAAGCTATTCAGCGTATTCGAGTTAATGATGATATTTGGTAACTTGTTCCATTCATCCACAACTCTGTTTCCAAACCAGTGTTTACCTATTTCACGCCTAAATCTAAATTTGTCTAATTTAAAACCATTGTTACGAGTTCGCTCCTGGTTGGATAGTTTCAGTACCTTTGTAATGTCCCCTTTGCTTAGCCCTGACTTCCACTTATTCACCTCTATCAGGTCGCCCCTCGCTCTACGTCTCTCGAGGGAGTGCAAATTAAGATGCTTTAACCTGTCTCTATATTCAAGGTTCCTAATGCCCGGGATTAGTCTTGTCATTCTCCTCTGAATTCTTTCCAATGATTCTATATCCATTCTGTAATACGGTGACCTGAACTGAACGGCGTAATCCAGGTGTGGTCTCACAAGAGCAAGATACAGTCTTAGGATGACCTCGCTAGTCTTGTAACTTACACTCCTTTGTATGAACCCAAGTACTTTATTAGCCTTGTTACGAGCAAAAACACATTGTTTACTTGGCTTAAGGTTCCTACTTATCATTACTCCTAAATCTCCCTCGCAGTCGGATTTCTCTATGGCATCGTTGTTCATCTGGTATCTGGTTTCCCTGTTTACATCTCCTATACTGAGTACTTTACATTTGTCCACGTTGAATTTCATCTGCCATTTTTCAGACCATTTGAAAAATTTGTTTAGATCTTCCTGTAGTTTTGCTGAGTCCTCGTCAGATTTAATAACACGTCCTATTTTAGTGTCATCAGCAAATTTACTTATGTTGCTGTCTATGCCGATATCTATGTCGTTTATGTATATAATAAATAATAATGGTCCAAGTACTGAGCCTTGGGAACTCCACTTGTGACGTTGCTCCAATGGGACTTAGTGCGGTTAATGCTCACTCGCTGTTTCCTGTCCTGTAACCACACCCTAATCCATTTAAGGATGTCACCTTTGATGCCATGAGCTTCTACCTTTCTAATTAGTCTTTCGTGGGGGACTCTGTCGAAGGCTTTGCTAAAGTCGAGATATACCACATCATAATTGTGCCCCTCGTCCACCGATTCGAAAACTGATGAAAAGAATGTTAATAGATTAGTTAGACAAGAACGTCCGCTTGTGAAGCCATGCTGGGAATCATTGATCAATCGGTGCTTCTCCATGTGATTTCGAATAGAGTTTGAAATGATTGCTTCCAGTAATTTGCCTACTATTGATGTTAGACTGATTGGGCGGTAGTTTGAGGATAGTGATCTATCCCCCTCCTTGAAAATCGGTATTACATTCGCTATCCTCCAGGATTCTGGTACTACACCTGTTTTTAAGGACATGCTAAACAACTTTGCTAAGGGCATACTAAGCTCTTCCTTACATTCCTTTAATACTCTGGCAAATATCTCATCGGGACCAGGTGACTTATTAGGCTTTAGTTTGTCTATTTGCTTACTAACATCGTTACTAGTCACTACTATCTCGCTTAATTTGTTTTCTTCACTATCTCTGAATAGAGTCGGTGCCTCGGGTATCATGTTTAAATTTTCGGTGGTGAAAACTGTTGAAAAATATTTATTCAAATTATTGCTCATTTCTCCGTCGTTATCAGTGAGCTCGCCAGTATCTGACCGTATTGGTCCAATCTTTTCTCGTGTTTTAGTTTGATACATTTGGTAGAATCCTTTGGGGTTTGTCTTCGCCTCCCTTGCTATCCTTACCTCATTATTCCTCTTGGCTTTCCTTATCTCGGTTTTAACCCTACTCGCCAATATCTTATAATAATCCTGGAGGTAAATTTCGCCACGCTTTATCCTTCTACCTATAGCCTTCCTTTGGCCAATGATGTTCTTTAAATAATTATTTATCCATTTAGGGTCATTGTTGTCTGATCTGAGTTTTTTGTATGGTATGTTTTGCCTTTGTGCATTAAGTAACTCATTATTTAAATTGTCGTGGAACTCGGAAGTCTCAGATGTCATTATCAGGTCGGAGTCATCTGTCAGGTTCACGGCCAAGCGCGACACCCCCTCTCTCAGCTGCCTCTTTAAACTGTCAAAGTTTGCCCTTCTGAAATCTGGTACTTTAGTGGAATTTTCCTTACATCTGCCCTGAAAATCTAACTGGAATCGAATTTCTTTGTGATCGCTGTTTGCAAGTTCGTTCCCTACCTCGACATTGCTAATGAGGTTTTCTCTGCTCGACAGAACTAAATCGAGTATATTATTACCCCGTGTGGGTTCAGTTATATGTTGACTTAGGAAACAGTCCTGGATAGTCTCGAGAAAATCCTCTGATTCTGAGTTACCCGTAAGGTCAGTCCAATCTATTTGGCCAAGGTTAAAGTCGCCTACTATACAGACTTTGTTGTGTATGGAAGCCCTGCGCATTTCATCCCAGATAAGTCGCTCATTGACTCCATCAAGATTGGGAGGTCTATATATTACTCCTGTGATTAATTTTTCCCGACCGTCGCTTAATTCTATCCAAATTGTTTCTGTATTCCGCTCAGTTTATATTTCCTTATATATTTCACACTTCAGATTATCCCTAACATAGATTGCTACTCCGCCTCCTTTCCTGGTCTGCCTATCGGTATGGAACAGTTTGTAACCCGCAATTTGGTATTCGACCGGCAACTCACGTGAGTCTAGGTTGATCCATGTTTCAGTGAATGCTATTATATCGATTTTTTCGGTACATACCAAGGCCCTAATATCATCCATTTTGTTTCTCATACTTCTACTGTTCGCGTAATAGACATTTAAGTTAGTCGTGTTCTGAGCCCTCCCTTTACCGCGTTTAGTTTTAAACTCCCTGTTTAATTTAGTTTTGTCATCATTCCTAACACTATTTCCCTGTAATCTTTTACTTTGTTTACCGGCTCCCACTGCAGTTTCCCCCACCCCCGTGCCCATATGTTCCCATAGCAGTTTAAAGACTTCGATATCCTTTGAACTGCCCCCTCTAGAGACCCAGCCAGGGTTGCCACCCCATCCCGAGACAGGTGCACCCCATCCCTAGCATAAAGGTCCCTTCTGCCGTAGAAGTTGTCCCAGTTGTCAATTAATGGGACAGATATTGACTTGCAATATCTGTCAAGACGGTCGTTGACACCAACCACCCTTGACAACCACTCACTGCCAACTCTCCTTCTAGGCAGGACACAGCATATGATAGGGATCCACCCTGATTGCATATAAACATACATATATTTTCACATACATACAAACGCGCATACGCTCATCACACACATACACAGACATGCACACACACAGACATACACACACACACAGACAAACACACACAGACTACACACACACAGACATACACATACACACACACAGACGTACACATACACACACACACAGACATACACACACACACACACAGACATACACACAGACCTACACACACAGAGACATACACACACACAGACATCACACATCATCCTTGACCACCGACGGGTCAAGACGGGTCAGACGCACCTGGCGCTGCTCAGTAGCAGCCACGTCAACTGCTATGTTGGCCCATACCAACTCCCTCCCCTGAACCCTCCTCCCCACCGGAATATCAACAAGTTCTCGCCAGAAGTTACTATTTCATTTGGGAAAGGAATGGAACCAGTGTTGAATAGTGGTGAACAGTGCTTAAGTCAGTGAAAAACAACTCGGCAGTTGAGTCTTACCCAAGCTAACCTTCACACAGTGAGGCCCCAGGTACCCAGTGATAATTCCCCTGAGTGAGTGAAGTCCTGTGACAATAGACCTCGTGGTGTCCCCATGATGCTACGACACCACTTAGTGAATGAGTTGCTACAGCATCATGTGAAGTTCCTCACAACACCATCTGTGAGGGAATTACTACACCACGTGATGCCCCTCATAACACCATCTGTGAGGGAATTACTACACCACGTGATGCCCCTCATAACACCATCTGTGAGGGAATTACTACACCACATCAGGCCCCTCATACACTATCTGTGAGGGAATTACTACACAACATCAGGCCCCTCATACACCATCTGTGAGGGAATTACTACACCACATCAGGCCCCTCATAACACCATCTGTGAGGGAATTACTACATCATCAGACCCCTCATACACCATCTGTGAGGGAATTACTACATCATCAGGCCCCTCATAACACCATCTGTGAGGGAATTACTACACCACATCAGGCCCCTCATAACACCATCTGTGAGGGAATTACTACACCACATCAGGCCCCTCATAACACCATCTGTGAGGGAATTACTACATCATCAGGCCCCTCGTAACACCATCTGTGAGGGAATTACTACACCACGTCAAGCCCCTCATAACACCATCTGTGAGGGAATTACTACACCACATCAGGCCCCTCATAACACCATCTGTGAGGGAATTACTACATCATCAGGCCCCTCGTAACACCATCTGTGAGGGAATTACTACACCACGTCAAGCCCCTCATAACACCATCTGTGAGGGAATTACTACACCACATCAGGCCCCTCATAACACCATCTGTGAGGGAATTACTACATCATCAGGCCCCTCGTAACACCATCTGTGAGGGAGTTACTACACTACGTGTCTGCTGTTCAACACCTCAGTTCACATGATCTACGTGTGTAAACATTAATCTGTTTGTTCACTGTATGTTCCTTTACCTCTCTCTAATGAAGGCTTTTGTTAAACCACCAATGTATGTAATAAGTCATTTATGTCCAATGTATATTTTTAGCCTTCGGGCTGCAAACTTTTTCAATAAACCGTTAATTATTATTATTATTATCACACACAAGACCTACACACACACACAGACATACACACACACAGACATACACACAGACCTACACAAAGACATACACAGACATACACACACACACAGACATACATACACACAGACCTCCACACAGACATACACACACACAGACATACACACACACAGACATACACACCCACACAGACATAACACACACCCATACTTCACTTCCCCCTTACGTTCTCTGTTATCTCACCTTACCTCTCCCTTCCTCTCACCTCTCATTCCCTCCATCCTTCTCTCCCAATCACTCCCCTTACTCTACCTTATTGCCTTATCATCGCCCATCTTCCTCTTTCCTACCATCCTCCACCTGTCTCTCCTCCCTTCCTCTCTCACTCTCCTCTCTCACTCTCCTCCCTTCCTCTCCCTCCCTCCCTCCCAGCCTTAGTCCCCTCATAAAAGTTAATATTTTAACCACCTTCCCTACTTTCTGTGCTCCCTTATTGTCACACCCTCCTCCCTCCCTACCACTGTGCGTCACACCTTGGTCCCTGTGTCACACCCTCCTCCCTCCCTGCCACCATGTGTCACACCCTCCTCCCTCCCTACCACTGTGTCACACCCTCCTCCCTCCCTACCACTATGTGGCACACCCTCCTCCTTGCGTCACACCGTCCTCCCTGTGTCACACCGTCGTCCCTCCCTACCAGGTGTCACACCCTCCTCCCTCCCTACCACCATGTGTCACACCTCCCTCCCTGTGTCACACCATCCTCTCTGTGTCACATTGTCCTCCCTGTGTCACACATCCCTCTCTCCCTACCATTAAGTCTCACACCCTCCTTCATATGTCACACCCTCCTCCATGTCACACCATCCTCCCTCCCTACCATTATGAGTCACATTCTCCTCCCTGTGTCACATCCTCTTTCATGTGTCACATCATCCTCTCTGTATCACTCCCTCCTCCATGTGTCACACCCTTCTCCCTGTGTCACACCATCCTCCCTCCCTACCACTATGTGTCACACACCTCCTCCCTGTGTCACAAAGTCTTCCCTCCCTAACACTGTGTCACACCCTCCTTCCTGCGTTACACCCTCCTCCCTATGTCACACCCTCTTCCCTGTATGACACCCTCCTCCTTGTGTCAGACCCTCTTCCTTATGCCACACTGTCCTCCCTGTATCACACCTTCCTCCTTGTGTCAGACCCTCTTCCTTGTGTCACACCGTCCTCCCTGTATCACACCCTCCTCCTTGTGTCACACCCTCTTCCTTGTGTCACACCGTCCTCCCTGTATCACACCCTCCTCCTTGTGTCAGACCCTCTTCCTTGTGTCACACTGTCCTCCCTGTATCACACCTTCCTCCTTGTGTCAGACCCTCTTCCTTGTGTCACACCGTCCTCCCTGTATCACACCCTCCTCCTAGTATCACACCCTCTTCCCTGTGTCACACCGTCCTCCCTGTATCACACCCTCCTCCTTGTGTCAGACCCTCTTCCCTGTGTCACACCCTCCTCCCTGTGTCACAAAGTCCTCCCTCTCTACCACTGTCATACCCTCCTCCCTGTGTCACACCCTTCTCCCTCCCTCCCTACCACTACGTGTCACCTGGAGTCATAACAAAACCTTATAATTGGACATAAAAAAACCCTCAACAGTTTCAGAAGCCGACAACAATAGGAGGAGGTGTAATTTTGATTCTGTAAAAAACGAGAAGAAAAAAAAACACGTTAAACAATAAAAAAAATGCTCAGTATTTTTATGTCCTCGTGTGTTTGTAGAATTAAAGCCCACAACAATGGCTACACTAGTAAGAAGGGTAAAGAAGAGTGTTCGATTCTATCCATAGTAAGACGTCAAGGTTTAGTTCTGCCTCACCTGGAGGATGACTCAATGAGGCCACTTACAGGTAGTCGGACACTGTTGACTCCCAGGTAAACGCTGAACAGCTACCTTCATAGTCCTTATCAACCCCAAAACGCATACAATATGGATTATTATCGACCTAAGAAAACGTAAGCTACAGTAGACCTTAAATGTGAGATCTTTGTCATTAACGATACCTTCCGGCCATGACATCAAGGGACACATAACTACATAATTTCTTCAGCAGTGTCATGGTTTTGGGTGCGTCGGTGGTATATGAGTGGATTACATTATATAAAGATAAAAATATGTCGTATTTCTTATTTCTTACCGTAGAGTTCGATACCTTCACACTGATTACTTACAGGAGATTATGGCGTATCTACGTAGAAGTTCACTCCACCACTCGACATTCCATGATTTATACTTGATAAATGATGATTTAATGAATTCCATTAATTTTCAACATCCATCTAAGTTATTGGCTATACTTTGTCATAACCAATCAGTCATTACCTTTAGTAATAATAAGATAGGATCACAGATACGGGCAGATAATTGCACTTACATTTATTTGTCAAGCTTCCATACAATGATTTACAATTTACATGGATATATGATTTACTCACGTTCACGCTGTCATAAAATTAATCTTCTAAAACAGGGAATTTTCAACTTGGGGACACATGTGATTACTCTCCTGTGGGTATGCCTTAACAGAGCCTTAATTCTTCAAGTGATACATTTACTGCCAGCCTGGATTGCTTTTGTTACAACCAGGCTTCATCACAAGAACTTCTTTCCACGGCCATAACAACAAAAAGTACTCTTGGGTTATCACACACAGTCTCCATCACTGACAGTCACTGTAGACGGTTGTCGCGGCAACGAGAACTGGTAAGCGTGACTTGAATTAACCATTTAGGTGCCTATAGGCCAGCCTGGATTGCTTTTGTCGCCAACCAGGCTTCCACACGTGATATTTCCACGGGGATAACAAAGCTAGGTTAACACACTTAGTCTCGTGTCGATCACGGTCACGGTAGACGGGTGTCGTGCAGGAGAACTCTGTAAGCGTGAATTAATTAACCATTTACTGTAGGTTTGATAGGCCAGCCTGGATTGCTCTTGTTGCAACCAGGCATCCACACGCGATATTTCCACGGGGATAACAACCTAGGTTAATACAGTCTCGTGTCAATCATGGTCCACAGGACAGAGTGAGTTGGAAGACTCTGTGTGGTGTGGTGTCCCGCTCCCTTTCAGGAGGGAGAGGATGGGAACGACTTCTTAACTAACCCATGGCTCAGGGGATACTACTTAAAATGAGGTTTTTGGGTGTGAAGCGATGAACAGTACAACACTGTTTCACTGTCCCCCCCCCCCCCCCCTAAGGGCTGGCTAACATACACTAATTGAAAAATACATGTCCCAGTTATGCCTCTCCGGGCGTCTTATCTCTAGTAAAGCAAACTTTGGCGTTGGTTGCGTGGGTAAGCCTAACGGAACCCATGACAAGCAGATATCAATAGTGAAAATAATAGATTGTATACAACATTCACAATTTATCCGGTATGGAATAAAAATATAGTTTTATCAGGTTTTCTGTACCGTTCACATTATATTGTATTTATGTATACTGTATTGTCTAAGACATCATTTGCATCTCTATAAATAAGTAAATTAAAAAAACATCCACAACAAAACCACAGGTGGGAATCATTGTATTTATCTTGGTCCCCCCCCCCCCCCCCAAAAAAAAAAAAAACCTCAAGTGATGTCAGGTAGAACCCAGGTAGTTAATGAGTCGATGTGGAGTGACCAACCACCCAACAACCACTCCATCTCCCCACTCCTCTCAGGTAACTCAACCCTCCTTCCCCTTCCCCATGATCACTAAACACCTGTAAATCGATAAAAAAATGTCTTTACGATTTTGTGTGAGACAATTTGACACAATTGACGAAAGATTTTGAAAACCCATACAAGACAACATGAGATGTGGTGTTCATTTTGGAATTCATCGGACAACTCCGTTAAGATACCTTTTGGAGTGAGTATACAGACCTCACTTTTATGGATATTAAGTAAGCCATTTTAGCAAAGGAATTCCTGAGAGATATGTGGCGATTCTGTGCACTAACACTCTCATTCCTGAGTAATGTAGCCTCACTCCCCCACCTCATAACTTCGTCTCCTCCTCCCCCACCTCATAACTTCGTCTCCTCCTCCCCCACCGCTTCCACCATCTTCTCTAACACCCTCACCTTCTCCACGTCACCCACCTAGTTATACAGGTGTATGAGCTTTCCACCACCTTGGCTACCTGAGGGTCATCTACGAGCAAACGTGTGTGAGGTGCGAGGTCAGGTGTACAGTAGGTATGGTGCTTCTCTGGGTGCTGTCCATGGTTGTGTTTGTAACCACGCCCCCCCCCCCCCCCCATCCACACACCACAACACAGTATTTAACCCCTTAACCCCCTTACATACACGCACACACACACACAACAATAATGGTTACCCCTCGTGTAACGAGGATGGCCAGCCCAAGGACCACCTATGCGTGAATTTGTTTAAAGTGTAGGAGCTGTCGCCAACACAACCACACCCTAAGTTAACGAACTGCTTGACCCAGTGTCAAGGAAAAGTCCGAGAAGACCAGACAACTCGCCAACTACACTTGCTAACCATTACCCCGGAACACGATCCGCAAATCAATTAACATCCAGGTTCGCAATTACAGTTGGGTAGACAGAGGCAAATGACGTACAGAAACTTGCCCATAGTTTCACCCTGCCCGGGGATCGAACCCGGGTTCACTCGCTTGCGAGGTGAGTATGCTGACCATTATACCACAGGTCGCCTAGACACACAAACACACACACACACACACACACACACACACACACACCAGTCTTATATGCTAACCTGACCTAGCTTTACACCCAACCACCACACCCAAGCCATACACCCCTACTATCACACCCTAGCTTTACACCCTAACACTACACCCAAGTCTTACACCCTACCACTACACCCAAGTCTTACACCCTACCACTACATCCAAGTCTTACACCCTATCACCATATCCTAGCCTTACACCCTACTACTACACCCAAGTCTTGCACCCTACCACTACACCCAAGTTTTACACCCTACCACTACACCCAAGTCTTACACCCTACCACCACACCCAAGTCTTACACCCTACCACTGCACCCAAGTCTTGCACCCTACCACTACACCCAAGTCTTACACCCTACCACTACACCCAAGTCTTACACCCTACCACCACACCCAAGTCTTACACCCTACCACCACACCCAAGTCTTACACCCTACCACTGCACCCAAGTCTTACACTCTACCACTACACCCAAGTTTTACACCCTATCACCACATCCTAGCCTTACACCCTACCACCACACCCAAGTGTTACACCCTACCACCACACCCAAGTCTTACACCCTACCACTACATCCTAGCCTTACACCCTACCACCACACCCAAGTCTTACACCCTACCACTGCACCCAAGTCTTACACCCTACCACTGTACCCAAGTCTTACACCCTATCTCCACATCCTAGCCTTACACCCTACCACTACACCCAAGTCTTACACCCTACCACTGCACCCAAGTCTTACACCCTACCACTGTACCCAAGTCTTACACCCTATCTCCACATTCTAGCCTTACACCCTACCACTACACCCAAGTCTTACACCCTACCACTGCACCCAAGTCTTACACCCTATCACTACACCCAAGTCTTACACCCTATCACCACATCCTAGCCTTACACCCTATCACTGCACCCAAGTCTTACACCCTATCACCTCATCCTAGCCTTACACCCTACCACCACACCCAAGTCTTACACCCTACCACTGCACCCAAGTCTTACACCCTATCACCACATCCTAGCCTTACACCCTACCACTACACCCAAGTCTTACACCCTACCACTGCACCCAAGTCTTACACCCTATCACTACACCCAAGTCTTACACCCTATCACCACATCCTAGCCTTACACCCTACCACTGCACCCAAGTCTTACACCCTATCACCACATCCTAGCCTTACACCCTATCACCGTCGCACCAGTAAAACACATTAATACTTATGTTTTAAGAAACTCATGAATGCACCACACCAGAAAACAGCACGGTTAGTCTTTCACCTTATCCAGGCACCACACCCTGGAGACGCACCTTACAGTAATACTCTGGCTCAGTACAAGTAAGGGATACGAGTCTCTGGTGTAATGGGTATCAGGAGAACTGCCCCCTGGACAACTGCCTCCCATAGGACTACTGCCCCCTGGACAATTGCTCCCCATTGCCCGACCTGACCTGACTTACTGCGTTCATTTTAACCTACCAGTTTAAGGATTATCTTTACCTGTCCTGACCTGACCTGTCGTACTTGGTAAAACCAGCCAATTTGGGGAGTAGCAATGACCAGTCTGAGTTCAGCGCTTGAACTGTTCACAGCTCATCTATAATTCTCCAGGTATATTATTATTTTTTCGTATCACCTTATCATGGAGTTCGTCCAAAGTGAACGTGGTAAAACGAAGCTTATTTGTGATGGCTACATCTATGTGAAGCAGAGAGAACTGGCAAATGGTGTTATATCTTATGAATGTGAGAAACGTCGGCCTAGCAATTGTAAAATCAAAGTTAAAGTTTGTGGAAATGAAATAGTTGGCCAGTGTAATGGTTAGCACGTTCGTCTTGCATATAGAAGTCCTGAGTTCGATTCTCAACTTGGGTGGAAGTTTCGACAGCTTCCTTGACTATATTCGAGGTGTTTTTTTTTTTACCTGGTGGTGATTGGGGTCTGGATGTAATTGGAATAGTTAGTCGTATTTTGAGATTAAACTTAAGTGAGGGATGTACAGTTAAGTTGGAAACTTAAGCGGAAGTGTTCAGCTAAGGAAGGAAACTTCAGTAAAAATGCACAACCCCGGAAAAACCATAATGTGTACAAGACAAAACAAAACGTAGATTCACAGAAAATAATCCTTAGTTCTGAAAATAATAAAAGTCCCGACTGCTGACAGTGAAGACTAAATATCCATCATGTTGGGAGGATGACTTACCTGAGGGTGTGAGAGTCGCCTTCCCCTCCACCTGCAACATCCAACAAAGCGCTCGTCAAAAACATGAAGATTATACATATTATTTCATACCATCAACTAAAAAAATATATCAGTAAGGATCCAGGATGTCATATAAGTATAAGTACACATATTTAAAAAATGTAATACGATAGAGTATATAAATATATGTAATAACCAAGGGGACGCAACATGTACAAATACAAGTGGAGATAATCAAGGTAACATGACATCATTGTAACACAGGACAAGTGTACCATTTTTATGTTCTCTCCCCTCAGTTATAACAAAGGTACAGAGATTACAAAAGGATGCCAGTACACAACCAACATTATACAGGACCAATTGTACATTATTACTGAGAGTGATGACTTGTTCGTTCAGGAAAATTTTGATCACAAGTGAGTGTGCATGACGTCCTGCAACATATAAAATGGCTTATCTGGACAGCGTGTTTAAGGGAGAAGGAGAGGGAGGGGAGGGGGTGTGGTGAGTGTTTAATGTCCCGTGACCGCTCTCCCTCTGCCCTCTCACTTCTCCCACCAGTCTCTCCTCCCCTCTCACTTTGCCCTATTACCTACCCCCCCTCCTCCTTTTCCTCCTCCTGCTGCACCCACAACAATCTAAATCACCTTTCTTCCCTCTCTTTTACCATCTGGAGTTCCTTTCCTCAACACTACCGCCAAAATTCCCTTCCCATCTCCCCTCCCAATTCACAGTCACACTCTATCAATTCATTCCACACTCTTCCTAACCTCCTCCCTCCTTCTCTCTTTCACCCCATCCCTCTCCCCTCCTTCATATCCTTTTATCCTCCTTCTCTTTAACCTCCCTTAACAACTAACTCGGCTCATCCCAACCCACAACCACCTTTTCGACTTCCCTCCCCCTGCGTTCAATCCTTCCTACCTTGCCCATCTCTTCCCGTCCTCTTGCCTTCACCTTTCCTACCTTACCCTCCTCCTCCTCCTTAACCCTTCCCCATCCCCACCTCCCATTACCCAGCAATCGGCACCGCCCACACGTTTCATCAGATACCAAAACAATTACCATGCTGGACACCCACAGCCGTTCATCTCTCTCCGTCCACCGTCACACATTCATAACAAACCACTATCCCTCTATCTGTCTCCACCCGTCTACCGTCACACATTTACAATAGACCAGCCTCTGTCTCTCTGTCATTCTCTGTCTATACCGTCACACATAACAAAACACAAATTTCCATCTATATGTCCCTCTACCTCCGTCTAACGCGTCACACAATCACGGTAGACAAACCTTTCTCACTTTATTTATGTATCTCTTCCCATCTACCTTCATACATTCACAACAGGTCAGTCTTTCTCTTATCTATTTATCTCTCTTTCCACCGCCTCACACACACACACATATATATATTCTCAGCAGATCTATCGTCATAATTCTAATGGGGTTCTTGGCCAGAATTATGTAAAATCCCATTTCGCTTCCCACTCAGCCACCACACCGCTGAACTAAGCCATACTTGTTCTGTCTTAGGAGTCCGGTGGTACACAGTCTGTTCTGGTAGGTTATTAAAGGCTTGGGTTTGGTGTAGGGTATAAGGCTAGGGTGTGGTGGTTGGATGAAACGCTTCGGTGTGGTGGTAGGGTGTACGGCTGGGATGTGGTGGATGGTGGTAGGGTTTAAGACTAGGTGTGGTGTGGTGTGTTGACATATTCCCTAACAACATATCTTCCTTCTGCTGGGAAATAGGTTCTGGAGTATTACACGACACTCAATAATTATAGATATTTGTTTTGGCAGGTAATTAATTTCTTGAATATTCTTACATAGTCTGTAATAAAGGATTTTCTTTTGTGGCAGGGATTAATTTTTGTTCTCCGAATATTACAGAATATTCTGTGACCACAGATCTTCTTATGACAAATATTTTAAGCTCTTAAGTTTTAATAATCTTCATTTTGCAGGGGTTAAAAGGCCCTTGAGTATTACACCCAGATTTTCAAATCTTCCTAAATATTCTTTCATTGGGGACTTTTTCCGAATATTCTCAGATATTTCGCAGGCATAAATATTCTCTTGGCCTGTACCTGTAAATTAAAATTTCGAGTATTCTCAGATATTTTAGAATCTTATTTACTTGAGTATCCATGATTTTTTTTTTCAACCATAAATTTTCTTTCAATTAAGATTTAAACGTCTTGAGCGGACTATAATACTATCCTTCCACACATCCTGCCTTTGGCAAGTATATTAACCTCAGATATTATCCAATACTCTTTAGCTACATATGTTTTTGGACATATAATACGCATGGAATTTGAATATTCCCCGATATTCTGCGGCTCAACTGACCAGGAGGAATGTCAGCCAACCAACTACCCAACAACAGAGTCAGCCAACCAACTAACTAGCCAGTCAACTGTCAGCCATATATAAATGACTAGCCAACAACCAATTAGACAACCAACCAATCAAGAGCAAAAAATCCAGAAATCTGACTAACCAAAAACTAACCACCTTTACCACCATCACCTACCACACACAGACACTTCTACCACCATCCCTACCACACACACAGACACTTCTACCACCATCCCTACCACACACACAGACACTTCTACCACCATCCCTACCACACACACAGACACTTCTACCACCATCCCTACCACACACACAGACACTTCTACCACCATCCCTACCACACACACAGACACTTCTACCACCATCCCTACCACACACACAGACACTTCTACCACCATCCCTACCACACACACAGACACTTCTACCACCATCCCTACTACACACACAGACACTTCTACCACCATCCCTACCACACACAGACACTTCTACCACCATCCCTACTACACATACAGACACTTCTACCACCATCCCTACCACACACACAGACACTTCTACCACCATCCCTACCACACACACAGACACTTCTACCACCATCCCTACCACACACACAGACACTTCTACCACCATCCCTACCACACACACAGACACTTCTACCAACATCCCTACTACACACACAGACACTTCTACCACCATCCCTACCACACACAGACACTTCTACCACCATCCCTACTACACATAGACACTTCTACCACCATCCCTACCACACACACAGACACTTCTACCACCATCCCTACCACACACACAGACACTTCTACCACCATCCCTACCACACACACAGACACCACTATCCCTACCACACACACAGACACTTCTACCACCATCCCTACCACACACACAGACACTTCTACCACCATCCCTACCACACACACAGACACTTCTACCACCATCCCTACCACACACACAGACACTTCTACCAACATCCCTATCACACACACAGACACTTCTACCAACATCCCTACCACACACACAGACACTTCTACCACCATCCCTACCACACACACAGACACTTCTACCACCATCCCTACCACACACACAGACACTTCTACCAACATCCCTATCACACACACAGACACTTCTACCAACATCCCTACCACACACACAGACACTTCTACCACCATCCCTACCACACACACAGACACTTCTACCACCATCCCTACCACACACACAGACACTTCTACCACCATCCCTACCACACACACAGACACCACTATCCCTACCACACACACAGACACTTCTACCACCATCCCTACCACACACACAGACACTTCTACCACCATCCCTACCACACACACAGACACTTCTACCACCATCCCTACCACACACACAGACACTTCTACCACCATCCCTACCACACACACAGACACTTCTACCACCAACCCTACCACACACACAGACACTTCTACCAACATCCCTACCACACACACAGACACTTCTACCAACATCCCTACCACACACACAGACACTTCTACCACCATCCCTACTACACACACACTCACACACACACACACACAGTGTCTACTCAACATTCATACTTCCCAAGCTCACCTATGCCTGCTCTGCCTGGTCTCCTTCCCTAATTGCCACACAACGTAAACACCGAGAAAAAGCGCAAAAGAGGGCATGCAAGATTATTCTCTCCCCTTCCTACTCCACATATCAAGAAGCGCTCAACACACTGACCTTCTCGGCTCTCTGACCATCACCACGACCTCGTCTGCAAATTTGGTGAGAATTTTCTGCACCATCCTCGACACCAGTTCCTACTTCCACCCGAGGTCCATCGTCCGGGAATTGCTGTTCGACACCACAACCGTATCCAGCCCATACGAGTACAACTGATCGCTATAAGAACAGCCCAGTCCCAACCATTGTAAAAATTATCAACAACTCGTAATCAACCAGAGAATTCACTCTCAGTCAATCTTACGTTTTTGCACTGTTACTATGTTGAAATGCCCTGTAGTATGACCTTCTCCCCACCTAGTTATTATATATCATATTTGTATCACATACGGTATGTTACTTTATTATTTGTAAATTAAGTGACCCATTCCCCCAATTATGTAACTGTATATTTTCAGCCTTCCGGCTGCCATGCTCTTTCAATAAACCGTTAATTATTGTTGATTATTGTTATTATTATAAACAAACAATTCTACCACTATTCCTACAACACAAAAACCCACAAACAAACATTTCTACCACCATCCCTATCACACACACACACACACACACGTCCATCTACCACCACATAGATGGTTTCCCTCACCAACACACACACACGACCCCCACCATTCATCACGCCGGCGTCGGCTTGGTGAGACTCGTGAAGTTTTTCTGCGCTCGCCAACATGATGGTGCATAAATAATTCGCGTTGTGGCCTCGCCTTCATTTCTTTTCATATTTATTTTCGCTGATCCGTCCCGATTCGTCACAAACAGAATTAATTACTTGTGTGAGGGAATGCAGTTTTCCCTCACTCTAGGTATGTCCGATTATAATATTCGGTTTTATGTTGCATTTCTGGCCGGTCGATAAACTATTAATGCAGAATATAAATTAGATATACCCCCATATTAACCGACGTTAACTAAATACACCACAAAGAAAAACGTAGCGAGTTAATGCGTCATATATATACAAGTTCGTGACATATAAAAAACTCCAATTATAATGATTGGCAACTTAACATAAATGATAAATGACGTCATAAATTAGATGACGTAACAGACCCGCCAGCCTCTTACCATTCGCTACGCTGCCCTTCTGACGTCACTCCAGGCTCGTGTTTACAAAGCCTACTACTTTATTATTAGGCCTCACCGTAACCTTCCTCAATTACAGACTAATGTGGAAAATTAGTACTGATTACAACTTGTGATAAAGATGTTTTAGTCAAGTTAAATCTTACTATTGGTGTTTAACGCATATACACTTTATTACCATAGTTAGTAAGGATTCAAAACCTATAAAATATGTCGCCAATTTTAACTATATGGCAGTAATATAGAACCAGGATATAGTTATGGGAATAATAATAATAATAAAACAAAAAAACATCTGAGATAATAGTTATAAGGAAAACTTTTACTTACGTGTTTCTCTGATTTAATTCTATTTAAAAGGAATCTATTAAAGGCTTTGGTTAAAATTTGTAAAACTATTTTCTGATTAATTTTGAGATGCTTATGGGTATTAGAGGTTCGTCCGTGTGTGTGTATATGGTTAGCTATGTTCACACACACACACACACACACACACACACACACACAAACACACAAGATATCTCGAGAGGAACTTAGTGAAATATCCTGCCTGATTAGTGACGACAACAGGTAACAGGAGAATGACACCTCTTCTCTAGGTCATGTCATCCACGTTGTTGGTACAGAAAAACTAACACAACCAAACAACAACAGAACACCACACAACACACACCACACCACACCAAACAACAACAGAACACCACACCACACCACACCACACCAAACAACAACAGAACACCACACCACACCACACAACACCAAACAACAACAGAACACCACACAACACCACACCACACCAAACAACAACAGAACACCACACAACACCACACCACACCAAACAACAACAGAACACCACACCACACCACACCAAACAACAACAGAACACCACACCACACCACACAACACCAAACAACAACAGAACACAACACCACACAACACCACACCACACCACACCACACAACACCAAACAACAACAGAACACAACACAACACCACACCACACCACACCACACCAAACAACAACAGAACACCACACCACACCACACCACACAACACGAATACACACTCCACCTCATGCACACGAACACACACTAATGAATAAGCACAGTCGTATACACGCCCATGCTTGAAACTGGTACTGATCTGACGGCATTCATCTCTCTCTCTCTCTCTCTCTCATTTACCGTCTATTTCTTCTTTAATTCATTAACCTCTTGTCTTTCTCTCTTTTCTTCCTCTTTTACGATATTATCTTCCTCTCTCTAATTTCCTGTTTTCCTAATCCACACTATCACTATCTTTTCCCCTATTCCCCCCTCTCCTCACCCCCACCATCCCCTCTCCTCACCCCTCACCCTTCTCCACACATCTCCTCACCCCCATCATTCGCTCCCCACACCCCCACCATCCCCTCTCCACACCCCACCATCCCTCTCCACACCCTCACCATCCCTCTCCTCACCTCCACAACCCCTCTCCTCACCCCAGCTCTGCACATTCCCACCATCCGCTTTCCACACCCCACCATCCCCTCTCCACACCCTCACCATCCCCTCTCCACACTCCCACCATCCCCTCTCCACACCCCCATCATCCCCTCTCCACACCCAACCATCTCTCTTTCTCTCTCTCTCTCTACACCCCCACAGTCCCCTATCCACCCCCCACCATCCTCTCTGCTTACCCCACCATCTCCTCCCCACACCTCCACCATCCCCTCCTAATCATCTATTCCTTAATATATATATATATATATATATATATATATATATATATATATATATATATATATATATATATATATATATATATATGAGTCTGTGTGTGACATCATAAATCCCCTTATGGCTAACACCTGACATCACCATTCACACCTGGAGTTGAAAGGTCACATTCACCCACGCACTCGCTCACCTGTCCTCCCAGATTAAAGATATAACTGTTTACTCGCCTAACAGGTATCAGCTCTCCACGAAGCTGAACTACAACAACATGATTTAAGTAATAAAGTGATTTAATGACCTAATGTGACGAACTGACGTAATTGAATTGAATTGAAACAGTTTATTTAGCCAGAAAAACACGCAGACACAGAGTGCATAATAATAACAATATTAACATGGCTCAGCCAGTTGAAACCTAAACTCTCTTTTAGGCACCTGATATATACTATACATATATCTCAAGGAAGTATTATGCAACATTTAGTAACATCTGGAATAGTACAATAGCATGGTGGTAATAAGAACATCTTATAATGTTACCACGGATATCACTTCAATATTTATTTATTTATTTATTAATTTATTTATTTATATTATAAGTATATACATAAATTACAGTGGAATTGAAAAACATAAGTATAGTGGGAGAGCAGTACAACATGGGTTGTACAGTATTAAGGTTGAACAAGAGGACAGAGCTGTCAGGATTATGTCTAGTTGGTAATTATGTTATTGCAATAGTAAATTCTCATCATGATAATTTCTGATAAAACGGTTTTGATGGTACAATAAAAGCAGGTATTGTAAATATAGCAGGTGTTACAAGAAATATTAATACTTAGACAATACTGTAGATATTTTGAGGAACAGACACCCGGTTGGTGTATTGCGGGTCTTCATGACGCTCCCTGGCTTCGTATGGCGGCATATGAAACTCGGCAATAAACTCGCTAGTGTGCATAATAATACAAAAAACGCGAGGGAAATCCGCAAATAAATAAAAAAAAATTGTGTACAGTCTAAGAAAATTGCACCACCTTCATGGTAAGTTATCAAGAGAGAGAAATATTGGTCTGTTTATCTCGGGAAAATATATTATATACCGTAGATGGCTTTCATAACCCGACTTTAAATTACAAATAATATCAATATTAATTACCTTCATCGGCCCTGAGCATATATGCTTATATACCTGAAGAATATATATATATATATATATATATATATATATATATATATATATATATATATATATATATATATATATATATATATATATATATATATATATATGCAAGTAAATCACTGTAGGTGCGCGTGATCTAGGTATATGCTGATAACCACCAGGAAAGAAGAAAACACGAAGTTCCCAAGCGCTTTCGTGTAATTCACATCTTCAGGGGTGAGTACAGACTAGTCTGTACTCACCCCTGAAGATGTGAATTACACGAAAGCGCTTGGGAACTTCGTGTTTTCTTCTTTCCTGGTGGTTATCAGCATATATATATATATATATATATATATATCTTGATAAAATCACACGGGAAAATGGAAACAACGGAGTACCTTAGCTTTCGTCTTTATTCAAGACATCTTCAGAGGCAACTGGATTACATGGACAGAGAGAGGCTTAAATATACAGGGTGACCTAAAAAACATGAGGTCAGGTCAAAATGATGACATCCACTAATCCCCACGTAGAGGAGCTTAAGAGAAGGGTGGTGACGTGACTAGTCAAGTCAGGTCAGAAAAAAGGGGGCCCACAAAATAACTATCATAAATCTAGATCAAAGGTTTTTAAAGCATTTTTAACCTTGGGCCACTGACAAATAAATTTATGTAACATATTATCGGTTTTGAACTGACCATCACTAAGGTTTATTGATTTTAATTCCTTAATCAAACTAGCTTCAACAAGAAGTCTTTCTGTGACACAAGATGATTTTTAGGTCACCCTGTATATTTAAGCCTCTCTCTGTCCATGTAATCCAGTTGCCTCTGAAGATGTCTTGAATAAAGACGAAAGCTAAGGTACTCCGTTGTTTCCATTTTCCCGTGTGATTTTATCAAGATTTATCTTATCCACGTTTTCATTGTGGATTTTCATAAAATATATATATATATATATATATATATATATATATATATATATATATATATATATATATATATATATATATATATATATATATATATATATATTCCATAAGAGTTTAACGCATCTCAAACTATCCCCGTGTCCAATTCGTCCCCGTATCCACCTCGTCCCGTGTCCACCTCGTCCCCGTGTCCACCGTATTCTTGATATTCGGTTTGGTCATTAGTTCCCCTCCACCTCCCCTACATCCTAAGAATTTGCATGAATAAAGACAGGGCACTGAGGGTGTTCGGAGCTATATTGTGTGTTCGACTTTTCTGAACGTGTACAGTCATCGATCTGACAGTGACTTCGAACCAGCATATAACACACAGTATACAGTCTTCTGTTTCACAAATTCACAAATAACATACAGGATCTCTCTCTCTCTCTCTCTCTCTCTCCCTCCTCCTTCACAACACATATGCAAACATACATAAAAGCCGCAGGATTTTCTGTCTTCTTCAAACACATACAAAAAAGAATCACACCAAACCCAGAGGATTCTTATCCGTCTCACCCACACAATAACCCACTCTACAGCACTCTATTACCACCACAGTATTACCAGAACCCCCAACACCTTACAGGACATCTTCCATTCTTCATGTTTACATTTCTTCCCAGCTCTTATTGTCCCTCAAGAAACTCGTTGTTATGTCTACGTCACCTCTTCCTCCTCCTCCTCCTCCTCCTCCTCCTGCTCCTCCTTGTCCTCTTATTGGTAGAGGGGAAAAAATCTAGGGAAAAAATACTCTTTCTTTTCCCTCATTAGTGTCTACCTAGGGTGGTACGACGCAGGGTAAAACTTGGTGCATTAATTTGCGTGAGTCCTGAAGCAGTCATTACCACCAAGCAACACACACACACACACACACACACACACACACACACACACACACACACCCTCGTCACCCTGTACACTGATGGGACATACTGTATATAAAGGGAAATATGGTGGTAGGTAAGGCAATGTATTTTGTCATATTATTGATGTATATAAGAGAGAGAGAGAACTTAGATAAATGGTACAGACACTGACAAGAGAACAAACACACAAGTAATGACATGGAGGGGGGTAAGGGGAAGGTGGTGGGGAGGAGGAGGAGAGGGGGGAAGGGGAAGGTGGTGGGGAGGAGGAGGAGAGGGGGGAAGAGGAAGGGCAAGGAGGGGTGAGGAAGGGGGGGGGGGGAGGAAGAGGAGGGTATTAATATATATTAATTAACAAGAGGTAAAGTAAACAGGTGCGTGAGAGTGATTAAGTTAAGATAATGAACAAATATAATGATTCACAGCAATATGTTCAGAGGCAAGTTCCTGTCCCACTGTTTGTCTGCCTCTACACATTAACAGTAATAATAATAATAATAATAATAATAATAATAATAATAATAATAACAATAATAATAATAATAATAAATAATAATATAAAAAAAAAATTACGACGACGACGACGACGATGATGATGATGATGATAGATAATTAATATTACAACAACATAAACAATAATACAAATATTAACGACTTTATTATGAAACAAACACAAAACAAAAAACGTAATAAAAAACTCACAAATAAGAGAGTATGAGAGTGACCTGACCTCGTAAGGGGTCAGGTGGAGGGGTCATTCCTTATTTACATACCTGACGTTTTGCTTAATTTATTTTCCTTTATGAATTCTTTCGTTTCTTGATTTTCCTTAATTTCCTTAATGTGTTTATTTACGACTATTGATTGATCACTTCCATTCCTATTGATTGATGTCTTGATTATTGGTATTGTTTGGTTATTTAAGATTATTGATTACTTGCTTACGAGTATTAGTTAAATAGTTGCTTATAAGTACAGATTGATTACTTTTTTCGAGTTTTCATAAGTAACTTGTTTATAAGTAGTTCTTGATTTAATTATCGGGATTATGATTTATGAGGAGTTACTAAATTTCTTGAATGATTTTATATCCAATCAGTCCATCCTTGTTTACCCATACAATAAACAGTTTATCCATGCATAAAATAATCTAAACAATACTAAATATCCTTAATTAAGTCTTAAAATATTTAAAAAAATCGACCATTTTCTCATTAATTCAAATTAAGTTTAATTTTATACCTGTTAATAGCATGACAAGTTACCGGGGCTGCTTAACTATCCATGATTCAATTTGTAATCGATTGCCTACTAACACGAAGGTCTGGTGTAGCTCGGTAGGTGACAACTTGTGGGGAGGGAGAGGAAGGGTAAACGACCCTCTGGTTGTTTAAGTAAAGAGGAAAGGACTAAAATAAGTCTCTACAATATTGCTCTATGGATGATTTTATTTGCCGCTAGCTTAACAAAAATGTAAAATGAGAGAGAGAGAGAGAGAGAGAGAGAGAGAGAGAGAGAGAGAGAGAGTCGTGGCTATTATGATAAACTGCAAGATACTAAGAGCTACAGGGGGGGTATACATGGGTGGACATGTAAGCTTAATTCTTCCTACTTTTACTGATGGGAGGTGTGTGTATGTAGGGGTGAGGGGAGGAGGGGTGAGGGGAGGAGGGGTGGGTATGTGGTGATGGGAGAGGGAGGGGGAGAAAGGGGGTTAATCCTCTTAAGGGAGTTACTATCTTCTCATGTTTCAGGATATCAAGTCTCCATCACCTCCCTTCACTTGTGCATGGCGGGCGCTCTGTGGCTAAGATGCCGTGGGGGCTCTGAGGGTCTCACACACACACACACACACACACACACACACACACACACACACACGCACACACACACACACACACACGCCACACACACACACACACATTCTCTCCTTATTATTCATACTATATCTCTTAACACAGGTGTTCTACTATAGTGTCTTCCTACCACAACAATAGTATGTATGTAACTATGTATGTATGTATGTATGTATGTATGTATGTATGTTCTACCTTCCTCCCCCGCCCCTCTACCTTTCTAGTGCTTCCTTCCTCCTCCTCGTCTCTCTCTCTCTCTCTCTCTCTCTCTTCCTTTACCCTAACCTATCTTCATTCTTCTCCTCACTTTCTCTTATCCTATTTTTCTCTTATCCCATATCTCTCATCCTACTCTCTCTCTCTCTCATCCTCCCCCCCTCTCTCTCTCTCCCTCTTTATATTACTCAACGCTCTTATTACATTGATCAATCATTATTCCATTCAGTGCCACATTTACTCATAGACAACGTCATTCAATCTCTATTCAAAACTAATTCATTTCAATCAGTCTTCCTCTTCTTCATTTCAACACTTTATTTCTCTTCATATCAACTAACTTCTTCTTACTCCCCTTTCTTCTAAACTAATTCCATAAATACTTGTACCTTTTTATTTCTGAATCACCCACCAGAACGACTTTTTTTTTTTTAATTACACTCAACATCACTTCCCCTCACCTCCCACATCCCCTCTCTCTTCACCCTCACCACCCCATCTCCTTATCCCCATTACCCTCTCTTTTCACCCCCTACTCCCTCTCATTCACCCCCACCCCCCACTCCTTACCCTCACCATCCCTCTCCTCACCCCCACCCCCCACTCCTTACCCTCACCATCCCTCTCCTCTCCTCACCCCTACCACCCCTCTCCTCACCATCCCTCTCCTCACCCCCAACTCCTTACCCTCACCATCCCTCTCCTCTCCTCACCCCTACCACCCCTCTCCTCACCATCTCCTCTCCTCTCCTCACCCCCCACTCCTTACCCTCACCATCCCTCTCCTCTCCTCACCCCTACCACCCCTCTCCTCACCATCTCCTCTCCTCTCCTCACCCCCCACTCCTTACCCTCACCATCCCTCTCCTCTCCTCACCCCTACCACCCCTCTCCTCACCATCTCCTCTCCTCACTCTCAACACCACTCAAACTTGTTCCCCCTCCTATACTTTCTCAATGAATCTGGCTTTCACATCTCTTTATATTTCATCTCTAAAAATATTACATACCAGAGTGACGTCAAACTTCCTAAATACAGATCCTCTTTCAGCCATCACCACTCTACCTCTCCTACACCCTCTTCCCCTCCTACACCCTCTTCCCCTCCTTCACCCTCTTCCCCTCCTACACCACTCTTCCCCTCCTACACCCTCTTCCCCTCCTACACCCTCTTCCCCTCCTACACCCTCTTCCCCTCCTTCACCCTCTTCCCCTCCTACACCACTCTTCCCCTCCTACACCCTCTTCCCCTCCTACACCACTCTTCCCCTCCTACACCCCCTTCCCCTCCTACACCCCCTTCCCCTCCTACACCCTCTTCCCCTCCTTCACCCTCTTCCCCTCCTACACCCTCTTCCCCTCCTACACCCTCTTCCCCTCCTATACCCTCTTCCCCTCCTACACCCCCTTCCCCTCCTACACCCTCTTCCCCTCCTACACCCTCTTCCCCTCCTACACCCTCTTCCCCTCCTACACCCTCTTCCCCTCCTTCACCCTCTTCCCCTCCTTCACCCTCTTCCCCTCCTACACCCTCTTCCCCTCCTACACCCTCTTCCCCTCCTACACCCTCTTCCCCTCCTTCACCCTCTTCCCCTCCTACACCCTCTTCCCCTCCTACACCCTCTTCCCCTCTTACACCCTCTTCCCCTCTTACACCCTCTTAACATATTCTTCACTAGCCCTCTATGAAAGTTTTGGGTCAGCATTGAATAATTTTACATTTATTCTATACATAGTTAGCGTATAAAAATCAACGAATAATTTAATAGTAATGAGTGGCTGAATAAATTAATAAATAAATAAATAAATAAATAAAAGAAGGAAGCTAGAAAGAAACAAATGAAGGATGAAAGAAACAAAGAAAACAAACTAAATAAATATAGTAATAAATAACCAAACAAACAAACTAACAAATAAATTAATAAATATACTTAACCTAATGAGAGTAATGAGGTGATAAGGAGCGAATAACTAAAAACACTACAAGTTAAAAGAATCTGGGATATTCCTTAAGGATATTCAGGAAAGAGCGATGTGCGTGAATGAGTGGACAGTAGGAGGCAGCACGGGACTTCTGGAGGAGGAGGTGCTGGTATTGGGTGATGTGTGAGGCGACAGGTTTACTGAAGATGGTTATTTAGGGGTGGTCTTGTTGTGGAGGGAGGGAGGTAATCATTAGCATAACACATTTTTAACATCTTTAAGAATGAATGAATGACAAAGAATGAAAACAAATTATTAATGTCTATTTTCTCTTCACTGTGGACATTGTGAATTACAGAGGAAAAAGATGTGAAAATATGAGAGAGAAAAAGAGACTATATCGCTATGCAACATTTTAAAGACCTTACGTATTTTAAAGCAATTTCCTCGTTGCAAAACTAATTTATCAAGAATCTCATTTTTAACTAATTAAACATCGCCTCATATTTGTCAAATTCATGAAGCAAAAACTTGTATATATTTCTCCTGATATGACACAAATAATAAAAATGTAAATGATGTCTTGCTGTGGTTACATTATATATTTAATTGAATATTTGTGCATGGTAATTAACCTAATGGAATACTGTAATAATGACTGGTGGAGATACTGATCTTAATTGTCTCTAAAATTATGTGTTATATCAAAACAACGTAGCTCACCTGTAAAGAGTGAACAAAAAGCTTATAAAATACCTGGTTATAAATATTTATCATTTGTTTATAACAAATTAAGTACTAGAAACAAACACAAACAAATAAACAGAAGAGAACACAAACACACACACAAATGCTTACATGCAGTTACGTACACACACTCAGACAGAAACAAGGATCAAACCTGTACTGACTGTACAGTCACCACAAAAAGTTCGTGTCTCCTTCCGAATGAAACAGTATCGAAACTAAATGACATAATACAACGCCAGCTGTGTTGAGGCTGTGAACATTCTTGGTTATAATGGCCCTTACCTCAGTATGTTTGTTTTATAGTAAAAACAAATATTAATTGGGAAGGATTTTGTAATAACTATGAACCTGCAGTAGTACCTTTAGTTGTGTTCTTACAATATTACAACAGTTTGTAGGGCTATGACGATTGGCAACAGAAACTAACCAAACCGAAACAAATCATTAGATATGTAAGATCATTATGTATGGTTCAGTTGATTCATATTGTCCTTGGTAGTGAAGACCTTCAGCCTTCTTGAGAGAGTTTTGATGGTAAGATCAAAAAGTCCTGACGGAAAACTATATATTTTGCATTCCTACGTTTTTTCTTCTCTCCCCTATAAGACTTTATCTATGCATTACAACAAACGTGTCTGAAAAAATTCTGCCTCCTCCCGCCCTTTACCAACAATTGTACTCTTCAACTAACAGGAACAACCAGGATACTACCAATGTTTTTACTGTTAACTCCAAAAATTATTGAAAATACTTGTTCATTGTGTCATAATAAGAGCAGCAGTAGTTGCTCACCTTGCCACGGACCATCGTGCCTGAAACAACATTCATAAATGAGGCCACAGTCCTAATTTTCTTACTCTAATAATTATTTCCAATTTCAATGATATTTTAACCCGAATTCTATAAACAATAATAAGAGATATGGTAGATACTTCCACCCCTCAACTTGACACAGAGAAGTACAAGCAATCGTGGGGGTCAGAACTCCAAAGAGTAACTTGCTCACAAACCTACACTATGGTGCTGTATTTCTAATTTGTTTAATAGGGAACATTTTTAAACTAAATGTTCTTTAAAATGAATGTTGCCAAATAGTGATGGATGTCACATCCACATAAATAAATATTTTATCACACATACAAACACACACACTTGGATAACAACATTCGTGGCTCTCAAGCTACTGGAACTAGATTTCAGCATTTATAATCTATTTATGTATTCCCATTCCGTTTATCTGGTAGGTAGTAGGTAGTAGGCAGCTATCAAACAGGGAGGTACTACCGCCTGGGAAGATATCGGAAGCATAATGTGTTGTCTAATGGTAGACCCTGCTGCCATATGGCATCACGAAAATTGTGACCAAGTCCCAGGTTGCTGATCTGACTTTCTGCCTCATTTACACACAATTGCAGGGTCTCAATTGTTTCTCACTCTAGATCTTTTTTTATACAGTATATTTATTTATTTAATAATAATAATAATAATAATAATAATAATAATAATAATATTATTATTATTATTATTATTATTATTATATTTTCGCCCCCCAGGCCCTGATGCAGATCATTGATCTGTGCCCGGGTGGGTGAATCCCCTAAAAAGAAAATCTTCCACCCAGGATGGGAGAGGGGTAAGGTGGTGGATAGGGGGTAGAGGGTGCTAGGGGAAAGGGATTAAGAGGAGGAGAGTACCAATATACGCACCTTCTATCACTTGCATAACTTTCTTGCTCTCTCCCCCATGTCTGATAGAATGAAATTTAACCATTAAAAATGTGGGTCATTCGCTGTAAGGCCTATACCTTCAAGGTTTGAGAGTAAAATCGTCTGTATAAAAAATTTCATCACCATCAAATTTTTTAGATGCGTCACAGAAGACTGAATGATCTTGTGAGAGAAACTTCGAAAAAGTACGAAAGCTTGGGTGGAGTTCCACTGTCCACAAGTTTCCTCCTGTCAGCCAGTTTAGTAAGTCATGTTTGTCCTTTTATTTCCTCTCCCACACTCCCCTCTATTAGTCGTCTCAAAATTCCAAAGCCACCGCCGGATAACTAATAAAATTCCCCTTCTATAACTATAATACACTTGGTAGGTTTGTGAGAAAAAGTCCGAGATATGATGATGGGATCACAAATAATTAGTTTTTCTACATGGAATGAAAAAACAAATGCTATTTTTTTTCTGCTTATGTTAAATTCAAAACAACAATGAAGCCAGTGATTTAAAAATTCTCTAAAAAAAAATGTGGGATAAATTGGGAATAGAAGAATTGTGGGGTAAAAACACGTACAAAACTGACGAAACCAAACCCAACGCAAACTAACCTAACTATAATAGAAAACGTTAAAAACTGTAATATTCAAGAGTAGGTGCCCGGGTTAAGGAGCCACGCTTGGAAAGTTTGCTATATAAGAAAGGTTTTTTCAGCTTATCAAAAACATCCCAAAATGGTGGAGGAAATAATTTTTTGCAACAAAAAGATCATGAAGATCCTAACTCACAAATATCAGTTTACATGTCTAACCTAACCTAACCTATCCTAACCTAACCTAACCTGAGAAACCATACGGACTTGACCTAATGCCCCAGTATGTAAACTTAACCTATCCCAAAGAGACAAAAGAAGAAACAAACGAACCTTAAGAACTGAACCTGAAATCCAAAAGTTAGAAAAACTTTTAATTATATATTTACAACAAATATACTCTTAAAGAATTTATTTATTTTTGCTCCATCTCCCTAGACACAAATCAATATAAAGTTCCGTGGTCGACCTTTACCGAATCGTAACCCAGAGCTCTGCCCTCTTCGTGTGATCCAAACGGCATTTTATTTTTGTGAAATCTAAAAGAAAAAAAATAATTTTCGACGAAAACGCTTTACAGTACAGTATTCTTATTTGGGCAATGGTGGAGGAGACGGTTAGCAGCAGAAGGACTTGATGGAATTATTAAATTTTCACGAGATGTCGTTTAGACGATTCTAAGTGAGATAATTGAAACAACAATGCACAGGACCTACTAGAACCTGTCCTAAACTTCCCTAACCGACCTAAAGTCATCTAACCTACCTAACATCATTTAACCTTCCGCACCTCACACAACTTCTTAACCTGTGCATTGTCGTTTCGATTTTCTTTCTTGCTATCATCCAAACAATATCTCTAGAAAAAAATGATTGAATTAATTTCATTATAAATCGTAATAAACATTCCCGATGAGGTCGTCGTTCGTCTCTTGGCGTGTAAACAAAGACCGCGGACACTCCAGTATAGCAGACGATGGGAGCCAAAACATGGTCGCCACGGGGGATCTGACGGCGCCATAATTACGGTAAATGTTTCCTTCGTCTCCAAACCACGTAGAGACGTAAAAGGTTAATAATCGTTAAATGGCTGCGGCAAAGTTAGTTTTCAACAGTGCTGATCTATGTGGAGGTTAGATTAGGGTAGGTTAGATTTCAACAGTTATTTGGAAGTTGAATTTTTTTTTATGAGAATAGTTTTTTTAGGGGGGGGGGGGGGGGGGTTGTATTTGGGTTGTATTTTACTCAAATCTTACCGTCATTTCTTTTTTGCAAAAAAAAAAAAAAAATAATAATAATAATAAAAATAATAGTAATAATAATTTCTTGAAAAATTCGCCCATTTGCCCCAAAATTTAAGGTCACATTTGAGCAAACATTGTTTTTATCGCGTTATTTCTCCTTTCTCTCATGCCCTGTCCACTAATGAGTAAATTATCATTGAAGGAAAGGCGACAAATAAATTATTTTACAACGTTGTTCATTCGATTATCTAAATTACTATCAACCAAAACGACATCTTTGAAAATTTGGTGCAATTCCATGAAGTCCTTCTGGTGCTACCCGACTCCTTCACCATTACCGGCAGAGCCCCTGGCCAGGAAGTTAGGTCAGGTTTTATAAGGTTCTCTACTTCTTTGCACTGTCGTATGGTTTTTATTGTCAATCACCGCCCACAGAACATTTGATGGAAAAAATGAACGAAATTGACCAAAGGATTATGGTGCTAGCCTTCTCCTTAAGTCAGGTTCTATGTTTTGTCGCATTGTTTTTATTGCTTACTATCATCCAAAGAACACCTGTGGAAAAAAATTAACGAAACTGAACAACACGTTCTAGTGTTAGCCATTTCCTCCAAGATTACCTAATATTTTAATCGTATTTAAACCAATTTTACCTATTGTAAGGAAACATCTGCAGTTTTTATTTTATGATTTTACTGTAAGCAGGTCAACCGAGACGCCATATTGTAAACACAATGTCAGCAAATTTGCTTATTTTCCATTTAACTATAAAAATATGTCTATGTAATCCGCCAAGTACGGCCTTGTGAAATGTTATTTGTGTTTTTCGTGGAGTGATTGGTGAGAGTTTTTAGGGGAATAAGATAATGTTATAAAGTTTTAACAGTTGGTGGTGTTACGGGTTGAGTCAGCTCCGGCCCATAACAACTACATCCTCACTGTACATCCTCATATTTAACAAACATTAACATCAACAAACACAACCAGTGTTGACCATCACTTACCTCTTGATCGTATATTCCCTCACAAAAGACAACACTATAACACTTCATTGCACTTGTTAAGCCGGCAACAGCGGCAACGGAACTGACCATCACAGTTCATGACACTGACTCATAAAACATCTCAAAGCAGGTGTCGGAGCTTCATGGGACTGAATGAACCTGTCTCATTACTGAGCGAACACTTCGGTTGTATCTCTCTCTTTGAATTTACGAAATACCTTATTCACTGATCTAGAACCCATATGAGGGAGGGTCACTTATGTGGACCACTGAGATGATGGAGGGTCACTTATGTGGACCACTGAGATGATGGAGGGTCACTCATGTGGACCACTGAGATGATGGACGGTCACTCATGTGGACCACTGAGATGATGGAGGGTCACTTATGTGGGCCACTGAGATGATGGAGGGTCACTCATGTGGACCACTGAGATGATGGACGGTCACTCATGTGGACCACTGAGATGATGGAGGGTCACTTATGTGGGCAACTGAGATGATGGAGGGTCACTTATGTGGACCACTGAGATGATGGAGGGTCACTCATGTGGACCACTGAGATGATGGAGGGTCACTCATGTGGACCACTGAGATGATGGAGGGTCACTCATGTGGACCACTGAGATGATGGAGGGTCACTCATGTGGACCACTGAGATGATGGAGGGTCACTTATGTGGACCACTGAGATGATGGAGGGTCACTCATGAGGACCAATGAGATGATGGACGGTCACTCATGTGGACCACTGAGATGATGGAGGGTCACTCATGTGGACCACTGAGATGATGGAGGGTCACTCATGTGGACCACTGAGATGATGGAGGGTCACTCATGTGGACCACTGAGATGATGGAGGGTCACTCGTGTGGACCACTGAGATGATGGAGGGTCACTCGTGTGGACCACTGAGATGATGGAGGGTCACTCATGAGGATCAATGAGATGATGGAGGGTCACTCATGAGGACCAATGAGATGATGGAGGGTCACTCATGTGGACCACTGAGATGATGGAGGGTCACTCATGTGGACCACTGAGATAATGGAGGGTCACTCATGTGGACCACTGAGATGATGGAGGGTCACTCGTGTGGACCAGTGAGATGATGGAGGGTCACTCATGTGGACCACTGAGATGATGGAGGGTCACTCATGTGGACCACTGAGATAATGGAGGGTCACTCATGTGGACCACTGAGATGATGGAGGGTCACTCAATGTGGACCACTGAGATAATGGAGGGTCACTCATGAGGATCAATGAGATGATGGAGGGTCACTCGTGTGGACCACTGAGATGATGGAGGGTCACTCGTGTGGACCACTAACTAACTGGGCTGCCGCACCTCTGCTATATTTAATGTGGAAACTTACGTGATGATGTTTGTCTATATATTAACGATAAAGGAGTAGGCTGTAGTAACCAAATATTGTTTGCTACAGTATTGGTGTCATATTTAAGTTTTTAATATAATTTAATCTTGCTCTCATATTAATGATTTGTGTATAAAGTCTCCAGGCGTGATCAACTCCACCTGTTAGGAAGCTCCCGGAAACTATACAAGGCGCCGTGCCATGTTGTTTACCTTGTACTGTAAGAAGCTCCATCTATGGGTTGAAAATCAAAACTGAATCAGAGGACTCGCAGGGTTGGCTGCAACGGTTCATTCTGATTGCCGACGACATAGACTTCCTGAGGTGACTGTATATAACGTACAGTACCTATGAGCAAAACAGTAACAAGACTGGGGGAACCTTTTTGAAATCTTGAAACAAAAAACAAGTATATCTTATTGTTTTGCGAAAACTTATAAATTTCTAAGCTTTATTTAGTTGTAAGGTGTTAACTTATTTTATTTATCCCTTTGGTGGAAATTCGTGACATCTATCAAAATGGAATAAATAAATGATAGAATAATGAAAATAAAAAAAAGACTAAAACATTTGTCATATAATTATAGCATAAAATCAAAATTACGTGTGTATGTGTGTATGTGGATTAGTAATGAATACATATACAGAGAGAGAGAGAGAGAGAGAGAGAGAGAGAGAGAGAGAGAGAGAGAGAGAGAGCTTGAAAACCTTAAATGAGTTGAACGTATAAAAATAACGATGGAACATTAAAATACATCGAAAATGAGATCCAAATAACCTTCACAATTTTCACAACTTTGCAAAACTCAGATGACATCAACAGCAACAACGACCAACAGGTACAAGGTTCCCTCCCCTCCCCCTCCCCCTCCCTCTAGAGTTCAGCACATGAGGAACATCAGCGGCAAGCTATTAACCAAAGCTACGAGGCAGCTCAAGTTACTATGGGTGTGAGGGACGCTATATTATATTGTAGAGGTGCAGGGGAAGCTTAGGGGAAGAACAGGGGTGCCTTCCTATTGTGAACAACTTGACAGGGCAGTGAACATGGCTCTCTCTCTCTCTCCCTCTCTCTCACCTGGAAGGAAGGTGCGTCAATAACAGGGAGTGGTGAACCTGAGGCAGTAGAAGGAATTGTGTAAGGTGGGTATTTCTCATGATCGACGCGGTAAACTAAAATGCCTTCCACCACCCCCGCCCCCCCCTCCCGCCACACACACTCCACCAGCGAGGCAGGCCCACAATCACGTGTTTCCTCTACAACACCACCAGCGAGGCAGGTCTATAATGACGTGTTTCCTCTACAACACCACCAGCGAGGCAGGCCCACAATGACGTGTTTCCTCTACAACACCACCAAAGAGGCAGGTCTATAATGACGTGTTTCCTCTACAACACCACCAGCGAGGCAGGCCCACAATCACGTGTTTCCTGTACAACACCACCAGCGAGGCAGGCCCACAAAGATGTGTTTCCTCTACAACACCACCAGCGAGGCAGGCCCACAATGACGTGTTTCCTCTGCAACACCACCAGCGAGGCAGACCCACAATGACGTGTTTCCTCTACAACACCACCAGCGAGGCAGGCTCACAATGACGTGTTTCCTCTACAACACCACTAAAGAGGCAGGTCTATAATGACGTGTTTCCTCTACAACACCACCAGCGAGGCAGGCCCACAATGACGTGTTTCCTCTACAACACCACCAAAGAGGCAGGTCTATAATGACGTGTTTCCCCAGCAACACCACCAGCGAGGCAGGCCCACAATCACGTGCTTCCTGGACAACACCACCAGCGAGGCAGACCCACAATGACGTGTTTCCTCTACAACACCACCAGCGAGGCAGACCCACAAAGATGTGTTTCCTCTACAACACCACCAGCGAGGCAGGCCCACAATGACGTGTTTCCTCTGCAACACCACCAGCGAGGCAGACCCACAATGACGTGTTCCCTCTACAACACCACCAGCGAGGCAGGCCCACAATGACGTGTTTCCTCTACAACACCACTAAAGAGGCAGGTCTATAATGACGTGTTTCCTCTACAACACCACCAGCGAGGCAGGCCCACAATCACGTGTTTCCTCTACAACACCACCAGCGAGGCAGACCCACAATGACGTGTTTCCTCTACAACACCACCAGCGAGGCAGACCCACAAAGATGTGTTTCCTCTACAACACCACCAGCGAGGCAGGCCCACAATGACGTGTTTCCTCTACAACACCACTAAAGAGGCAGGTCTATAATGACGTGTTTCCTCTACAACACCACCAGCGAGGCAGGCCCACAATCACGTGTTTCCTCTACAACACCACCAGCGAGGCAGGCCCACAATCACGTGTTTCCTCTACAACACCACCAGCGAGGCAGGCCCACAATCACGTGTTTCCTCTACAACACCACCAGCGAGGCAGGCCCACAATGACGTGTTTCCTCTACAACACCACCAGCGAGGCAGGTCTATAATCACGTGTTTCCTCTACAACACCACCAGCGAGGCAGGCCCACAATCACGTGTTTCCTGTACAACACCACCAGCGAGGCAGGCCCACAATCACGTGTTTCCTCTACAACGCCACCAGCGAGGCAGGTCTATAATCACGTGTTTCCTCTACAACACCACCAGCGAGGCAGGCCCACAATCACGTGTTTCCTCTACAACACCACCAGCGAGGCAGGCCCACAATGACGTGTTTCCTCTACAACACCACCAGCGAGGCAGGCCCACAATCACGTGTTTCCTCTACAATACCACCAGCGAGGCAGGTCTATAATCACGTGTTTCCTCTACAACACCACCAGCGAGGCAGGCCCACAATCACGTGTTTCCTGTACAACACCACCAGCGAGGCAGGCCCACAATCACGTGTTTCCTCTACAACGCCACCAGCGAGGCAGGTCTATAATCACGTGTTTCCTCTACAACACCACCAGCGAGGCAGGCCCACAATCACGTGTTTCCTCTACAACATCACCAGCGAGGCAGACCCACAATGACGTGTTTCCTCTACAACACCACCAGCGAGGCAGGCCCACAATGACGTGTTTCCTCTACAACACCACCAAAGAGGCAGGTTGTATAATGACGTGTTTCCTCTACAACATCACCAGCGAGGCAGACCCACAATGACGTGTTTCCTCTACAACACCACCAGCGACGCAAGCCCACAATCACGTGTTTCCTCTACAACACCACTAGCGAGGCAGGCTCACAATCACGTGTTTCCTCTACAACACCACCAGCGAGGGAGGTCTATAATCACGTGTTTCCTCTACATCACCACCAGCGAGACAGGTCTATAATCATGTGTTTCCTCTACAACACCACCAGCGAGGCAGGCCCACAATGACGTGTTTCCTCTACACCACCACCAGCGAGGCAGACCCACAATGACGTGTTTCCTCTACAACACCACCAGCGAGGCAGGCCCACAATGACGTGTTTCCTCTACAACACCACCAAAGAGGCAGGCCCACAATCACGTGTTTCCTCTACAACACCACCAGCGAGGCAGGCCCACAATCACGTGTTTCCTCTACAATACCACCAGCGAGGCAGGTCTATAATCACGTGTTTCCTCTACAACACCACCAGCGAGGCAGGCCCACAATGACGTGTTTCCTCTACAACACCACCAGCGCGGCAGACCCACAATGACGTGTTTCCTCTACAACACCACCAGCGAGGCAGGCCCACAATGACGTGTTTCCTCTACAACACCACCAAAGAGGCAGGTCTATAATGACGTGTTTCCTCTATAACACCACCAGCGAGGCCGGCCCACAATGACGTGTTTTCTCTGCAACACCACCAGCGAGGCAGGCCCACAATCACGTGTTTCCTCTACAACACCACCAGCGAGGCAGGCCCACAATCACGTGTTTCCTCTACAACACCACCAGCGAGGCAGGTCTATAATGACGTGTTTCCTCTACATCACCACCAGCGAGGCAAGTCTATAATCATGTGTTTCCTCTACAACACCACCAAAGAGGCAGGCCCACAATCACGTGTTTCCTCTACAACACCACCAGCGAGGGAGGCCCACAATCACGTGTTTCCTCTACATCACCACCAGCGAGGCAGGTCTATAATCATGTGTTTCCTCTACAACACCACCAAAGAGGCAGGCCCACAATCACGTGTTTCCTCTACAACACCACCAGCGAGGCAGGCCCACAATCACGTGTTTCCTCTACAACACCACCAGCGAGGCAGGTCTATAATTACGTGTTTCCTCTATAACATCACCCACCAAAGAGGCAGGCCCACAATCACGTGTTTCCTCTACAACACCACCAGCGAGGCAGGCCCACAATCACGTGTTTCCTCTACAACACCACCAGCGAGGCAGGTCTATAATTACGTGTTTCCTCTATAACATCACCAGCGAGGCAGGTCTATAATCATGTGTTTCCTCTACAACACCACCAAAGAGGCAGGCCCACAATCACGTGTTTCCTCTACAACACCACCAGCGAGGCAGGTCTATAATCATGTGTTTCCTCTACAACATCACCAGCGAGGCAGGTCTATAATTACGTGTTTCCTCTATAACATCACCAGCGAGGCAGGTCTATAATCATGTGTTTCCTCTACAACATCACCAGCGAGGCAGGTCTATAATCATGTGTTTCCTCTACAACAACACCAGCGAGGCAGGTCTATAATCATGTGTTTCCTCTACAACATCATCAGCGAGGCAGGTCTATAATCATGTGTTTCCTCTACAACACCACCAGCGAGGCAGGTCTATAATCATGTGTTTCCTCTACAACATCACCAGCGAGGCAGGTCTATAATCATGTGTTTCCTCTACAACACCACCAGCGAGGCAGGTCTATAATCATGTGTTTCCTCTACAACATCACCAGCGAGGCAGGTCTATAATCATGTGTTTCCTCTACATCACCACCAGCGAGGCAGGTCTATAATCATGTGTTTCCTCTACAGCACCAAATTATCGTTGATGTATGTTAACTCCATTTCTCCTTCTTGTAAAGGCCTCCTCGATGTCATTCTCTGCATCCACTGTTGGGGCATATGAACTGATGAAGAAGGCATGGCGTGAGTAATACAGTGAAACTCGAAGCATCATGAGGCGCTCGTTTACCTCAATAGGAATTTCAGTTAGCCTGTGTAGGATGGATTGGCGGAGGGCAGAGCCAACTCTATAAATGCGGTTTCTTTCCACAGCAGGCGTACCCTTCCAGAAGAGAATGTATAGCCGGACCCCAGTTCTGTTAGTCGACCCTCGTCTGGGAGCCGGGAGTCACTAATGGCTGCTATGTCGATGTTGTATCTAGAGAGCTCTTTTGCCACAAGGGGAGTTCTTCTTTCAGGATGCTCATTTGTGCCAGTATCCAGAAGGGTCCTGATATTCCATGTAAGGACCATACAAGGTTGTATAGTTTGTTTTTGCTTCGACCTGTGATTATGTTTTCGACTGGTTACCCAGTCAGGTTGGTGCTTTAGGTAGGCTATGTTAAGGGCCTCTTTTCTAGCCCCCTCCTCATGTTGGGTGAGCAGACTGGTTCCTGGAAATGGCTGCTCAGTCGCAAAGAGAGGACCGGATTGCACTGCTGCATTGATCCCAGTGCACTAACGACCATTTTTTCTATGCCGCCCCTATGCAGGGTTGTGACAACAGACTCCCGGCGGTCCTCTCTGCCTGTCTCCGGCGCCACTCGTCTGTCGCCATAAGACTTGGGGGTTTAGGGGTTCTCATGATGATTAAAAGTATGATGAGCTGGATGATGGATGTGCGTGAGTTGATTTATGTGACGAGACAGGAGGGCAGTTTGCAACGACACATCTTGGCTCTCTCTTTTACTGGTCCAGTGATGCAGGTAGCTGCAACAACTGGGAACAGGGAAGTTATAACGGACTGCCTATAGCCCAGTTTGATGGGTTTTGCCTTTATAGACTGGATATCTTGCATTGCCTTCGTCCGCCGGTGTAGTCTTTGGGTTTCCATGTTGGTCACCTCTTCTGCCGTTGGGCCTCACTAGAGCTATGTTGGCATGTCTGCCTGATGCAGGGCTCCATTGCAGATTTTTCGTTTAAGATTTACTCCCATAGCCTTATGCCTACCAAGGTTAATCCGCAAGGCAGCGGGGCTGTGGAAGGTAGGTGCCAGGGCGTGTCCACATGCCGGTGGGCCTATGCACCATCCCTCTGGGGCCCACTGCTGCTCCGAGATCCCTTACTGGTCTAGCCTGGGCCCACGAGGCACCCAGTTACTGTGTGTTGCCACGAAGAGGCACAGCAGGAGTCTTGATGGTGAAGAGGCTGTGTGCTGGCAGGAAAGACTTATGTAAGTTGCTTCCCCGTTCGCCACGAGGGCTAGCCAGCGGCGGTAGCTTAAAGCAAGAGGAGGCAAGCAGTGCGTGCACCTTAACACTAACATAATGCTGCCACACTAGATGCATTACGCCACCCTGGATACACACACACACACAGATCAAGTGGTTAATCTATCAGGGAAAAACATCAAGACAGACGACAGTACAGTACCAGGAGCCGGTATAGGAGGTAGTGAGTCAGACGACACCACCAGCAGGAGGAGTGTGGCCTCCCCTTCACAGTGTTCTCGATGTGATTGCTAAAGGGGACGAGTTTCCCTGTGTCCTAACGGCTCGCTGCACCACCACTCCGTATATATTATTGGGCACATACAACGTTACATGACGTGGATTTAGGTAGACACAGAGATATACTCGTACGTAGAGATGTGTAAGAATAAATAGCAATACAGAAATACTTGGATACTGTTTATGGTATAGATAAATATTTGGATACATAGTGACGCACTGTGTGGATGCCACCTAACACGCAAACTAGCACAGGTGTGGTTTAATAATTGGTTTATAGCAATTTTAAGTCTGTAGACGGACTTAAGTACACATAATAGTATTAGTGTTGGGATAATAATAAAACAAAAATTTAATCATACACCTTATTATGTCCCCGTACTCAGCACTCAACCACCCTCCATATACGTGGACCACGAAATTCTGGCCGCAACTGCACACGGTCACGATACAGAAACATACGTAAATAGAGATAAACACAGGCTCTATAATTGTCATGGGATACGCTAGGCCTACTCACGCAAGCCTACTCCTATAGTTTTAAGGGAGATAAGACACCAGGCGAGTTATGACTCCGTCACCACTATTTCACTGGGGGGAGGGGGGCGGGGGGGGGGGGGGGAGGGCGACTGTGACAATGTTGTATTGTTCATCGCGTCTCACGTCCCCAAAAACACATTTTTAGCCAGTAGGCCCTAGACCATGGGTTAGTTAAGACGTTCTCCTCCCCCCCTGCCTTAAGGGAACGGAACGCTACATAGAGTCCTTTACCACGACACCGTCCTGTTGACTGTCAGTGAAAAGAAATAATAATAATAATAAACGGTTTATTAATAGAGTTGCAGCCGGTGGCTGAAAATATACAGACTTACATTTGATTTAGACATAATGATATAATATGCATTGAATACATTTACAGGGCTGTACAGTACATAAATCAGGAGTTGTTTATTATTTTAACAATAGATGGGATGGTGCTGTTCTTGTACCTATCGGTGCGGGCTCTTATGGGCTGTATTTTGTTGTAGTGTAATTGTGTTTGTGTGCCAACCCAAGTCACCTTACTAGTTCTACTGCGCGACACCGTCTACACTGACTGTCAGTGACAAGGGACTGTGTGTGCCAACCCCAAGGTTTTGTTATTCCCCTTGGAAAGAAGATCAAGTGTGAAGGCCTGGTCGCAACAAGAGCGACCCAGGCTGGCCTAGTGAGCATAAGTGGTTGTAGTCCTCAGTAAAGTGAGTGTATCACTTGAGGAATTAAGGATCTGTCATACCCATAGTAGTGTAATTAAATGTGCGTCCAAAGGTTGAAAATTCTCTCTTTACAAGATTAATTTTATTATGGCATGAATGTGAGTGACTCATATATCCATGTAAATTGTAAATCATTGTATGGAAGCTTGACAAATAAATGAAAGTGCAATTATCTGCCCGTATCTGTGATATTATCTTATTATTGCTAAAGGTGATGACTGATTGGTTATGACAAAATATAACCAATAACTTAGAGGGATGTTGGAAATTAATGGAATTTATTAAATTATCATTTATCAAATTTAAATCCCATGAAATGTTAGGTGGTGAAGTGAACTTCTACGTAGACGCACCATAATCTCCTGTAAGTTATCAGTGTGAAGGTATCTAACTCTACGCCCTACAGTAAGACATAAGAAACACATAGACATATATTCATTCCCGCAGGAAAAAATATTATGTGACAATAATATATGATACTTAGATATTAAGTCAACACACACACACACACACACACACACACACACACACACACACACACACACACACACACCAAAACAGGTCAAGGCATCATAAATACAACAACTTTGCAATATGTATAAAGCTCACGTGCCTAATGCAACAAAATCATTAACCAGAATAAAGAAGTAGTTTTTATGGCATCGTCTCTCCTCTATCTTCGTCATAACTGCAATAATATATCTTTTATTATATCCCAGGTGAGAGGAAGTGTTTGCAGCCGAGGTGTTAGAATAGTGATATGATCGAATTTGGCACCAGAACTTCTTACTATTCATAAATATATACTCCAGAGGAATCTATAATCCCCGGAGTTGAATATATTTTCATGAATTCATGCACCGTATAGTTCACCTGGGAATCTTAAAGTACACAAAGCAATTCGCGCTACACTCCACACAAAATGCTTTTCACATCCACGATTGACGTATATCACTCAAAAGTTATTATTACTTCACAATGTAAAAGCTTATTGAGAAACAGTTCCCAAGACTAACATTCAGTACAGGGGAGAAGGAAGGAAGAATGGATGGAGGGAGGGAGGGAGGGAGGGAGGGAGGGAGGGAGGGAGGGAGGGAGGGAGGGAGGGATGGAGGGAGGGAGGGAGGGAGGGTACTTCATGTCTCCACACGGTTATAAATTCGAACCTTCATCTCTTCCCTCCACGACAATATTCCCTCCTTCCTCCCTCCAAGGAACTTAACCTCTTCACTACGGGAACATCACTTTTAATATTGTATTTAGCAAATGCCAGACGATTTTATTCAACACAAAGGTTAAGATGGACATTCAACATAACTGTGTATTTTCATGAGCCTTTCTCGGATTCATAGCTATACTGTACATTCCTCCTTGGCTTCCTTCCTCCAGCAAGCAACATCCAATCACTACTGTCTGTCTCCCCACCACACCTTCCCTTCATATACTGACTCGAGCAACATCAACTCACTCCACTCCTTCCCCGCACTCCACACCTTCCCCAACTCCACACCCTCTCCCAATTCACCACCCTCCCTCCTCTCCACACCCTCCATATACTGACTAACAACTATATTTTATGAACATCAAAACCTAAGCTCACGGGAGACATGACCTACTTTAGTTCACATGAGGTCGTAGAAACTGTACCACCTTCCTCCTCCTCCTTCCTCCTACAGTGAGTTTTCTTCCTCCTCCCCCTTCCTACTACAGTGACTCTTCTTCCTCCTCCTACCCCCTACAGTGAATCCCCCTCTTCCTCCTCTTCTCTCCCACCACAGTGACTCTCCTCCTTCTCCTTCCCACCACAGTGACTCTTCCTACAAGAGTGATTCCTCCTCCTCCTCCTCCTCCCTCCCCCACAATGATTCCTCCTCCTCCTCCCTCCACAGTGACTCTTCCTCCTTCCTCCTACGGTGGTTCCTCCTCCCCCTTCTTCCTCCTACAGTGACTCCTTCTCCTCCCTCCCACCACAGTGACT
>CAUDMG010003604.1:1565000-1642500 GCA_958450375.1 Homarus gammarus
GCAGCTATTCATATCGACTCAAATAATTATGAAAAATCAGCAGAAATTCTATACAATATACACGTGAATGGTCGATAGATGTGCTAAACAGTTCGGCGTGGATGTGAGTGTATGAGAGAAGATGAGTGAATAATTACTGGATATATGAAAGTACCAGTGAGAGTTAATTAAACCTTTGGGTTTAAAAAGAAATGTCTGTCTGTCAGTCTGTCTGTCTGTCAGTCTGTCTGTCTGTCTGTCTGTCTGGTCTGTCTGTCTGGTCTGTCTGTCTGTCTGTCTGTCTGTCTGCCTGTCTGTCTGTATGTCTGTCTCTAATTACAGTACCTTTCGATGTATACATTTACACAAGAGAGAGAGAGAGAGAGAGAGAGAGAGAGAGAGAGAGAGAGAGAGAGAGAGAGAGAGTCAAAAGCAGGAGAATCGCAAAAAGTAAAAAAAAAAAAAAAATACTCATAAAATTTTCTTCGCGGCTACCAAAAAAATCCACCAAAAAATCCATAAATCATCAAACGCACAAAAGACCAAACAGAAATAACTGAAGAACTGAAGTACAGGAATCGTCTTGGCCGCACATTATAAGACTGGTTTTAGGCGGTCAGAATGAAGGCACAGAGGAGGCAGGTCAAGTAGTCACTAACACAGAAACAGACCTCAAACAACTAGCTTGCTTATATCACTCAGGTACTGTGTGGTACGTGGGAGTAAAGTATAGTATGTGGTGGTATTGGAACAGCATTTGACAGGTATGTGGTACCATTGGGGAGTAACTGGTAGGTATGTGGCAATATTTAGGAGGTGTGTGGTAGTACTGACAGTTTTTAAGATGCGCGTGGTACCATTTAACAGGTATATGGTATTGTTTTGGTAACCTGCAGTAATACAGTACTTGGTAAAGAGTTCCACCAAAACTTAGCTGACAAAAAATCCAAAATGGTATGAATATATATGCTGAGACTTAATTAATTTACGACATGTTCTCATCACATTAGGAGGCAAGGAAAAGGGTGGGGGAGGGGGAGGAGAATGGAGGAGGAGAGAGGAGGAGGGAGGGGGGAAGAGAAACAAGACGAGGGAGGGCGAAGGGGGAAAGAAAAAGGAGGAATCTGGTCAAGTGTGTGTGTGTATGTGTGTGTGCGACTTGTGGTGTTATGGTCAGCATTCTCGCCTCGCAAGCGAGAGGACTCGAGTTCGATCCCCGGGCAGGGTGAAATTATGGTCAAGTTTCTTTATGCCAGTTGCCTCTGTCTACCCAGCAGTAATTGGGTACCTGGATGTTAATCGATTTGCGGATCGTATTCCGGGGTAATGGCTTGCCAGTGCAGTTGTCGAGTTGTCCGGTCTTCTCGGACCATTCCTTGACACTGGGTCATGCAACTCGTTAACTTAGGGTGTGGTTGTTGTGTTGGCGACAGCTTCTACACCTTAAACAATTTCACGCCTAGGTGGCCCTTGGGCTGGCCATCCTCGTTGCACGAGGGGCAACCATTGTTGTGTGTGTGCGTGTGTGTGTGTGTGTGTGTGTGTGTGCAGGCTGGGGTAATGTGTCTAGGGTTCAGCTACCGCCGCTGGGTAGCCCTCGTGGTGAACAATGGAGCAAATTGCACAAGTCTTCCTCCTGACAGTACACAGCCTCTTCACCATCAAGACTCCTGCTGTGCCTCCTCGTGGCAACACGCGGTAATTGGGTGCCCCGTAGGCCCAGGCTAGACCAGCAGGGGATCTCGTAGAAGTAGTGGGCCCCAGAGGGATGATGTAAAGACCCACTGGCATATGGACACGCCCTGGCACCTACCTTCCACAGCCCCGCTGCCTTGCGGATTAACCTTGGTAGGCACAAGGCTACGGGAGTAAACCCAGAACAAAAAATCTGAGGTGGAGCCAGCATCAGGCAGACATGCTTACGAGCTCCAACAAGACCCCAACGGCGGCGATATAGGCAGAAGAGGTGACCAACATGGGAACCCAACGACTACACCGGCGGACGAAGGCAATGCATGATGGACAGGCTACTAAAGCGAAACCCAACTAACTGGGCTATTGGCAGTTTATTGCAACTCTCCCTCTCCTCAATCACTGTAACACTTGCATCAGTGGATCAGGAAATGGGAGAGCCAAGATGTGTGGTTCCAGACTGAATTCCTGCCTCACGGCATGAATCAACTCAAGAGCAGCCATCATACAGCTCATCATACTTCTCATCATAATCAAAACCCCCATACCCCCAAAAGTCCTATGGCAGTGGACGAGTGGCTACGGGGACAAGCAAAGATGACTGCCAGGAGTCTTTAGTCACAACTCTGTACATGGGCAGCATAGATAAAATGGAAGTTGGTGCACTGGGGATCTAGGCAGCAGTGCAATCCAGTCCTGTCTATGCGACTGAACAGCCCTTTCCAGTTAGCACTCTCCTCACCCCACAGGAGGAGGGGTTAGAGAAAGGTGCCTTAAACATAGCCTGTCTAAAAAAACAACCAGTTTGGGCAGCTGCACCTAATAAGGTCATCCTAATGCAGTCAAAAACATAATCACAGATCAAAGCAAAAATAAACTATACAACTTCTTATGGTTGATGCATGGAATGTCCGGACCCTTCTGGATACTGGCACAAATGAGCGTCCAGAAAGTAGAACGGTCCTTGAGGGAAAAGAGCTGTCTAGGTATAACATCGACTTAACAGCCATTAGTGAGTCACGGCTTCCAGATGAGGGTCGACTCACAGAACAGGGGTCCGGCTATACCTTCTTATGGAAGGGTAAGCCTACTGTGGGAGGTAATCGCATTTATGGAGTTGGATTTGCTATTCGCCAATCCACCCTACATAGGCTATGCCTGTTGGGGTCAAAGAATGCCTCATGACACTTTGAGTCACACTGAGTTACTCAAGTCATGCCTTCTTCATCAGTACATACGTCCCACTGCTGGATGCAGAGGATGACATCAAGGAGGCCTTTTATGCCGACCTTGACAGAATGTTAACCTCTATCCCCAGAGAAGATATGGTTGTGCTCCTAGGTGCCTACAATGTTCAGAGCTGGCAGAGCTGGTGACATATGGTAGGAAATCATAGGGAGAAATGGAGCCGGTGTGCTGAACACAACCTCCCTATCACCAACACCTTGTTTAGGAAGGCCGATAAATTCAAGGGTTCTTGGCAACATCCACGATCCAAACATTGGCATCTCATTGACTAAATCATTGTCAGAAAAAGAGATCGCGGAGATGTCTTCATCACCCGAGTCATGCGTGGCTCAGACCTCTGTGACATGTTACCCCAAAGCTGAGAAGGCAAGAAATCTTTAGAAGTGGTTTTTAACACCAAGCGGCTGGAGGATCTATCCGTAGAACATGCTTTCAGAGAACAACTCGACGATGGGCTCATAAACAACCCAACAAAAAACAACCTAAATCCGATTGCTGAATGAGGTATCCTCGACTCTGTCACCACAAAAACTGCAGCGAGACCCTTGGCCAGGTCGAAAACAAACAAACAAAGAAACACCAGATTGGTTAGATGAAAATAACCAGGAAATCAATGTACTCGTCGATGGTAAACTTGCTACTTTCGCTGACTGGCAGAACACTTCTTAGTCTTAGGTCAAAGGTAATACCATCTGCCAGAAGAAAGCGAGTGCTCAGAGCAAACTTCACAATGTAAAGAAAGAATGGTGGAAAAATAAAGCAGGTAAAATGCAAAAATTTGAAAATCAACATAAAATATGTAAATTTTCTATTCCACTAAAACAATATATGGCCCAACTGCTCATGGCACGCCCCCGTCCGCTCATCTGATGGTAACTCCCTAATTAAATACGAAGAAGGCATCCATCAGCACTAGAAAGTGCACTAACATTCCTTGCTCAACCGAAACATCGATGTGGATGCCCTGACTACCCAGTAGGTCCCTCATCACCCAGAGCTCATCCACCTCAGCTATCCTCCATCCTACGATGAGGCAGCTACAGCCATGGAATCCCAGCCAAGGTGTATAAAGCAGGTGGACCTCTGATTATCAGCCGTCTCCACTCTGTGTTGGAGAATATATAGGAGAAGGAGGAAATCCCCCAAGACTTTAAGGACACCTCTATCATCAATATTTATCAGAACAAGGGAGACCAGTCAGACTGTGGCAACTATCGCGCCCAAGCAGCGCCCAAGTCCTCCTAAATAAACAGACTTCTTCCTGAAGCGGAAAAATTCCTCCCAGAATCTCAGTGTGGCTTTAGAGTCCTAGACCATCATGTGGCCCGACTGACATGGTCTTTGCTGCCCGCCAGATACAGGAAAAGTGCAGAGAACAGCGTCATGACTAGTACATGGTACATGGCCTAAATCGATCTAACTAAGGTCTTCGACTCGGTCAACAGGGAAGCCTTCTGGCAGACATTCAGTCATTTTAGTTCCCACCAAAATTTATAACCAGTGTGAGGCAACCCCACGATGGCATGAACGGCAGTGACCTGCCCACTGGCACCTAGTCTGAGTTCTTCCCCATCTAAACGGGGATAAAACAAGATGTGTACTGGCACCAACTCTCTTTTCTATTTTCTTGGCTGTCTTCCTTACTCGTGTCAGTGCTAATTTGGATGGCGGGGTGGACATCTAGTACCGGATGAAAGGAATTTTCAACATAAGACGACTCCAGGCAGAAGCAAAGGCGTCGGCTGCTTCCATCACTGAACTTCCATATGTAGACGACCTCACCCTCGTCGCTCACGCTGAATGTGACCTCCAGGAGATTCTGAACACATATGCAGATGCGTATGCGCACTTCGGCCTTGAGGTGAATTTATGTAAGACTCAGAATCTCTTCCAGCCTGTCCTTGGTTAAGCCACACTTCCACCATCTATCCAGGCAAACGGTACTATCCTCTCTAATATTACCCACTTTAAGTATCTCGGTTCCCACCTGTCCACCACTGCGGACATCGATGAAGAGATTCAACATCGGATCAGATATGCATCTCAAGCCTTTGGCAGATTCCGTACCCGTGTCTTCAGCTTTAGGGAGGTGAAATTATCTACAAAGTTGCACGTACATCGATCAGGGGTCCTCCCCACCCTGCTGTATGTCAGCGATAAATTGGTCACATACAGGAGGCACCTCAAAACACTTGAAAACTTTCACCAATGTAGTCTACTTTCCATCCTCCGAGTTCGCTAGGATGACAAGAGAACAAATGCCAAAATTCTTGCTGACACTTACCGTATGAGCATCGAGGCTACCATTATCTATGAACAACTAGGTTAGACTGGCCATGTTTCCCGCATGAACGACAGTAGACTGCCAAAGCAGCTACTTTACAGCCACTTAATGAATGGTAAACGTAATGCTGACGGACAACTGAAGAGGTATAAGGATAGTCTTAAGATAAACCTAAAAAAGTGCTAAATTGATCCCCTCACCTGGGAGACGATCGTTCCATACCGTAACACTTGGAGCAGCACCGCACAAGAAGGTGTCAATACTTCCGAGTTAGCCCGACTTCATGCCGAGGCAGACAAGCGCCAGCGCCGGAAAGATGCTCCGCCCCCCTTCCTGCACTAGATGTAGCCCTCCACACGTGCCTCTCGAGTTATAGCTGGATGATCCTCATACTCGACCCCAGGTGACAGCGAAGTAAGGGATCTCATAGCAAATATGTTGAAGGAAATCTACAGTGATGTCATGGTAGAACCGACCCTCCTTCCATTGGACGGTGAGATCTTCCAACATAGGACTTCAAACACATCCAACGAAGCCAGTGTTGACGTCAGTGCTCGAGGATTCTGGACGCGGGAACAGCGAGCCTTCTTCGATATCAGGATTTTTTATCCCATGGCCGCATGTCACCGTAATTGCGCTCTCGATGCTTCACACAGGAGGAACGAGAACGACAAGACAAGGGCATACGGGGAGAGAATTCAGAAAGTTGATCAAGGCAGCTTCACTCCTCTAGTGTTCACAACCTCTGGTGCAAGATGTTTCTACGCCAGACTCGCGGAGGTGATCTGAGGTGAACTCCGAACAGAAGCAGCAGCCCAGAAGTTATGTTACAGCCTGGATGAGATGTCGACTGTCCTTCTTTCTCCTTTGGTCGGCTTTGCTCTGCCTCAGGGAACGAGAGCTTCGGCCCCAAAGCCGACAACAGCTGCAGATATTGACTATGAAGCAACAGTCACTGAATGCCGCATAGATCTGCGGCTTAACTAATTCAACACAGCTAGGATAGCTACTTATGTATTAGGATATTTAATATTAAGGTAATAAAATGGCGGCGAAGGTGTGGCTATTGGGGGAGGCTAGAGGCCATTATCGAAAAAAAAGTAGTAGTAGTAGTAGTAGTGGCGAAGGTGTGGCTATTGGGGGAGGCTGGAGGCCATTCAATTATAAAAAAAAAAAAAAAAAAAAAAAAAAAAAAAGGTAGTAGTAGTAGTAGTAGTAGTAGTAGTAGTAGTAGTAGTAGTAGTAGTAGTAGTAGTAGTAGTAGAAGCAAGAACACTACAGGAGAGTGAATTTCATAGGAGGCGGAAAGCAAAACACCGAGGATGTTGCCAGAATATTTGGTAACAAGATGCGTGAGGGGAAAGTGTTCTTGGCAGTAAGATCTCTCACAGAGAAATTTTCCGACTGTGTTCTGCCAATAAACAGTGACATTACAACTGAAGGAAAAACATCCTCCTGCAAGTGAAGAGGAAGGCATCAGGTTCCAGGGAGCCTTTATCCCGCCTAATGCTGTCATGTTCGAGAAAATAACAGGAAGGATGGTGTGGAAAAAAGCACTGAAAACACAAGAAGGGACCGGCCATTTAGGCCTTGATGCAAAAGGTTGGAGAGTCATCCTCAGCACTAACAAGTTTGGTGCCGTAGCAAGTAATTTCTGCAATGCCATCGCCGCCCTTGCAAGAAAGTTAGCAACCTCGTGCTGCCACCACCTCCATGCTCTGACGGCCTGACGCCTCATTCCCCTGGATAAGAACCCAGGATGTAGGCCTATAGGGGTGGGGGAAGTGCTGAGGCGGATCATTGGAAAATGCATAATGGAGGTGGGAAATGATGATATCAGGGCTGCAGCAGGAAACTTGCAAGTATGTGCTGGCCACCAGGCTGGAGGGGAAGCTGCCATTCACGCCATGAGAAAGATATTTGAGCAGCGTGATTGTGAGGCAGTACTCCTGGTTGACGCTTCCAACGCATTCAACATAATCAACCGCAAGGCTACACTACACAACATCAAGATCAAGTGACCAAGCTTTGCAATGTATGTTGAAAACACCTATAGGAACCCATCAGACCTTTATATAACAAGCTTCAAGGCCCTAAGAGGAGATACCACCACACAGTCAACTGAGGGAACAGAGCAGTGAGACCCTGTCGCCATGGCGATGTACGCACTCGGCCTGTCTGTGCTCTAACACACAATGAAATATGAAACAACCGAGGTCAAGCAAGTGGCTTACGCTAATGACCTAACAGGAGCAGGAAAAGTGGAGGGCATCAAAAAGTGGTGGGACCTGGTAACATCACGAGGTCCACAAATAGGGTACCACCCAAATGCTAGCAAGTCCTTCCTCAACGTGAAGTCAGAACACTATCAACGGGCAATGGAGGTGTTCGGCAGAAGTGAGGTAAAAATAGCAAAGGACTGCCAAAGACATTTAGATGCGGTAATTGGCACAAAGGACTTCAAGACCGAGTACGTAACGGCAAAGGTTAATGAGTGGGTGAAGGAAATCCAAGTTCTGTCTGATATTGCTAAAACAGAGCCACATGTGGCTTTTGTGGCATTCACCCATGGAGTCAAGCATCGCTGGAACTACCTGATGCGCACTATCCCTGATATCGAACCCCTCCTCCGTTTCCTGGAGGAAGCCATCAATGTCGCTTTTATCCAACACTAGTGAAAAAACCTCACTTAACCCCAGCAGAAGGTCACTCCTTGCACTACCACCGAGCCTAGGAGGAGTGGGATTGACTAAACCAGTGGAGCTTGCCGATGCAGATCAGAACTCTGCCAAGCTCACGGCAGCTCTCACTGAGCACATAATATATCAGAATGCAGCAAGTTATGTGGATACCAACGAGTTAAACAAGATTCGACGGTCCATTACGACAGAGCGGCAGCACACCCAAAGTGATAAACTGCAACAACTGTTGCAACAAGTGCCAGAGAACGTGAAAAAAAATAGCTATAGCGCAGGAGGTGGGCGCCTCGAACTGGTTAGCAACGTTACCGATAGGGGCAAAATGCTTCATCTTTAATAAACAAGAATTCACAGATGCCATTGCTCTAAGGTACAGTAGGCCAGTAGAAGGTTTGCCCTCCCACTGCGTGTGTGGCTTACCTTATGACATCGACCACGCCATGGTCTGCAAGAAAGGGGGCTTCGTATGCATGAGGCATGACAAAGTTGAGGGATCTCACAGCAATTCTACTGAAGGCAATCTGCCACGACGTCATGGAGGAACCGCCCCTCCTTCCATTGGACGGTGAGAACCAATGTCACAGGACTTCAAACAAATCCAACGAAGCCCGTGTGGACGTCAGTGCTCGAGAATTCTGGACGAGGGGACAGCGAGACTTCTTTGACATAAGGATATTCGACCCGATGGCCGCATGTCACCATCACTTATCTCTGGATGCTGCACACAGGAGGAATGAAAATTTCAAGATCAGGGCATATGGGGAGAGAATTCAGAACGTTGATCAGGGCAGCTTCACTCCTCTAGTGTTCACAACCTCTGGTGGGATGGGACCAAGAGCAGGATGTTTCTACGCCAAACTCGCGGAGGTGTTATCTGAACGGAAGCAGCAGCCCAGAAGTTACTTTACAGCCTGGTTGAGATGTCGACTGTCCTTGTCTCTGCTTAGGTCTACATTGCTCTGCCTCAGGGGAACGAGAGCAACGGTCCCAAAGCCGTCAACAGTCGAAGATATTGACCATGGGGCAACAGTCACTGAATGCCGCATAGATCTGCGGCTCAACTAACTCAACACAGCCAGGGTAGCTACTTATGTATTATGATATTAGTTTTTAAGGTAATAAAATGGCGGCGAAGGTGTGGCTATTGGAGGAGGCTGGAGGCAAAAAAAAGGAAATAAAAAAACAAAACAGCAGCAGTGTGTGTGTGTGAGTGTGGTTTATAATGTCTTTTCCTCTTAATACACGTAACCTCAAGCTACATTAGTCATGCTCCATAGTCATGCTACTAAAGAGTCATGCTACAGTCCACCCACACAAGGGTCATGTTACAGTTATGCTACACCCAGGTCATGCTATAGTCATGCTATAATAATAATGGTTGCCCCTCGTGTAACGAGGATGGCCAGCCCAAGAGGTACCTAGGCGTGAATTTGTTTACGGTGTAGAAGCTGTCGCCAACACAACAGCCACACCCTAAGTTAACGAGCTGCATGACCCAGTGTCAAGGAATAGTCCGAGAAGACCGGACAACTCGCCAACAGCGCTGGCTAATCATTACCCCGGAACACGGACCGCAAATCGATTAACATCCAGGTTCCCAATTACTGCTGGGTAGACAGAGGCAAATGGCTTAAAGAAACTTGCCCCGAGTTTCACCCTCCCAGAGATCGAACCCGGGTTCGCTGGCTTGCGAGGCGAGCATGCTGGTCATTACATCACAGGTCATGCTACACCAAGGTCACGCTACAGTTTTGCTACACCATGGTTATGCTACAATTATGTTGCACCAGCGTTATGCTACCGTTATGCTAACTAGGGATTTGCTACAGTCATGCTATAACAGGGTCATGCTACACCAGGGTCATGCTACAGTTATGTTACACCAGGGTCATGCAATAATCATGCTTCACCAGGGTCTTACATTAGTCATGCTACACAAGTGTCATGCTTCAGTCATGCTACACTTGGGTCATGCTTCAGTCATGCTACACTAGGGTCATGCTTCAGTCATGCTACACAAGGGTCATGCTTCAGTCATGCTACACAAGGGTCATGCTTCAGTCATGCTACACAAGGGTCATGCTTCAGTCATGCTACACAAGGGTCATGCTTCAGTCATGCTACACAAGGGTCATGCTTCAGTCATGCTACACTAGGGTTATGCTTCAGTCATGCTACACTTGGGTCATGCTTCAGTTATGCTACACAAGGGTCATGCTTCAGTCATGCTACACTAGGGTCATGCTTCAGTCATGCTACACAAGGGTCATGCTTCAGTCATGCTACACAAGGGTCATGCTTCAGTCATGCTACACTTGGGTCATGCGTCAGTCATGCTACACTAGGGTCATGCTTCAGTCATGCTACACAAGGGTCATGCGTCAGTCATGCTACACAAGGGTCATGCTTCAGTCATGCTACACTTGGGTCATGCGTCAGTCATGCTACACTAGGGTCATGCTTCAGTCATGCTACACTAGGGTCATGCTTCAGTCATGCTACACAAGGGTCATGCTTCAGTCATGCTACACTTGGGTCATGCGTCAGTCATGCTACACTAGGGTCATGCTTCAGTCATGCTACACAAGGGTCATGCTTCAGTCATGCTACACAAGGGTCATGCTTCAGTCATGCTACACTTGGGTCATGCTTCAGTCATGCTACACTAGGGTCATGCTTCAGTCATGCTACACAAGGGTCATGCTTCAGTCATGCTACACAAGGGTCATGCTTCAGTCATGCTACACAAGGGTCGTGCTTCAGTCATGCTACACTAGGGTCATGTTGAAGGCGTGGGTCATATTATACATGAGTGTTGCAAGGCCGGGCTCGGCATGGCGATGGGAAGCTGCCGGGCTCAGTTTATCTCACAATTTGACCATCAGACGTGAGCCTCCTTCTGATGCTGGCCTGGGTCTCTCTCTCTCTCTCTCTCTCTCTAAGTCACTTTCTCCCGTTTGCTTGCTTTCTCTCTTTTTAGTAAGATACCTCTTTTTATCTCTATCACCTTGTTATTTCCTCGTTCTCTCGATACCTTACTCTATCTATTTCACGACTAATACCACCAGGACGGTGATGATGAGGAAGAGGAAGAGGAGGAGGAGGAGGAGAAACAAGATAGAGGATATGTTTATTTTAGCTATTATCCAATGCTTTTAAAGAGTGAAGTGAAAATTTATATTTATATATATAAATATATATATATATATATATATATATATATATATATATATATATATATACAGTATGTGTGTGTGTGTGTGTATGTGTGTGTGTGTGTGTGTGTGTATTTTTTTTTTTGTGTGTGTGTGTGTATGTAAAATACGAAAATATTATGCTGCAGGAAGTATATACAAATATATAACAACAAATATCCGCCAGGAAAGCAGGATATCAGAGGGGGGGGAGAGAGAGAGAGAGAGAGAGAGAGAGAGAGAGAGAGAGAGAGAGAGAGAGAGAGAGGGTATATGATACGGCCTCAATACTTCTCAGATCAAGAGGAATAACCTCACAATAGTTGGCAATATCTCTTATGAAATCAAACTTGTCCTCTACACTTGTGCATGTATGTACGTGGATGTATGTGTATGTGTGTTTGTGTGTGTGTGTGTGTGTGTACTGGTATAAATATCTCGTTTTCGTACGTGTTTCTTCATTTTATACATGAGTAAATGGATACACAAGCTCGCGAACAAGCGTACGTGTACTTGTGTGTGTAAGAAAGTGGACTCACCGTGGTTTTGTCATTGCATTAAGAATGTCTCCTTCCCACAGAATATACTTGCTGATCACGACAGAACAAGCCATCACTGTAGTAAAATACCGTACAATCATAGTGGTGTCCGATAACACCGAATGAAAGTCCTCAAATTATATACACAGTTACATCACAACCACTTTGATAACACACAAGAGAAGAAGAAGAAAGATAAAATATAAAAATTGAAGAAAAAATAAAACCAAGGTCATTTCAACATGAACATTTAACATTAGCGTTGAACATTAAAAGTGAACATTAAGCACAACACGTACGCTTTTAAATTTCTTTCTATGTTTGCCCGCCGTGAAATGGATTGTCCTGTGCTGTTACAACGACCCGGTTATATTGCCCCAGCCAGGAGATGTCTTGTCCTTATTTTTCTTGTTCAACTGTGAAGCTGAACTACCACCCACCCACCCACCCAGCTAACCACCCACCCACCCACTTAGCAAACCACCCACCCACCCACCCAGCTAACCACCCTCCCACCCACTTAGCAAACCACCCACCAACCCTACCACCAAATTATCCACTCACCAACCCAACACAACCACCCACCTTACCATTCACCCACCCTACCACCTATCTAACCACACACCCACCCAACCACCCACCTAACCACTCACCAAAGCCACACACTACTACTTTGCTGTCACTTGGAATCGCGTATGACGTTCATCCAGCTCTGATACAATGATATGAGTTATTAAGGATGTCACCTTCGTTGGTGAGCTCTGAGGTGACTAAAGAGGCCGATACGGGACCCGCAGAGTCGTTCACAGATGTTGCACATGTGGAGGGCTCCATCTATTGCGGGAGGGGCAGCGGCAACCACCCCACTAACCACCCAGCAAACCACCCAGCTTATCACTCACCAACCCACACAATCACCCATACATATAACCTCCTACACACCTAACCACCCACCAACCCTATCACTTCTCTGTGTTTCTGTGGCACTTACAGTCAACAATAATACATCAATAAAATATCTAAGTTTTTATACACAACATAAACTCGTATTTCATTAAAAACTCAAATTCACATGCAATTTCGAACTTACATTTAAGAAATTACAGGAAAAAACAAGTAATAGTGTTTAGAGTCTTCAATAAAGATAATGTTTCCCGTAACAGAATCTTCTCTGAAAGTTATTCATGGGTCTTGTTGAATCTTCCTAAGTAATTCTCGGGATATTTCTATCTTATCGTCAGGATGAAAACTACTGAAAAAAAATACAATTCTCCAGCGTTTGTTTACCAAGATGGTCGAATATCTCTGTCTTGGCACATAATACAGTATTCAGTGCATGACAATCATCAGCTGTAAATCGACTGGGTAAAATAATTGGTGTTCCACATTCATATGAGTCCAGTTGATGTATGCATTTACTGTAGACGCATACCAGATCATGGGTTCTCAGTACTACCTCTATGTACTCTTGTAAGTTTTTAATGACTGTTTAACTGTATTTATATCTATACTTGTAACTGTTGTTTTTATTGTTACGTGGCTGTAATTTTTGAAGCTGTATTTTCATATGTACCTGTAATACTTGTACCTTACCTGGTTGTAACCCCTATACCTACAGTATATATGTCATCTGCACCTGTACCTTGGCTGCTATACATACTGCGCTCTAATTGAAGTCTTAACCTACATTATTATATCTTATAAAACCGCTTTGAAATCATTGTACCTGTATTTGCATATGTGCCCGTATAGTTAAGATTTATTTCTCCGATTAATAAAATGAATTACAAAATGAAAATTGGTTTATTTTCCAACTCTTGTTACCGGTAGCGTAAAAAAATCCATTCTCGACGGTAATGGCAAGCCACTACTCTTACCCAGCGCCCCGAGTGTAAATATTCACCGCAGCTGAATAAACAGGGACTAATAGCCATAGTGTGGCAATGTTTTACAGCTAAATGGTTTAGGCTGGAGATATGACTCATCACACACACACACACACACACACACACAATAATGAAACGCACAAGGAAATCTCCAAAACACAATGCATCTCGCTACTGTAGATTCCCGATGTATATTTGATTCCATTTTAACCGACCACTCCTATAATATTCTAGGACCGGATCCTAAAAAAGATATATCTTTATATTTTTCCAATTTTTTTTTTAGCGACGGTAGAGTCAAATGAAAAATAGACGTCATTTTTCACTGTTATCTTTTTATGTAGCTGAAATGTCCCAAACTCTCACCTCACCAGTTAGAGAATATTATCAACAAACATATACACAAAAATCCGTTTCTCCGTCACATCTTAAGTGAGTCAGTTAGATGTATTCTCTTATCATCATTTAGTTAGTACGAAAGTACGATTCTGTTCAGTTTCTGATGAATATGAACAGGGAACAAGTTGTTGGTTCACATGTATGAACAAACTGAACTTTCTTAAGAGAGAGAGGAATGAATACCCAGTTGTGAATATCTTGAATACAATGATTTAGTCCAATGAATAAGGTATATTAACATTTACCAAGTCGCTTAACATTCACCCAGTCCCTTAACATTCGCCCAGTCCCTTAACATTCATCAAATCCCTTAACATTCGCCCAGTCCCTTAACATTCCCCCAGTCCCTTAACATTCACCTAGTTCCTTAACATTCACCCAGTCCTTAACATTCACCCAGTCCCTTAACATTTCCCAGTCCCTTAACATTCACCTAGTCCCTTAACATTCACCCAGTCCCTTAACATTCTCCCAGTCCTTAAATATTCACCCAGTCCCTTAACATTCACCTAGTCCCTTAACATTCACCCAGTCCCTTAACATTCAGCCAGTCCTTAAACATTCACCCAGCCCCTTAACATTCACCAAATCCCTTAACATTCCCCCAGTCCCTTAACATTCACCTAGTTCCTTAACATTCACCCAGTCCTTAACATTCACCCAGTCCCTTAACATTCCCCAGTCCCTTACCATTCACCTAGTTCCTTAACATTCACCCAGTCCCTTAACATTCACCTAGTCCCTTAACATTCACCCAGTCCCTTAACATTCACCCAGTCCTTAAATATTCACCCAGTCCCTTAACATTCACCTGGTCCCTTAACATTCACCCAGTCCCTTAACATTCAGCCAGTCCTTAAACATTCACCCAGCCCCTTAACATTCACCCAGTCCTTAAACATTCACCTAGTCCCTTAACATTCACCTAGTCCCTTAACATTCACCTAGTCCCTTAACATTCACCCAGCCCCTTAACATTCACCTAGTCCCTTAACATTCACCCAGTCCCTTAACATTTCACCCAGTCCCTTAACATTTCACCCAGTCCCTTAACATTCACCCAACCCCTTAACATTCACCTAGTCCATAACATTCACCCAGTCCTTAAATATTCATCCAGTCCCTTAACATTCACCTAGTCCCTTAACATTCACCCAGCCCCTTAACATTCACCCAGTCCTTAAACTTTCACCTAGTCCCTTAACATTCACCTAGTCTCTTAACATTCACCCAGACCCTTAACATTCCCCAGCCCCTTAACATTCACCTAGTCCCTTAACATTCACCCAACCCCTTAACATTCAACCAGTCCTTAAACATTCACATAGTCCCTAAACATTCACCCATTCCTTAAACATTCACCCAGCCCCTTAACATTGACCTTGTCCCTAACATTCACCCAGTCCTTAAACATTCACCCAACCCCTTAACATTCACCCAGTCCCTTAACATTTCACCCAGTCCCTTAACATTCACCCAACCCCTTAACATTCACCTAGTCCATAACATTCACCCAGTCCTTAAACATTCATCTAGTCCCTTAACACTTCACCCAGTCCCTTAACATTCACCTAGTCTCTTAACATTCACCCAACCCCTTAACATTCACCTAGTCCATAACATTCACCCAATCCTTAAACATTCACCCAGCCCCTTTTCATTCACCCAGTCCCTTAACATTCACCCAGTCCTTTAACATTCATCTAGTCCCTTAACACTTCACCCAGTCCCTTAACATTCACCTAGTCCCTTAAAATTTCACCCAGTCCCTTAACATTCACCCAGTCCCTTAACATTTCACCCAGTCCTTTAACATTCACCCAGTCTCTTAACATTCATCAAAGAAACCATCATCTAGACATTCTAGAGACTCTTACTATATCCAGTTCCGAACAAACCAGAGGTATACCCAGACCTACTAAGACCCCCCCCCCCCCCCATGCGCTCTTCTTAGTCCCAGACCTCCATAACATATCATGATGTGAAGGTGTGGAACAACTTACCCCCACCCATCCCTTCCGTTAAATCACCCTTCAAAGACATCTATTGTTTAAGTATCAAGATGTTTGTAACAGTTTAATACTTCTACTGCACCATTAGAAACCATTATATCTTATATTGTCAATTTGATAGAAATTACCATTGTAATGATTACATATACATTTTTCCGTCACGACATGATCCTGACAGTATCTGTCCCTTTGCGACTCATGTTGTGTCACTTCTACCCACTTATCAGATAACTGTACATCAACCACACTATGCTGTAAGAATCTCTATATATTTATAATATATATGAAAACAAGAAAAACACAAAATAAAAGATATATGCAAATGTGATAAATGTAGTACCATTGTACATGTATTTACCAACACCATGTTACATGTTGTAATCCAGATGATACTAAATGTTTAATAATAATTCTTAAGAGATAAATGTACAGTAATATATCAGGTGCCACTAGAGAGCTCAGACTCTCACTTGGCTCAGCCATGTCAATGTTGTTGTTATTGTTCACTTTGTATCTGTATATTACTGGCGAAATAACCTGTTTCAATATCAATACCGTTCCTTAACATTCACCCACCATTCTTTAACATTCACCACCGTTCCTTAACATTCACACACCGTTCCTTAACATTCACCAGGCTTCACGTATTATCCCCTAGGTGGACGGTCACGGTGGTAGGGGGGGGGGGTGTACCTGGTGGGTCTGTTCGTGAGACACATTACCTGGCGACACGGTAATAACAAGGCGAGGCCAGCCAGGGGATCTCTAATACACCTGAGTCCCTCTACTTTACCTGTGGAGGGGAAAGGTCCTCCCCCCCCTCTCCATCCTTTCCTCTTTATCCCCTTTCCTCGTCCTTCCTTTAGTCTTCTCTATCTCCTTCATCCTTCCTTCTCTTCTCTCTCCCTCCTCCTCTTCCTCCCTCCTTTAATCTTCTACTCCTCCCTCATCCCTCATTCTCTTCCCTCAATCCTCCTCCTCTTCTCCCTTCCCCTTCAGTCTTCTCCCCCTCCTTTATCCCCTTTTCTCTTCTCCCCATCTTTCTTCCTGCTTTTCCTTCTCCTTCCCACCTCTTTCATTCTTCTGCTCGTATCTCCTTCATTCTTCTCCCATATCCCCCCTTTCCCTCCCCAGCTCTTTCTCTCTCATGTTATATCGTGTAGTGGGGAGAGGGGAAGGAGAGGGGAGAGTGAGAGGGAGTGAGGGCGAAGGTGACGACGGGAAGGGTAGGGCTGACAGTGGGAGGGAAGAGAGAGAGAGAGAGAGAGAGAGAGAGAGAGAGAGAGAGAGAGAGAGAGAGAGAGGAGGGGGATGGATGGGAAAGAATAAAAAAAGAGAAAAATGGAAAAGAAGGAAGAAGTAGAGAAAAATAAAGGGAAGGGAGGCGGGAGGAAGATAAATGAATACTGAGAAGATAGAGAGGGAAGGGAGTGAGAAGTGATTAGGAAGAGAATAAAGAGCTAATGGACATAAAACGAGAGAGGAGAGAAAAGACGGGAAGACGGAGGAAGAAGAGAGAGGGGAAAATAAGGATGAAGGAAGGAGTGAAGGGAGGGTAATGAAAGAGTAGATGTTAGTGGTATGGCAGGCTGGTCAAACTAAACCCCGAGTCTTAAAATGGTCGTGTCTAAACTAGCCATTCTAGGGCCCATTAAAATTGAGGCCCATCAAAACTGGGGTCCACTAGAGCTGACGCCGATTAAAACTGGGATCCAATAGAGTTGTGATCCATCAAGTCTGGGGCCCACTACAACTGACTCCCATTAGGATTGGAGCCCTTGGCACTACTAAGACTGGGGCCCATTAAGACTGGGGACCCCATCTAACCTGTCAGCTCAACACCCTGGTAGAGCAGCTTGATGGAAGATGTCAAAATTGCTCATGAACTAAATTTTTTATTGGGGTCGATAATGTGTAGTTAGCGGGTGAGCGATAATGACTGTGAGAGCACGGCGACAACCTGACGAATGACGGCCATTAAAGTACACGGAGATAATAAGAGAGGAGAGGAGAGGAGAGGAGAGGAGAGGTAGATGATGATAATCGCTTGTGTATAAACAGATAACAGTATAAAAGCGGTAGTTGACGAAGAGACTAATAGGAGGAGGAGGAGGTGTTTGTTGTGGAGGGTGAGTGTGAGGGGGGGGGGGGGAGAGGAGGTGGAAGAATATAAAGGAAGCTGGTGAAGTAACGGTAAAGAGAGGTCAGGGAGATGTGTTTGAGAAAAGTGTGTGAGGTAAAGATATCAGAAATGAGGAGAGAGTGGGGATGGGATGTAGTAGCAAGGGTTGGGGGGGGGGTATCAGGGGTTATGAGGTGGTGTGAGGGCTAAGGGGAAAGTGTCAGGGTGAGGGCTGAGGTGAAAACTGTCAGGGTGAGGGTTGAGACGAAAGTGTCGGTTGAGGGGTGAGGGGAAATTGTCAGTTGAGGGGTGAGGGAAACTGTCAGGTGAGGAGTGAGGGTTGAGAAAGAGTGTCAGGTGAGAGGTGAGGGAAAGCGTAAGGTGAGAGGTGAGAGAGAAGTAGCTGGCCTTTCTTGTTAATCCAAAATAAAATACAAATATTAGTTAAACTATATATAAACAAGATCCACCAATTCAAGACGACCAAAGTTTATGTAGTCAATTTTAAGGCGGTTTGTACAATCCCAACCACAACCTATGTAAAGCTACACAAAACAGTAGAGAAAAGAGTCTTGGGGGAACATGGAGTTTTTTTTTTTTTTTTTTATTGGGCACTCCCCTACATTCTTGTGTAAGGTGAAGCGCAGAAGCGTTTACAGCACCCAACAGGGAAGCATGCTAAGTTCATGCTTGCCTTTATGTCTCATGAGTTAAGGGCGTAGAAGCCTGAAGAATCAAGTCTAAGCAAGTTATTGGAAGCTCCAACAACTTGTCCCTGAATACGAATTCGCAACTTTCGATTTACAGCAGGTACCTACTTTACTGCTAGGTGAACAGGGACCAAGGGAGGCCGGGAAGTGTGTCTGAACAACTTTCCACCGGCCCGGGAATCGAACCGTGACATCTCGCTTGCGAGGCAAGAGCGGTACCGCTCTACCCACCGGCGCCCGAACATGGTGTTAGTGTAGAGGAAAGAGAGAAGGGTCATTATTGGTATACCAAGATCCATCACATGTATCAAGGACTTTTAGGTTAAGTTAACTGTTTTGGTTGGTGAAGAGCTAATCTACTGCGTGCTTCCTTTAGGGAACGGACATATGTTACTCAGATATTAACAAGAACTGAGGTTATACTGTACATAAGTATGGGTAATTTTCCATTAAGAATATGTGTGATGTGTCCCATTCACTTGGACAATGGACAGCTGTCAATTATCAAAGGTTCCCACAACTAGCACTGAGATTGCGAGACAAAAACAAAGAGAGGTGACAGCCGGGTGTGAACCACAGCAGGTGGGATCCGGTACCAGCAATAGCGAAGATAATGGTGACAACACGAGCATCAACTAATAGGTGACAGGCTAAAAATGACTCTGCTTTATTTACTATCAAAGACTGAGATTAGAAGCTCAAATTAAGCTTGTCAAGATGAAGTGGCGTAACCATCAGTATTGGGAAGGGTTGAAATGACGATTCTTAAACTACAGACGACAGATTTCGGGGTCGTTCACCGTGTATGGCCTTTGAAAACACGTCTAGACACACTGTAAGTTGCATGTGTCTGAATTCTGAGGTGAGTGTACCTGCCCACTCACCCACCCATCTATCATCCTGGATCCTATGGTCCTGGAGAGCTCGACCTAGGACACACGGATTCAGGATTATATAGACTCAATTTAGAATCTGCAGGAAAATAAAGAAAAAGAGACGAGGGAGGCAGATTACGGAGAGTTTGAACTCTGGCAGTCAGTTGAGAGAGAGAGGAGAGAGAAAGGGGGAAAGAAAATGCCAGTCATTCTAAGGAGAGAGGTGAATAATTAATGAATGAATGCCACACTTCTATTACCACAAATTCAGGACCTCTACGGACCTGGCACTGACCCTATTTGGCACTGTACTATTGCCCTAAAGAGAGAGGGTAGGTCATCCACCACCAGCACTTGAGGCACCCAAGTCTCCATCACCAACAAGGTTCCCCACACAGTCCTCAGGCATAATCAGTAAAACACATCGGTAACTTCACACAAGGGGAACCCATGGCTGTGCAAGTCCCTATGTTAGTGTAAACATTACCTATTGGGAGAGAGAGAGAGAGAGAGAGAGAGAGAGAGAGAGAGAGAGAGAGAGAGAGAGAGAGAGAGAGAAGAGATTGAATACTTTAATATGCTGCATAAAGTTAATATCTGGGAAGGCAAGAGGACATCACACAGGCCAAAGTGAGGAAACGCACCCGAGTTTGTGTCAGCGAGGAGGACAACACACAAAAAGTCAAGAGAAAAGTGTGTGTGTGTGTGTGTGTGTGTGTGTGTGTGTGTGTGTGTGTGTGTGTGTGTGTGTGTGTGTGTAAAAGAAACTATGTAAATAAGAATATGTAAAATATCTGAAAGCCTGCAGATAAGAATATGTGAAATATGTAAATGAGTTTTTGTTGTTACTCTGGGATAAGGAGGTGTGGCGAGGAGAATAAGAGGAGTGGGGAGGTGAAGAGGAGGTGGAAAGAGAGGATTAAAGACGGGGAGACAGAGAAGGGAAGGGAACGATCAAGTAGAAGGAGAGAGAGAGAGAGAGAGAGAGAGAGAGAGAGAGAGAGAGAGAGAGAGAGAGAGAGAGAGAGAGAGAGCATGTGGAAGGAGGGCGTAATTACACCTGTTTCCTGTACTCTCCCACAGTAGTACATACACCTGTCTCCTATACTCTCCCACAGTAGTACATACACCTGTCTCCTATACTCTCCCACAGTAGTACATACACCTGTCTCCTACACTCTCACACAGTAGTACATACACCTGTCTCTTATACTCTCCCACAGTAGTACCTACACCTGTCTCCTATACTCTTCCACAGTAGAACATACACCTGTCTCCTATACTCTCCCACAGTAGAACATACACCTGTCTCCTGTACTCTCCTACAGTAGTACATACACCTGTCTCCTATACTCTCCCACAGTAGAACATACACCTGTCTCCTATACTCTCCCACAGTAGTACATACACCTGTCTCCTATACTCTCCCACAGTAGTACATACACCTGTCTCCTATACTCTTCCACAGTAGTACATACACCTGTCTCCTATACTTTCCCACAGTAGTACATACACCTGTCTCTTCTACACTACAGAAAGGATAATCTACAAAAGGTGTCAGACAAACATAAACTCTAGTGACAATATTTATCAGCTAATCTTCTACGTAAACTCGAGACTACAAAAACCTATTACAGTAAAGGAGATGTCAACCCTGAGGTGCAAACAGAGGCGTGGAGGATGATCTTCCCGCTGCCTGCCAATATCAACTGTTTCTGACTCCGCTCCCTCTCCTTGCACCACTGTGATGGACAATATTCTGTCTAATATCATTCTTTATTATGTTATAAATAAAATCATATATTTATAGGTATTTTTTTGGGCCGCCTTCTAAGCTTTATCATAATGAAAATAGAAAAAAAAAATGAAAAAAAAGCTGTAATGATGATAATTCAATTACCGATTCGCAGTTTGGTTTCAGAGCAAGAAGATCAACTACCAGGGTGCTTTCTACTGCCTTTCACCAATGGTATTTTAAACTCTATTAATGATAACCAATTATACAGTGGGAATACTCTACGTGCAACATCAAGATTATACAAAATATGCAACATCTGATGTGTGGCGTTTTGTTAAATTCTCCTGAAAACTGTAAGACTACCTAGGGGTGCAAGTCTTTTTCTGCACTGACAGACGATCATATGGACGCACGCGGGGCATTTCTATATACCTCACTTGGGGTGGCGGAGGGGTATAAAAAGTGGCTCACTTCTTATCAAACAGGAAGCTGTACATCTACCATAATGACTCGGCGTTATCCTTCGCCTGTTTCACTTGGTGTTCCACAAGGCGCCATTATTGCTACACTACTGTTGCCTCTGTATGTAAATCACGTCTAATCCAACGGACTTTTTACAAACATTTTTCCCTCCAGATGATAGTAACCTGTACGCCAGCCACACGGAACATCATCCATTAATAAACGTCATGATCCGTCAGTTAACTAAAGTCAGTACCAAGATAATGTGTGACTGAAGGAAGGGGGATCATTAGCTGGACTTGACTGACACATTGACCATGGAAATAACAATAAGAGAGAGAGGAAGCGAAGACACACATCGTCTAACATGAATGGGAAACAAGGAGAACAAATGAACTGGTCGTTGTTGAGGTGAAGAAATTTAGAATATTGTGTTTAATTGTGATCCACAAGACTAAGACGCTCCATCCTCTACGTAAGGACAATATCCATGCGGGGACAGACGCGGAAGTATAGACGTTGGGTATGGAGGAGCTCGAAAAGAAATCTTAGTCTTTTTAACTGATCCTTTGCAATGCTAGAGATATGATGCTACCAGGAGCAAGGTACAGTACACATAGGAGAGGTGGCACCATATCGGCTCAGTGAAAATCATAGTTGGCGTTTTTTTTTACTTGGCCTTGTACCATTGTAAGTAAATATATAAAATACTTAGGAGCGTATAATTCAGAATTTAGAACAAGCCAGACAAAAATCTAAAAGGCATTAATAAAAATATATTACCTGATCACTTTAAGAATCGCTCCTTCACAGTTATAACTTAACCAATCAGCATGATGAGTGAGTCGCTGATGAGTGATTAATTTTAATTTTTTAATCAGTATTAGTGGCTCCAATCGCAATAAAACAAGAAATCTACACTATCCTTTAAGCCACTGCAGCGTTCCATTCCATAAGAAAACTTCAACAAAAGCTTTTTTTTTTCGTTTACTCCAGAGCCTTTATGGAAGCGGTGCGACCTCTCCTCCTATGTACAGTGCAGTACCTTGACCATGAGAGATACTTTGTTAAGAGCAAGACCTAGAATACTGACATAGGTGGCTGGTATAACGGAGATGGTACCGAGTGAAAGTGGAGGTTGACAACGATTTTGATTACGAGTGACAGTAAGTCTTACTACTATTGAATGTCACAATTTTATGTTTCCTTTGTCGCTGCAAAATATATATATATATATATATATATATATATATATATATATATATATATATATATATATATATATATATATATATATATATATATATATATATATATATATATATATATATATATATGTATAATGTCTCTTATCCCAAACATAAATTTTTTCTTCTCTGTTTGATGTTATAACACCTTTCCATCTGCCAATTAAAAATGTCTTTGAACGTATCTTTACACTCTGTAACGGCAGACAACGCTGTTTGCAGTTATACACGATACTGTTTATCAGGACAGGAAGGTCCACAGAGTATTGTTGTTTGCAAAGAAATATAAATATTTTTGCAACTATATCTTATTTTCAACTCGTAAAGCAGTTCCTAACGGTAGACACAGTAGTTTACAAAGGCAAACAACTGGGTTTACAACGGCAGACACAATTCTTAGAGACGGCAGACTCACTTATCACTAACCTCAGCGAAGATGGTGGCAAACGGCAGGCGATATCTTTACCTGCCACAGACGAGCTTGATTACAACAATGGACTAAACTGTGTGCACTGGTATAAATGAGAAGGCAGTGATAAAACACACACACACACACACACACACACACACACACACACACACACATACACACACGCAGGTCATGTTTGGACTATGTACACTATCACTAAGACCACAGATGTTGTCTTAAAAATAGAGCAGCACCATCAAATGGAATAAAGGAAAAATGGTAGAGATGGTGGGGAGGAGAGAGAGAGACAGAGAGGGAGGAAGAGAGAGAGAGATGCCATGCTGCTGGCACACTGAAAGGCTTAAACCAGAAGGGTGAGGCAGGAAGAGGGGGAGAGAGAGAGCGAGAGAGCGAGAGAGAGAGAGAGAGAAGGCAGGCAGGCAGCAGAAGGAATCGTAGAGAGTGTGTAAAGAGGTATATGGATGTGCTGGATGCCGCTGTCATTTGTCAAGATAAAGCGGGATTGCTGGAGAAATGTGTTGGGTCTGAAATTGCCGAGGTTATGACTATGTACACAGAAATACACACACATACACATGTATACGTCGAAGGAGAAACGGCTTTGTACAACACAGATTAGTAATATGTAAACATATATTCAATAAACTCCTTTGTTAAGATCTTGCTTAGAGTACTATTAAGAAAAAGTTAGAAATTAATTGTTTAGTAAGTCTACAGATCTTAGCGGATAACTCGCACAGTTTGGATCATTTATTACACATAATTATGAATCTACCTCATGCAGTCAGTTTTAGAGTTGTAGCTGTAATATGTAAATAGCTGTGAAGAGAGAGAGAGAGAGAGAGAGAGAGAGAGAGAGAGAGAGAGAGAGAGAGAGAGAGAGAGAGAGAGAGAGAGAGAGTTTGCATATGTTTCTTTACCTATATTATTATTATCTTACATGAGTCTATATATTTTTATCAAGACTTGGCTTTATTTATTGTGTTCACTTAATTGTTCCTCTGTTTACACTACAGTTTGTCTCCGTGTTTACATCATCTTCACCTTCCTTCCTGCCATTGTTTATCTGTTGTTGTGTTCTAAGTCCTCGTTGTATCACTCTTTATTTAGTTCTGCTTTAATTATTAGTTTTCTCACTTTACGTTCACCTTCGTTTCTTCTCCACTCCTTCTTTGTGTCTATGTTTTTTTCCTTGATAATTATCTCCTTTCGTGAATTATTTTCTTACTTTCTCCTGCCTCTACTTTACTTTATTGCATTTTTTCTCAATTATCGTTTATTTTCATCTTGTTTATACTTCTGTTACTTTCCATTTCTCTTCTTTATTTTCTTTCACTTCTCCACCACCAATTATTTCCTTTTCATACATTTCTGTACGTTAAATATTGTTTCATTGTCCTTCTTATGTATTCTTTATTTTCACTTTCTTTTCCTTTTGTTCAGTCTTCTTTCTCTCCATCTTCCATACACCTCTTCTTCCTTATCCATTTACTTCCATTCATTATATTCTTGTTCTTACTCTTCATCATCATCTCCGTGTTATCGTTTTTCTCTTGGTATCTTCTTTCTATTCGTTTATCCTTTTTATCGCTTTTACTTTTATGTTTTTTTTGTTCTGTCCACAATAACTTTCTATTCATCTACCTTCTTCCTTCCGTCCGTCTCTCCTCCCTCCACCTGTTCCTTGCCTCTTACCACCCTCCTTCCCTCCCTCCCTCCCCGCCTTACCTCTCTTCTTCCCTCCTCCTGCACCACCACCACCTATAAAACCCCAGCCTTCTCCTTGCTCTTCAATTCCGGCCATTGTTCCGCAGAGAGTGGGAGAGGGATCCAGATTCTTTGTTGGAGTAGCTACAGAGAGGTTCTGAATGCACTCCCTAACGTTGCATCTGCTTTGTTTATTGTAGTGGCTTTTGTTTCCTTTATGATCTGACGCCAGAGAAACATTTATGTGTTTATATTCAATTAAATTCTGTTGTTGTGCGTCTAGTTGCTGTATTGACGCTCGGGGGGTGTTTATGTTGCAGCTAGTGGGAGGTGTGTGTCTGTGTGCTGTGACCGTTTACATATATATATATATATATATATATATATATATATATATATATATATATATATATATATATATAAAGAGAGAGAGAGAGAGAGAGAGAGAGAGAGAGAGAGAGAGAGAGAGAGAGACGTATATAGATGTGTACACGCACACACACACACACATACACACACAAATAGTCGCGGTTCTTGTCCAAGGCCATGCAAGTCATGCCACAATACACGTACATATGCATATCATTACTGTTCAAAATTATATCTATTAAAGGAACAAGTGAGTCAGAATTGCTGGTACTCCCTCAAGCGTGTATCTGCCCGTGTTGGTGTCCAAGTACTGATAACTACCACCACCTGCCATCTATCTGCCACCACCACACCGGTTCTATCACCATCTCATCTGTCTGCCACCACTATACCATTTCCCCCATCTGCCATCTGTCTGACACCACAACCTGTCATCTATACACCACCACCATCTGCCATTTGTTTGCCACCACTACACCATTTCCCCCATCTGCCATCTGTCTGACACCACAACCTGCCACCAGTCACCTTTCTTTCACCAACCCAACATCACGACTTGTCTGCCACTAGCCCATCACCACCACCATCATCACCAGCCATGTATACAACTACCCACCACCACCAGCCATATGTCTACCACTACCCACCACCACCAGCCATATGTCTGCCACTACCCACCACCACCAGCCATATGTCTGCCACTACCCACCACTACCACTACCCACCACCACCAGCCATATGTCTGCCACTACCCACTACCACCAGCCATATGTGTACAACTACCCACCACCACCAGCCGTATGTCTACCACTACCCACCACCACCGCCAGCCATATGTCTACCACTACCCACCACCACCAGCCATATGTCTGCCACTACCCACTACCACCAGCCATATGTGTACAACTACCCACCACCACCAGCCATATGTCTACAACTACCCACCACCACCAGCCATGTGTCTACAACTACCCACCACCACCAGCCATATGTCTACCACTAACCACCAACACCAGCCATATGTCTACCACTACCCACCACCAGCAGCCACATGTCTACAACTACCCACCACCATCAGCCATATGTCTACCACTACCCACCACCACCAGCCATATGTCTGCCACTACCCACTACCACCAGCCATATGTGTACAACTACCCACCACCATCAGCCATATGTCTACAACTACCCACTACCACCACCAGCCATGTGTCTATAACTACCCACCACCACCAGCCATATGGGTACAACTACCCACCACCAGCGGCCATATGTGTACAACTACCCACCACCACCAGCCATATGTCTGCCACCAATCCATCATCACCAGCTATGTCTGCCATCATCCTATCACACCTCCAACTGCCACCTGTGTGCCATCACCCTCAGCGTTACGGTAAAATAGCCTGAAGTTTCCTTTTTCCTCGTCCTGCTGAAGCTAGCTGTAACCATCTGACATGAGGTAAGTTCTCGGACACATCACAGACAGTCTTTGTGTACAATAATCATTCAGGTGACAGGAGCCGCTGGACTCCACATGGCTATATGTTTGATGCATGTGATATTTGTAAGATCAGAATTCACTTGTGACATAAAATTAACATCAGAATATCTCAAATTATACTAAATTCTATAAGGCAGGGGTTCCCAATCCTCGGGGTCGATAAGAGTTTTGGGGGATCGTGAAACCATCCGAATTTCTTCACTGGTGACCAAAAAGATCGTTCTAAGCCAAAGGGAATCTAAACCTTTCTTAGGTTCTCTGGTTTACTACACAGTCATTAACAATGTTCAGCGTGCATCAGGACTGCGTTCACTTGAACGACTCGTAGCATTCGTAGTACTACTTTTCAACTGAACGGCAGTGTAGTCACGATTCAAAGTTTTCGTAGCGCTACGAACACAACGGCTCGTGGAGGTGGGTAGCTTCGTAGTGCCCAAATATTTATAAAAAAGAAAGATGGCGACTGGAGGAGAAGCATATCGTTGCAGTGGCTGTGATTTAGGACAGCTTGTGATGCGAAGATCCCAACCGGAGGTACTGTACAGTGTACATGGTAAACCATCATTACCGCAGAACACCGCTAAGACCCACGCCATGATAACCGTAACCATAGCCAAAACTTAGCTTATTTATGTAGTACGCGATGACGTCACAAACCGTTCAGTTCCCACTATAACGCACTACGAATTCCTGTAGCGTACGTAGCGCAACTAAAAGCAACCCAGAGCTGCTTTTAGTTGTGCGTGGTGTTCAATTGCACATTATGTACGCTGGTTGCTGGGTTACGCTTATCACAGCGTGGGTCTTCGAAGTGCATGTCCCCACTCCCCAAACTTTCATAAGAACATATATATTATTTAGAACATAAGAATGGAGGAAACTGCATTGGCCCATACTGGACAGTCACGTTGACACCCAATCCCAATTGCTCATATATCCGTCCAACCTATATTTGAAGCTATCCAGCGTGTTCGAGTTAATGGTGATGTTTGGTAACTTGTTCCACTCATCCACTACTCTATTTCCAAACCTGTCTAGTGCCTAAATCTAAATTTGTCTAATTTAAAACCATTGCCAAGAGTTCGCTCCTGGTTGGATAATTAAAGTACCTTTGTTATATCACCTTTGTTTAACCCTGACCCATTTATACACCTCGATCATATCGCCTCTCACTACGTCTCTCGAGGGAGTGCAAATTCAGATGTTTTAATCTGTCTCTGTACTTAATGTTCCTAATGCTCGAGATGAGACCTGCCATCCTCCTCTGTATACTTTCTAGGGATTCGCTATACCTTTTTTTAATACAGTGACCAAAACTAAACTGCATAATCCAAGTGAGGTCTTACAAGCGCAAGGTATAGTTTTAGAATAACCTCGCCAGTCTTGTAATTAACAATTATTTTTAAGAGCCCAAGTACTTAGCCTTGTTTCGAGCCAATACACATTGTTGCCTTGGGTTTAAGATTCCTACTTATCAGTAGTCATAAATCTTTCTCACAGTTGGATTTCTCTATAGCAAAGTTGTTCATCTGATATCTGGTTGCTCTCTTTACATCTCTTAGACAAAGGACTTTACATTTGTCCTCATTAAATTTCGTCTGTCATTTTTCAGACTATGAGAAAATTTTGTTTAAATTTTCCTGAAGTTTTGCCGAGTCCTCGCCAGATTTAATTACACGCCCTATTTTAGTGTCGTCAGCAAATTTATTTATGTTGCTGTCTACGCCTATATCTACAGTACGTCGTTTATGTATATGATGAATAGTAATGGTCCAAGTACTGAGCCTTGGGGTACTCCACTAGTGAAGTTACCTCAATCAGATTTGGTGCCATTAATACTGACTCTATTTCCTGTCCTGTAACCACACCCTAATCTAGTTTAGAACATCTCCAATTCCATGAAACTCTTCTTTACATATTAGTCTTTCAAGGAGGACCCTGTAGAGGGCTTTGCTAAGTCAAGATAAACCACATCATAATCGTGTCCGTCATCCATTGCGTCGAAAACAGTTGAAAAGAATGATAATAGATTTATCAGACATGAACGCCCACTTGTGAAGTTTTGTTGGTAATCATTGATGAGTTCGTGTTTCTCTAGGTGATTTCGAATTGAGTTTGAAATTATTGCTTCCAGTAATATGCCTGCGTTTTTTTTTTACAGGGATTAGCCCACCCGGGCACAGGTCACTGACCCACATCGGGGCCTGGGGGGTGAAAATGTAATAATAGTATAGTAATAGTAATAATAAAAATAATAATAATTCTGAGTAAATAAAATTTATAATAAAAATACACAATTTAAAATATTATAATAATAATAATAATAATAATAATAATAATAATAATGACAATATATATATATATATATATATATATATATATATATATATATATATATATATATATATATATATATATATATATATGCAAGTAAATCACTGTAGGTTCCTTGTGGTTATCAGCATATATATATATATATATATATATATATATATATATATATATATATATATATATATATATATATATATATATATATATATTGATAAAAATACACTGGAAAAAAGGGAAACAATGGAGCACCTTAGCTTTCGTCTTTATTCAAGACATCTTCAGAGGCAACTGAATTACATGGACCGAAAGAGGGTGACAGTACTCCAGATGGGGAGGCACTTCACTTTTGTTGATAGTTACGAGGGACGGACCGTCTAGATATCTGAACGACCTTCTTATTAGACCTAATAATTTATTTGCCTGATTTACCTTCGTCTCGCAATGGCCCGAGAACTTCAGCTCATTGTCAGCATACACACCTAGGTCCTTCTCACATTGTCTCAAATAGTACAGTTTCTTCATCCCGTTGGGACATATGATAAGCCTCCTTACCGTTGGTACACTTCAGGTGCATCCTCTTACACTTCGTGACATTGAAACTTAGCAGCCATTTCTTCGACCATTCTTGGAGCTCACAGAGATCCTTCTGCAGCTCTTCACAGTCCGCTTGGTTCTTGTTTTCCCAAAATAACTTGGCGTCATCGGCAAACATTTGTGTGAAGGAATGTACAATGTCAGGCATGTCATTTATGAAACAAACACACAACAGCGGGCCCAATACACTGCCCTGTGACAGGTACAGATGATGATTTCGTGCCATTAATTACCACACACTACTTGCGGTCTTGTAGAAAGTCTTCTATCCACGCTAGGACATTTCCCGAATTCCGTACCCTTCCAGTTTGAATTTTAGCCTTTCGTGGGGTATACTGTCGAAAGCCTTGGCAAAATCTATGTACACTCGCAACAAAAAGTATCGGTGCATACTGTAGTGTGAACAATTTGAGACCAGTGACGATAGGTATTGGGAAAGGCGGGTTGTTCCAGCCGTATGTTGGCAGCCCTGAGTTCTGGTGCAGTGTGGACGGCCGCTCCGAGACCTGTCGTCTGTAGCACCAGTTTCGAGGTATCGCCGAATCCCTGAATCCCTCGTGCAGCGTGCAGCGGTATTCCTGTGGACACCAACCCGCCAGCTAATACCTGTGACGCCGAACCCTTCGTTATGAAGGGCAATAATAGCTCCTCGTGTTCCCTCTGAGGTTTCCATGTCGTCTGGCATGTGTAGATCTCTACTGCTTCATATTGCCTCTGTTTTATACCCACGTTCACCGAGACCGAACCCTCGCTCATCATTCAGTCGGCACAAAGCAACAATCCGAAAAGAGGAAACAAACACACTGATTGTCAGCCATATGGCAACACCTAGTGGAGGGGGGGGGGGGGTTATGAGGATACACTTACCAACCTTCCCGACATATCTCAGTGGACACGTATCGTTTCGGAAGTCGTCGATCTCACCCTGCATAGATACTTTTTGGTGCGAGTGTACATATTGTCGATATTACCACCTCGCTCCAGAGTATAGCTGCCTACTACCTAACAACAACTCTTAGGAAATATAATATCACCATTTAACATAAGACTTCAAGCTTATCAAAAGAAAGGGACTGGTAACAACTGTAGCACCATCACATAATGGGAACCCCACAGCCGAGGACAATGCCAACACGTGGTAACAATACGTTATATCCACAATAATATTACATTACGACATTCGCTCAAAGGTTATTTAGGATTTACAGTTTGTATACGAAGACTATTTCTCTGTTTCCTTAATTAAATTCACCTTAGAAAAGGACGCTTTGCATCAAAATTGGACGTCAGAAGTGACAACACTTCCATTGCTAATGTCCAAAACATATATATTTTGCATCTCCCTCTTCATTTAAAACGCTAATAACAGGTTTATAAAATTGCTGTCTCTTTTGGGGTGTAAATATACCGCCAGTCTCCACAACTTACTGTTTATGTTCGAATCTTTTCTGTAATTTCCTACACACTACTACTAGAAATCTCTGCACCACATCTTCGTCAGTGTTCATGCTTATCTTATAATACTCTAGCCTTTGGAAATTGGCATGTAATTGCGATCCCGAATATATCTGATTGACTGGTACATATAGGGAATCATCGGTTGGATCAATACCATGCATTTGGAGTTTGACACACTATGTAAATGGCAAAAGGAGTTTAGCAATAACCGATGGAGTTGACATATGCTTTACGGATTAAATGCAAAGTTGGGGCTTTACCCTGGAAATTCAAGTTTATTGTTGTTGTTGAGTTGCGGCAATATGTAATTGAAAATTCAAGTAGCAGAACACAAGTCTCTCCTCAATTACCCTGCTATGGAATACAGTTTGAAGGGTTTGCCACGGTTCGAGTAATCTTGCAACAGCTTCATGGAGTGACAACCACCTCGTAGCACAGGCATGAAATATTTGTGCAGTTTGAGTTGACAAAACCCTGGAATTCCTAAACTCGCATTTCCTTTTGGCACTATGGGAGAGGTAAATGTACGCATTTCTCAACACATCTTCACGAGTACGTGGGAAGGACTTTGCTGCGTCGCTGGCACAGAGATGCATACTATGTGTAACACGTTTAAATATGGTAATGTCAAGCATTTGAACTTTCATTTTGCTAGTTACACAGCTATATTCGCCCATAATGCTTGATGCCCCATCTGCAGCAGACCCAATGAATTTGTTCAATGGTATATCATGTGTAGTGAGTCACTGTAATAGCATGTTATATATTTACACTAGTCGAACCCTGATTACCGTCAAATAAGTTAATCAAATCTAGCATCGCGATTTTGTCATTATCTCTCCGGATCAAAATACTTCACTATCAATGCACGTGATTTACTTACTGAACAGTTGGTACTTTTATATATTTTTTGTTTTAGATCGTGGCGTATGGATCGATCGATCACTGACCCCCGGCCTGAGCCGCGAAAGAATAGTTTCGTTTCTTTCTTTCTTTTTTTTTTTTTTTAGATCGTAGGGGATGGATCGATCGACCACTGACCCCTGGCCTGAGCCGCGAAAGAATAGTTTCTTTTCTTTCATTTTTTTTTAGATCGTGGGGGATGGATCGATCGATCACTGACCCCCGGCCTGAGCCGTGAAAGAATAGTTTCGTTTCTTTCATTTTTTTTTTAGATCATGGGGCATGGATCGATCGATCACTGACCCCCGGCCTGAGCCGCGAAAGAATAGTTTCGTTTCACTTTTTATTTTTTTTTTTATTTTTTTTTAGATCATGGGGCATGGATCGATCGACCACTGACCCCCGGCCTGAGCCGTGAAAGAATAGTTTCGTTTCACTTTTTTTTTTTTTTTATTTTTTTTTAGATCATGGGGGATGGATCGATCGACCACTGACCCCCGGCCTGAGCCGGGAAAGTAAAGTTTGTTATTACTGTACAAATCTTGCTTAGGACCTTGGTCAATGAGTCACAATTCAGACACTTTGTCGGGTATCGAACTCATAATTTGAAAAATAATGAAGTTGGAATTTTGTATAGTGTAGTGAGTGGCTGATAGTCAGGATAATAATGAAGATGGTTGTTAGGGTGATAGTGAAGAAATGTTAGTGTGACAGTGACGATAGTGGAGATGTTAGGATGAATAGTGAGGGTGATAGGGAAAATGGTTGTTAGGCTGATAGTGAAGACTTGTTAGGGTGATATTGAGGGCTGTGAAGATGTTAGGCCGATAGTGAAGATCTGTTTTTGTGATAAAGAGGGTGACAGTGAAGCTGTTAGGATGAATTGTGAGGATAATAGTGAAGATGTTAGGATGAATAGTACAGGTGAGATTGAATATTGTAATTAGGTTGATAATGAAGATGTGTATTAGGATGATAGTGAAGATATGTGTTAGGATGATAGTGAAGATTTGCTAGGATGATAGTGAAGATGTGCTGGAATGATAGTGAGGGTGATAGTGAAGGTATGTCTGATGATGACAGAATCGATGTGTAGTGAGGGTGAAAGTGAAGACGTTAGTAAGGATGATAGTGAAGATGTGTGTTAGGATGATAGTGAAGATGTATTTTAGGATGATAGTGAGGATGTTTATTATAATAGTGAACATGTGTTAGGATGATAGTGACGATGTGTGTTAGAATGATATTGACGGTGATAGTGAAGATGTGTCTTCGGATGATAGTGATGTAATAAGAAGGACCACCCACACAGGCGGCGCCCATACACACAGGCAGGCACCCATACACTCATGTGAACGACTGTTACAATGTTTATGGCACTTGTCAGACCGAATGGACACTATTAGTTACAGCCTCAAAGAATAACATGTAAACCTATATGGGGTGCCAGGACGTGTCCACATGCCAGTGGGCCTATGCGCCGTCCCTCTGGGACCCACTGCTACTCCGAGGTCCCCTGCTGGTCTAGCCTGGGCACACGAAGCACCCAGTTACTGTGTGTTGCCACGAGGAGGCATAGCAGGAATCTTGATGGTGAAGAGGCTGTGTACTGGCAGGGGAAGACTTATGGAAGTTGCTTCCCTGTTCGCTACCAGGGCTAGCCAACGGCGGTAGCTGAAACCGAGGGGGAGCAAGCAGTGCCTGCACCTGGAGGATAATGCTGCCACAGTAAGGCAACTTGACATAGGATAGTCGACAAAGCTATCAGGTTCTTATTTCCATGAGGATCCTTTGTTTAGGCTTACGCCTGGTCTATAATCAGTAACAGCATGTCTACAGAGTATTAGTGAAGGTTTATTTGATATAATTCCACAAGCATTCCATTGATTTTGGACTTTCCACGGCTGGGGGACCACTATCACAGTTCTACATTCAATGGTTTAATAATATAGAACTTCACATAATACGCACAAACGGGGCGAAATGCAGGTGTAGATGCACGCAGGTGAACATAGGAACCAATACGCTTATCGATAATGTTTAACAAACACAATTGCTGAATCTAGCCAAGGATTCTATACTGCAGGAGGTTGGCTCACTCAGTGTCGCCAGCGGCTGCTAAATATAAAGCACTTTAAGCCTATTGCACCTTACATGACATCAGATTATTCAATAAAAATAATTTATATATAGTCAGTAAGTTATTGACATCCAACTTTAGGTATCTAGGAATAATGTCTTAAAACAACACATTGATTATATTGCAGAAAAAGTAATATTTGCCAACTTAAGGAAATAAACTACTTTCAGTTCTTCAGTAAGAACGATAGTGGAAACTACAGCTTTACGAGTTGGTAACAAATTTGGCAGACAGTACTTTTTCACATGTTACTTTGTGCTCATTGGTTAAAAAAAAGTGCAGTAAGTTTCAGAACTACGAAAACGCTTTAGAGTTGTGTGTTTTTGTTGTAACCTTATATAAAATAAATCTAGAGTTCCGTGGTTTTCCTCTACTGAATATTTAGCATAATAAGTTTATCAAATAGCCTAGTATTCAATTTTTTTTATGATTTAGCTGTAGCAGCTAAACTTGATTAACATTCGTTTTAGGACCACACACAATTAATAATTGGGATATTTCTTACCGTAATTAAAATAAAAAATATCGATTTTATTCCATTTATTTATTTATTTATCTTTATTTATTTATTTATTGTTATTATTTATTTATTTTTTGTTTACTTTTACTTATGTTTTCTTTTGGGGGGGGGGGGGGGGGGGGCTTCTGAGTTTAACACGCCTTCTTGAGAGCAGCCGCAAGGCTATACACCTCCAACCCCGTTGTTTCCTTCACCTTCAGATGCCTCTGTATGCCACAAGCCACGTGGCCACGTGGGATTTTTCTTCAATCTTTAGTGATCTAAGGTAAGACATATTAAGTGAAATCAGGTTATTAGTTAATGCTAGCTTGGGTTGGTAAGGTTATCATGAACCTCACTCTCTCCCTTATTCTCAATTTGTCTAGGAATCAATGTGAAAATCATCCAACACATCAAAATATACTGGAAGAAACATGAATTCGTCCAAAAAGTCGTGTGGTCCTAAAACGAATATTGACACCAAAACATAAAAGTTCCAGCATTATATTTTCTTCAATACATCAGTATCCTGCCCATTTTAACTAGCAATTATGAACACTGGATCGCTATCAATACTAAATGCATTAAATAAAGGAGCTCATTAAAACTAATAAACTGCTAACACTGATTCCCAGGATCATGTAGATGTGGAAGAGAACACAGGTTCCTTTCGGTGTTGTTGGAGCAGGTAATAGCTGCATATTATAGATGGTAAAATAAAGTGCACAAGACAATAAAAAAAATGAATTCACATAAATGTGCATCTTCCTCCCTTTAATCTTTGCCTGCCAACTATTGTTTATACTTAGCAGCCGCTTGGCAGCGCCACAGTCGGGGTGAACGAGTTCTCCCATTGGGGTGAGCCATCCTCCTACCTAGAGTATAGAATCCTTAGTCGAGTACATGGGACCTCTGGAGCTTTTACCTATTGACGGTAATGACAAATCCTTTTTCCAACCGTAAAGTTCCCTTAACGTAATTTATGTTTAAAATCCCTTATCCAGATTTACAGAACCAAACCTTTATGTATATATGAAACTAACGCTCTACCTAATATATCCTTAACTTTACATATATATATATATATATATATATATATATATATATATATATATATATATATATATATATATATATATATATATATATATATATTTCATGTAGATCCACAATGAAAACGTGGATAAGATAAATCTTGATAAAATCACACGGGAAAAGGGAAACAACGGAGCACCTTAGCTTTCGTCTTTATTCAAGACAACTTCAGAGGCAACTGGATTACATGGACAGAGAGAGGCTTAAATATACAGGGTGACCTTAAAAACATGAGGTCAGGTCATAATGATGTCATCCACTAATCCCCACACCAACACACACGTAGAGGAGCTTAAGAAAAGGGGGGTGACGTGACTAGTGCTCCGTTGTTTCCCTTTTCCCGTGTGATTTTATCAAGATATATATATATATATATATATATATATATATATATATATATATATATATATATATATATATATATATATATATATATATATATATATATATATATATATATATATTATCGCCGCTGGCTTCAGCTACAGTGATGGCGCGTGATGCCATTAAATCTTTCGACCTGTGACCTCGCCAGATGTAGAAGTGTTTACAGACAAGTCCTGGTTCTACTGAGTGGACTGTGTTCGACTGGTGGCGGTGCTGCCTGCCCCGCCATGAGACAGATCGCCCTCTCTAGTGATGTGGTAAGACCAGCCTTCTGCTCGCACTGGTGAACACCGACTCACAATCCTGTCCGAGAATTTGTGCTGGGACAATTTACGCAGTACTGTTGTCTCTTGGAACACCATACTGATCTGCATTGACCCGTCTTGTAAGTACAGCCTAAGTGATGACAAACCCCTCGGTACTGAAATATTGTTGACTAATTACGCCTACTCGTTTCTGCCTAAGCTGGAGTAATAAGACAATGCAGAATGAGGCGACGCTAAGATTAATAGATATATGAACTTTGTGTTAAGTTACTATGTATCAGATGGATCACCATGTAATATTATGAACATCTCCTCTGCAGGTTTTGACCACATCAATAAATATTTAATGCGTCAAAAGGTGGGTTTCAATCATTCCCTTCGACTTGCCCGTCATCTGAACGTCCATAACCATGGCGTTTATACATACATACATACATACATCAGAATCTTTAATCAGTTCCCCGTATTTGTCATGTTTAAAAGTGATGTGAAACTTGACAAAACACTGTGACAACAATAAGATATAATGGCTACTGTGATGACAATATCCTGCAAGTTACCGGAAGTCTTTTCTAAGTCTAAGATACCACCTGTAATTTGACTAATTCCTCCACTCTCTTCATTGTCTGTTTTATTGAATACATTCTTCTGAAAGACAAAATTTACACAAATTTAATAGTCTATAAACCGTATACAACACCTAACATCATGGTGTTAACCCCAGAAAAAAATTAACTATTATAAAGCCAAATTAAAATCTTTGACAGGAAGCAGAAACATATGAAGTGTCTTAGTTGTGTGAGAAACAGTCCAGACCCTGAGAAACTTTCCGCCACCTCAACAAGTATTTTATTAACATTATTGAACACCTGATAGCAAATCTTCCTGAGCTCTGGGACTACTCTAACAATAATATTCATATGACAACTGATGATCTCTGCCGTCACTCAAAACAAACTAAGAGATATAATGAAGCAACTCCAAGTTCCTGCCTCTGGTGATGACGATATCCAGACGGGGGCCATTAACATAGTGCTGACACTTGTTCCTCAACACCCATGTATTTTATCTTCTGCTATCCTGGTAATTTCTCTGATGTTAAATATTGCAAATGACCAAGAAGTACAATTGTGGACAAAAAGAATTCGGCAGGAAGGCAGGTGGGTACTTGGCCTGGTCGCATAGAGGTGGCGATTAAAATTCTGAGTTTTTTCCCACGCCACAAATTGATTAAAATAATTTTTTTTATTTTAATTATGAGGCAGACGCACCTTACACTCCCTCCCTGCCGAGTCCTTTTTGTCCACAACTGTAGCCACTGAAAGCTGGAGACGACAGCCTCTTCAGGTACTACTGACGTACAACAGTCCTCCCTGTGTCACAATAAATCGTTTAACTCAAGAGGGTTGACTGAATCTGCCTTACTGTACTATCACTAAATAATAATTTCTTAAACTCTTACGACAATAACCAGCACACATCTATGGTATTCCAACACCTCTTTAACGCCATTAACGCCTTTATTTAGTGTGGCATCAAAGGCTCCATAATATATGGTTTACTGTACATCTGACAGAAAATAGTAAGATTATTTTAACCCATTACTACTGGGTCAAAATTTTTGGGAAGTAAATCACTTTTTTATTACCTTGATTTCACTTGTATGATTAATATGATAATAAAATAATGATTTGATCACATCAGTATACTGTATACTCCACACGTAGACCACGCTTGGTATTGGAAGGTACTGTGCATTTAAATATTAAGAATTCATGAGTCCCATGATCATCAATTACAGTCAGCACTTTATTACTGTACGTGTTACTTATCAGGTTACTAAGTGGTAGTAGTATAACAAACATCAAATACATAAAGTATGAACGAGTTATAGCGAGAACTGGACAATGTTTATTTAATAGTTTATGAAGTTGACTATATTTTATATGAAGTGAAACTCATTCTCTACACATCCTTTCATTTCCTTTCGTCTGTTTCTACAAGATAATGATAACAGTCCACCTTAATGACTATCAATGATCACTCTCTTGTCTTGGTGCCGGTATATATTATAGGAGTTTTCCTCGACTTTTTGGGTCTGTACAGTATCATGTTGAAGAGGGTCTCAGAATTACTGTATGTATGTTGTCTATATTCCAGGTGCATACACAATTTACTTCACACTTTATACAGAAGACATCACAACATCAATATACACCTTCACCTATTTTTTCCTCTACATGATACTTCGTACTGATTTACAACTTGTTCCTGTCAGTCAGTTTCACTCAGTATGCTATGTTATATACTTCAGTGTAAAATTAAAGCAAAACTATTCCTATTTTATGAGGAGCCAATACCTGCACACATATTGTACCAATACCTGACAGCATTGGTAGGTACAAGTTGCAACAAATCCAGCCTTGAGACGAAAATTCTGACAATGTGTTTTAGGTGACATAAATATTAAGCATAGCAGAAAATTACCATCAAATTGATTCTAATTCAATCTTGTATAGCGTCCCACAAGGCCCCGTCCTTGGACCTATACTGCTTTTGTTGCATATGAATGGCACAGTCAACTCCTGCGCGCGCGCACACACATACATACACACACACACACACACACACACACACACACACACACATCTATACACTGTAATTGTTGTCAGCAGTCATCGGAATCCAACCCACACGACCTCGTTATTTTAATACTCGTCATCAACAGTGAATCACGTAATACCAAACACTGAGCACTGAACACTTGAAGAACTTGCAATGCTATGTTACATATTTAAATTTTACCCTCAAACATGAAGACTATCATGAGAACACAACACTAGCGCAAGAACACAACACTAACACAACACTAACACAAGAACACAACACTAACACAACACTAACACAAGAACACAACACTAACACAACACTAACATGAGAACACAACACTAGCACAAGAACACAACACTAACACAACACTAACACAACACTAACACAAGAACACAACACTAACACAACACTAACATGAGAACACAACACTAGCACAAGAACACAACACTAACACAACACTAACATGAGAACACAACACTAACACAAGAACACAACACTCGCACAAGAACACAACACTAGCACAAGAACACAACACAAACACAACACTAACATGAGAACACAACACTAACACAAGAACACAACACTAGCACAAGAACACAAACTGACACGAGAACACAACACTAACACAAGAAGAACACTATGCTTTAAATGTTATTAAATCTAGTAACTACCTAATCAACCCTTTGAGTACGACGAGTTAACCCCTTGAGTACTGTGAATTAACCCTTTGTGTACGGTGAATTAACCACTTGATACGGTGGATTAACCCTTTGAGTACGGTGAATTAACCCTTGAGTACGGTGAATTAACCCTTGAGTACGGTGAATGAACCCCTTGAGTACGGTGAATTAACCCCTTGAGTACGGTGAATTAACCCCTTGAGTACGGTGATATTATACACAAAGGGTTAAGAAAAATTATTTTCTGGTCCAGACAAGCGAGAGGCGCCACTCTGACCTACTGAGGCGGCCACCCATAGGTCAACTCACGCCCACACAACACCCTGGATTGGAGGTGTGGGGCGGCCTATGCTCCTCCACACGTCCTGCAAGTCATCTCTCTCTCTCTCTCTCTCTCTCTCTCTCTCTCCCTCTCTCTCTCTCTCTAAAATCAAAACAGTGAAATATTGGTCCCAGATTAGTTTTTGGTAGTGTATAAATTACTGTTTCTTCAAACCAATTTGCATTTCTTTCTTCAGTTCATCAAATCAATTAAATATATGACGTCTTATACTTTTCTATCTCATCAACAGAGAAAATAATATAATTGTATCTTCTTAAGTGTATAATATAAATGTATCTTTTCTACCAGGTATATAGGCCTATGTTATAGTCAAACAATGCAATCAGGCTTCACGGAATGACTGATTTTTTATTTAGTTTTGTCAAAGAGTGATATGAATTTTGAATCGAGTTAGGTTAGGTCCTTACCTAACCTAACCTAAATTTGATTACCTAACCTAACCTAATAAAACCTAACGTAACCTAACCTAACCTGATTGAAACATTCATTTACTATATACACCGTCTCCTTGGACCAGGTTTAGACTCTATGCTATTTACATATCTTATAACATGAGCTGTGTGGTACCAAGTGTTTAACTCAGACATCTACAGCACTTAAGGTTCAACTGCCTCAATGGTATTAGTTTCTGTTATTTATTTTGTTAACGTTCTGGCTAAATAAATTCTTTCAGATTCAATTACAACTATAAGTCATCCGTCTGCCACCGCCACTACCCCACCGCTAACAGTCATCTGTCTGCCACTGCCACTGCCGCTAACAGTGAGCTGTCTGCCACCATCCTATCATCAGCCATCTGTCTGCCACCACCACTACCAACACCGCTAACAGTCACCTGCCACCACCACTACCAACACCGGTAACAGTCAGCTGTCTGCCACCATCCTATCATCCGCCAACTGTCTGCCATACTACCCCACCATCAACCTCCTATCCGTCGCCGCCCCCACCGTTACTACCACCACCATCCACCATTGCCACCGTCGCCACCACTATCGCCACCATTGTCACCACCACCACCAGCCACCACCATCACCAGCCACCACCAGCCATCGCCACCATCACCAAGGCCACCGCCACCACTACCACCATCAGCCACCGCCGCCACCACCATCACCACCAGCCACCACCAGCCACCACCACCACCAGCCACCACCACCACCAGCCATCGTCGTCACCACCATCGCCACTATCACCAAGGCCACCGCCACCACTACCACCATCAGCCACCGCCGCCACCATCATCACCACCACCACTACAACCATCACCACCACCATCACCACCGCCACCACCACCACTACCAGCATCAGCCACCGCCGCCACCACCATCACCACCACCATCACCAGCCACCACCACCATCAGCCATCGCCACCATCACCAAGGCCACCGCCACCACTACCACCATCACCACTACCACCACCACCACCACCACCGCTACCACCACCGCTACCACCATCGCCACTATCACCAAGGCCACCACCACCACTACCAGCATCAGCCACCGCCGCCACCACCATCACCACCACCATCACCAGCCACCACCACCACCAGCCATCGCCACCATCACCAAGGCCACCGCCACCACTAACACCATCACCACTACCACCACCACCGCTACCACCATCGCCACTATCACCAAGGCCACCGCCACCACTACCACCATCAGCCACCGCCGCCACCACCATCACCACCACCAGCCACCACCGCCACTATCACCAAGGCTACCGCCACCACTACCACCATCAGCCACCACCACCACCACCACCACCACCACCACCATCGCTGCCACCAGCCAGCTGTCTGCCAGCAATCGCCAGAGTCAAAGACAAAACCTGCCGCGTGCAGTCCCAGCTGGTGTCTCTGATCCAGCTGGGGGGAGACTTGTTGAAGAGGAGAAGGTGAGAACGGGAGAGAGAGGGAAGGGGATAAAGAGCGGGGGAGAAAGGGAAGGGGGTAAAGGGGGCGGTGATGGAGGGACGAGGATAAAGGGAGGGAGAGAGGGGGAGGAGATAAAGAAGAGGAAAAGAGAGAAGGAATGGAGAGGAACAGGAAATGGCGAAGTGGAAAAAGTAGGAGGGAAAACAAAAAAGTGGAGGAGAGAGAGAGAAGGAGAGAGAGAGAGAGAATATGAAAGGTCAAGGGAGAGAAAGGATAAGGAGTAAGAGAAATAAATGTCAAGGGAATAAAGAGAAAAGTAGATAATAAATGGGAAGGAAAGGATGATGGAGAAAGAATAAAAGTTGGAGGTTAAGGAAAAGGAGGGAGGGAGGAAAGAGAAGAACCGGAGGGTTTAGGAAAAAGGAAGAACGGGAAAGGAAAAGGAAGAGGAGGGAAGAAGGAAGGAACAGGCGACGAAGGATGAGCAAGGACGTAGAGGAGAAAAGAAAGGGAATCAGGAAGAGTAGGAAAGGAAATGAGATGACAGAAAGAAAGACAAGGAAGGAACAGACGGAAAAGGGAGAGGAGGAGAAAGCGGAAGAGTAGGAGAGGAGGAAAGGAGATGAGAGTAAATTTCAAGAAGTAGGTGTTTGGGGAGTAAATGGGAAGTGGGGAAAGGAGAGGAAAAAGAGAAATGGGTAAATAGAGATGGATGAAGGGGAAGAAAAGGAGATACAAGAATAAAACGAAAGTATTGTAGGTGAACAAGAAGAGGGGGAGATGGATGAATGATGAATAGAAAGTGAGGAAAATGGATGAATAAGAATCAGGGGAGATAGATGAATAGAAGGAGAGGATGAAAACAAGAGTGAAGGATTAAATGACGGAAAAGGAGAGAGAGAGAGAGAGAGAGAGAGAGAGAGAGAGAGAGAGAGAGAGAGAGAGAGAGAGAGAGACTGGGGGATTAGAGAATGGGGAGATGTGGAGGGGAGAGGAAAGGGACAGAGAAAAGACGGCTCAGTATTTATAGGAGACAAAGAGAGGGAGGATTTAAAGGCGGAGCAATATGGAAATACACCTCACGTCGTGTTTGTATACCAAGGGTGATATACAGGCATATAGTATACTAGAGGTATACCACGGCTAAAATGGCATAAGATTAGAGGCTATACTAGAGATATACTACTAGATTATAGTGACTGGAGACGCTGGAGTTATACCAGGATATACCACAGTCTAGCTATATTAAATGAAAGTGAAAATACAGTGATGTACTCAGTTATGCTATGGCTCAAGTTCTGATAATTTTAAGTAATTATATAATGCCATTTTGAAATTATCCCACAACCCACCTACAGGGGGGTATATAGGATTTAATATTAAATATATATGAGTCAGGGAGAGTGTGTCAGAGGCGACCTTTACCAAAAACTGGAGAGACTTGTTGGGGTTATGCGATGTGGGAAAAAAACAGTGTCCGAGAATCCCACATAGTGTTAGGCAATGGCACACTGAGGGTATAGAGGCGAGACCCTCCAAGACGATGATGAGTGATATACGGCACTGTTCAACACAGCTCATCTTTTATTTGTTCTCTCAACCTTTATTGAACAGACTTGGCTAAACATCTGACTAACTTCATAAAGAGTTTTAGTACAATGATGTGTGATGATGTTCTTTATAACCTGTTAAATTGCACAAGATCACAGCTGTTATTATATTACCTTTGTTTTGGTGATGGTGAAGGGAACCATATTTGATGTATACCACTCAAAACTTTGTTATAAATCCGTATAAAATTTTACTGAGAGTACGAGGATGTTTTGTCTAGCCCTGACATTTTTAACCTGGGTAATTGGATCATTCAGAATAAAAGTTCTATGAAGGGCTGATTAGTCTGGAAAAGAAGGAACAGGATTTGAGCAATACAGACTATAAGCACTTTCCCTTATCCGTGAAGGGAAGTGTTGAACAATTAGGGGAAGATCAGACGTTATTAGAACGCCTTACTAATTATATGAACGTCTTCACCTCGACTTAATTATATTACTTAAAAAGGGTTTATGAAAAGCCAGGGTCATTAGAACAATAGAGAGAAAAAGAGAAAATAATTAATGATCTCCCCCTAAACAAAAAATCAATCACTCAATCAACGAAGACCGTCTTAGATGGCCTGATCACAGTGCCAACTTTTACCAAATCTCGTTGTTGGTCTATAAGAGGAAAGGAGATTTGATCGCAGATCTTATACGGCCTGAAAAAACCTAAAGGAGAAAAATAAATCAGTCAACATTTATTTGTTCTGCAGTATATGAGACCCTTGTGTGTGTGTGTAGAGAGAGAGAGAGAGAGAGAGAGAGAGGCGACAAAAGTCTCCCCCTGACACCACCGACTTGGTCAGTGAGAGTCAAGGGCGTAGAAGCCTGAAGAGTCAATGGTTTATGTCTAAGCAAGCTATTGGAAGGTCCAACAACTTGTCCCTGAATACGAATTCGCAACTTTCGATTTACAGCAGGTACCTACTTTACTGCTAGGTGAACAGGGACCAACGGAGGCTGGGAAGTGTGTCCGAACAACTTTCCACCGGCCCGGGAATCGAACCCTGACATCTCGCTTGCGAGGCAAGAGCGGTACCGTTCTACCAACCGGCGCCCCTCACCAAAATATATGTAGTGAAGGTCGACTGTGAGGATAAGTAGAGTGTGAGGGAATATTATGAGTAAGGATGTTAAACTTGGAAACAGTAGAGTAACAGACACAGTGGCAGCAACAACGAGAGGGGTAATTCATGAAGGGAGTGGAGAGAGTATGTATGTACTGTATGTATGTATGTATGTATGTATGTATTTATGTATGTATGTATGTATGTAAGTATGTAAGTATGTATGTATGTATGTATGTATGTATGTATGTATGTTTAGAAGGAGACAGAGGGCTAGACGGATGGCCTGGTGCAAGAGAAACAAACTGAAATTAAATTTAATAATGGGAGGAGGGAGGGAGGAAGGATCCGGGCATCCTATAAGGTTAAGCCTTACTACGTCAAGAGGGTAGTGTTGACCTGGGCGACTACTGTAGGCAGAGATGCTGCAGGTGTACCATAGTCCAGCAGCACTTGATTAAGGGGTACACTCAAATGATACCACAAGTCAACCAGTAGTAGATCAGAGGGTATACTCAGAAGGGGTATATTCAAGTTATACCACATACCAGCAGCACTAAAGGGAATACTAAAATTATACCACAGACCAGCAGCACTAAAGGGAATACTAAAATTATACCACAGACCAACAACACTAAAGGGAATACTAAAATTATACCACAGACCAGCAGCACTAAAGGGTATACTAAAATTATACCACAGACCAGCAGCACTAAGGAGTATACTAAAATTATGCCACAACTGAGGTTCAAAAGAATTATAGTAACAAGGATATTACTCATTTAGAAGGTACAAAGTCACTGAAGTATGCGATGTACTGCGGTGAATAGCTGATAAAAATAAAGACGAGAACAAACTCAAGTATTCACGAATATTTTATGGGTGCCATCATGGTAGAGCGAGGTATAAGTTCACCGTCAACATTAAAGGTTCAGATTTAGTCATACTACTACTACTACATGGCCTCCAGCCTCCCCCAATAGCCATACCTTCGCCACCATTTTATTACCTTAATATTAAATACCCTAATACATAAGTAGTTATCATAGCTGTGTTGAGTTAGTTGGGTCTCAGATCTATGCGGCATTCAGTGACTGTAGCCTCATAGTCAATATGTGACACTGTTGTCGGCTTTGGGACCGATGCTCTCGTTCCCTGAGGCAGAGCAAAGCCGACCGAAAGAGAGAGAAGGACAGTCGACATCTCATCCAGGCTGTAACATAACTTCTGGGCTGCTGCTTCTGTTTGGAGATCAACTCCGCGAGTCTGGAGTAGAAGCATCTTGAGCTTGGTCCCATCCCACCAGAGGTTGTGAACACTAGAGGAGTGACGCTGCATTGATCAACGTTCTGTATTCTCTCCCCTATGCCCTTATCTTGTCGTTCTCGTTCCTCCTGTGTGCAGCATCGAGAGCTAAGTTACGGTGACATGTGACCATGGGATCAAAAATCCTGATGTCGAAGAAGGCTCGCTGTCCCAGCGTCCAGAATCCTTGAGCATGACGTCAACACGGGCTTCGTTGGTTGTGTTTGAAGTCCTATGTTGGAAATTCTCACCATCCAATAGAAGGAGGGTCGGTTCTACCCTGACATCACGGCAGATTTCCTTCAACATATTTGCTGTGAGGTCCCTTACTTCGTCATGCCTCATGCATATGAAGCCCCCTTTCTTGCACACCATGGCGTGATTGACGTCATAGGAAGATTTCTACTACTACTACTACTACTATTACTATTAATAATTATAAAAATAATAACATTGAGACTAGTTACAAAATATACTACGGAAACCAACGACCCTGAAGATAGGGGACAAAATTACTGTATCCACTTGGCCACCACACTCTATACCTGTCTAAGATCTTCCGTACCGGTCTTTCCTCAAAACGCAAACACAAACAGGTAGCAAGGATTTTAGCAACAAACCAGAGAGTCATCAGTAATTACTAGCCTGTTTACAAACTTGGACAGACACAAAACAAAGACGTCAATACACACGTCACCGTAATGATAGAACACTGGTGACAGGTCAACTTAAGGCATCATTTGTGTTGATTAAAACTTAGCCCACAGGAGTTCACTGTTAAGTAGAGATGTTGCGTGATGGACTAAATATATAAAAACATGACTCATGGTAAACAAAAAGTACGTAAGAAATTAAAGATTGAGGTATAATTATTTTTGTTTGCTGTATATCCTGTTTACCCTCACCCCACTCAAGGCTACGGGTCACTCATGACAGCAATGGCTGAGTCGTGTAAATAATATAAGTTTGATTATAAGACACAAGACGAACTGAAAAACTTATAAATAAACTTCATATTGAATTCTGACGAAACACACACACACACACACACACACACACACACACACACACACACACACACACACACACACAGGTAGAAAGTAAACTTAAAAATTTACACACACGTTAAGAGGAGCATGACAGGCGGCATAACAGCCCGGGGAGACACAGGACCTTGATTTTACCACCCCGGGTCAGTGTGACGGTGACCTCTGACCCTCTGCACCAATGAGATTATATGCACCACGAAGGTCAACTCTCAAGTATAGATTATAGAAGTAACTGAATTCGTAAAGCAATTTATCATTCGGAAATCATAAACATCGGCATAGATAGACAGGCAGACAGACAGATACAGACAGACTGAATGACAGACGGGGGTAAAACTGTGTTTCCGGAGCGCACACTTATTAACACACTAAACTTTAAATATATACAGTTATAATAAAATACTTTCCCTATTCCTAGTATATATTATGAATATATTAATGGACCAGTAAGTAGACTACTGTCCTCATCTGATCTGAACGCTCGGGCGAATGAATACAAACCATCTATGAACTCTGTCTGAAATCAACACGAATGGACTAAAGTTTGGCAGTGCTCAGTGGTCTGTTTCTGCTAAATCAGTCGTAGTTCAGTGATGGTTTGTTTTCATTCACCGAACCGCACAGCCCAGGCGGGGACACTGGCCTACTTGCCGTTCCCTTACATACAGTACAAATAAGTGCCATTAATAATAATTGATATAACCATCTGGCATGAAACAAAACCGCAATGAATGAAACTGGCATAAATTAAACTAGCATGACATAGTCGGCATAAATGAAACTAGCATAAATAAAACTGGCATGACGCAAAACCAACCTGAATGAAGCTGGCTTGAATGAAAATTACATGAAAAAAACAGCATGAAAGAAACTGGCATAAATGAAACAGAAATGAAACAAACCGATAACGAATAACAACGGACAGAACTGATGACATCTGGCCTGAGAAGCGACGGAGAGAAAAAGACAGTCACCTCGACCGTCAAGTGCCGTGAATGACAAATTATAACCCTCGGTAACAACATTGTTCTTACAGTATTATTCCGGTACAGGATATCCGGGACAACAGCGTGTAAATAAGTGACTATTATAACAACAAAACATGGATGGCTAATATGATCCCAATCATATTATATACTTATAAGTACTGCGTCACTGTGATTATAATGTATGTTATTATGGCTGAGAGAGAGAGAGAGAGAGAGGGAGAGAGAGAGAGAGAGAGAGAGAGAGAGAGAGAGAGAGAGAGAGACTTAATACGTGCAGGTAAATGAGATCGTGTGCGTGTGTTGAAGCCTTATCGCCACAGTCTTCCTCCCAGCTTGAGATAAATATTTAACTAACAAAAACACCGACGTCGTTTGACCAACCACGCGAGGAAAATAAACTGCCAAGAAAAACAGTGGAGTAAATTAAAAAAAAAATCCTCCTAATAAAATTATTATTATTATTATTATTATTATTATAGATGAGTTTCCGTCTGCAAAAAAAAATATATTGACCGACAGATAAAACATTCTTCATATTTAGGTAGGGAATATATTGTCCCGTGAACCAAACCGACTGAAAGGGGCTAATTGGCCTTGAACCGCTCTGATTGGTTTATATTCTCGTGACGTAACTATGTCAGTATGCGTATTGAGGTCCTTTGTTTTTCGACTTTTTTTTTTGTTGGTTGTAATTTTAAGTTCTGATTCGCGTCTGTTCAACCACTGGTCCAGACAAAGCAACGGTGGAAAAAGATGGACAGCATGTCTCATTTTGTTCCGTTGATATACAAGTAATAAATTAAAAATATAATACCAAATCGAATAGACGAGTGATTGTACTCTCGGTGACGCCATAATACCATCAGCCAATCAGAGACGTTACGTGATGCACGTCTAATGACGTCACACAGATCAACCAACAATATTCGTTGATATATATATATATATATATATATATATATATATATATATATATATATATATATATATATAATATATATATATATATAATATATATATATATATATATATGACGTCAGCTAAATATACCAACAACATCGTTAGATACACATTTATGACGTCACGTGGCTAAACAATCAATATTGCTTATCACCCCTCCAACCTCTCACACCTCCCTATTAACACACACCTCCAACACTCACACCTTCCTATTAACACACACCTCCAACACTCACACCTCCCTATTAACACACACCTCCAACACTCACACCTCCCTATTAACACACACCTCCAACACTCACACCTCCCTATTAACACACACCTCCAACACTCACACCTCCCTATTAACACACACCTCCAACACTCACACCTCCCTATTAACACACACCTCCAACACTCACACCTTCCTATTAACACACACCTCCAACACTCACACCTCCCTATTAACACACACCTCCAACACTCACACCTCCCTATTAACACACACCTCCAACACTCACACCTCCCTATTAACACACACCTCCAACACTCACACCTTCCTATTAACACACACCTCCAACACTCACACCTTCCTATTAACACACACCCCCAACACTCACACCTTCCTATTAACACACACCTCCAACACTCACACCTTCCTATTAACACATACCCCCAACACTCACACCTTCCTATTAACACATACCTCCAACACTCACACCTCCCTATTAACACATACCTCCAACACTCACACCTCCCTATTAACACACACCTCCAACACTCACACCTTCCTATTAACACACACCTCCAACACTCACACCTCCCTATTAACACACACCCCCAACACTCACACCTTCCTATTAACACACACCTCCAACACTCACACCTTCCTATTAACACACACCTCCAACACTCACACCTCCCTATTAACACACACCTCCAACACTCACACCTCCCTATTAACACACACCTCCAACACTCACACCTCCCTATTAACACACACCTCCAACACTCACACCTCCCTATTAACACACACCTCCAACACTCACACCTCCCTATTAACACACACCTCCAACACTCACACCTTCCTATTAACACACACCTCCAACACTCACACCTCCCTATTAACACACACCTCCAACACTCACACCTCCCTATTAACACACACCTCCAACACTCACACCTCCCTATTAACACACACCTCCAACACTCACACCTTCCTATTAACACACACCTCCAACACTCACACCTTCCTATTAACACACACCCCCAACACTCACACCTTCCTATTAACACACACCTCCAACACTCACACCTTCCTATTAACACATACCCCCAACACTCACACCTTCCTATTAACACATACCTCCAACACTCACACCTCCCTATTAACACATACCTCCAACACTCACACCTCCCTATTAACACACACCTCCAACACTCACACCTTCCTATTAACACACACCTCCAACACTCACACCTCCCTATTAACACACACCCCCAACACTCACACCTTCCTATTAACACACACCTCCAACACTCACACCTTCCTATTAACACACACCTCCAACACTCACACCTTCCTATTAACACACACCTCCAACACTCACACCTTCCTATTAACACACACCTCCAACACTCACACCTCCCTATTAACACACACCTCCAACACTCACACCTTCCTATTAACACATACCCCCAACACTCACACCTCCCTATTAACACATACCTCCAACACTCACACCTTCCTATTAACACACACCTCCAACACTCACACCTCCCTATTAACACATACCTCCAACACTCACACCTTCCTATTAACACATACCTCCAACACTCACACCTCCCTATTAACACATACCTCCAACACTCACACCTCCCTATTAACACATACCTCCAACACTCACACCTCCCTATTAACACATACCTCCAACACTCACACCTCCCTATTAACACATACCTCCAACACTCACCCGCACTACCGTCAACAACGCTCAGTGCTGCACGTCCCTCCAGCACCACCTGACACGCCCGATGACTGTGTTGTTGGAGATGCTGACTTGATAATGTTAGTAGCTCTATGGTCACGAGCCTAGCCTAACCTAACCTACTGCAAACATAAGCTACGGAAGGGAGGGGGGGGGGGGTCATCAGAGAGACAGGTAGATAGATTGATAGATAGATAGATTGATTGATAGATGGATAGATAGATAGATAGTTAGATAGATAAATAGTTAGATAGATATAGATGAAGTTGGCTGAAAGATAGACAGGCATATAGATATATAAAATGAGAGACAAAGGGAATAGATTGGTAGACTGCCTGATAGAAAGGGAGGTAGACTGATACTTTAGACAGGCTCATACACAGAACGATGGGTAAGCAGACAGAAGATATTAACTAAGTTAGGGTAATAACTTAACTGTATGAATAAGAGACAAGTTATTATACACTTAGTTAACATGCAGATCAGTTTACATAAATAATTCTAACAATTTCAGAATGAGGTTTCTAGCCATTTGCATACAACTAATATTGTTAGATAAATGTTAAGAAATACTAAGTTAACCCTTTCACCGCGTGTCACGCACTTGCCACTTTATTCTGGCTACTGCCAGACGATTTTATTCAGCTTAGGGTAACCTCCCGCTGTGAAAGGGTTTAAACCTATCTCGATTAACATAATCTTTTTTCTCTAATATTTATTTTTTTTCCCTCAGGCCTCGTTGTGGGCTGATGACCTGTGCCCGGGTGGGCTATTCCCCAGACAAAAAATGAACAAATCTTACGCGTACTGTTCCTGTTTCACAAACGTTCTCTGACTCAGGTTGACCTGTTGAAAAAATCACTTACGACGAAAATCCTCTACCTGTGACTTTACTAATGTTAAGTACAGGTATATGTATACCTTCTTCTGTACATGTTAACTAATGTTATATATGGCTTATAAACAGTTCTTCTGTTGACACGTACGTATGACCGAGTGGACCTCAGTATCGACATTGGTATGGAAGTGGCCTTATGGCGGTGTTTGTATGGATGTGTGTGTAGGTGCTCATATGGGCGTGGCTCACTGTTTACGTGTGGAGGCAGGTGTAGGTGTGTGTGTGTGTGTGTGTGTGTGTGTGACGCTGGTTTGCTCGGGTCAGTGTTTCAACACCCTGTAAGTATAGATGCACCTCCTTCTCCTGCTATCCTACCGTTACCAGAGAGGTGTGTATGTGCACGTATGGATGTAGCGGTGTATCCATGTATAGAGGGATGTATGTATGCATGGATGAAGCTGAACACCTGTGATAACAACCAAACTAATATTTACCTGCGCCATATAGCGAGAACAAACAGTGAGGGCAGAAAGCGTAGCACCTGCCAGCCATAGACGGTAAACTGGAAATCACTCTGGCGTTGTTGGCTTTTCTCTGACGGCGTTAATTAAGAGACTCGTTGTCCAGCTGCGTCGCGACTTAACTGAACGATTTATTTCAAGGACACCGCAAAATGGGAGCACCTGAAAATTTGCTGCTCCCCCATATTATATCACCGTAACGCAAACCTAACCTAACCAAATTTAATCTGAACATAACATAACCTAATAAAACCTAACCCAACCTAATCTAACCTATATGTAACCTGAACGGCTTAACCTAATCCGGTCTAACCTAAGCTATCCTAAGATAACATAACCTAACCTACTCAACCTAACATAACATAAGCCTGAAGAAACCTAACCCAACCTCCAGGTAGCGTTAGGGTGTTTAATCATGAGGTGAACTAAACTGGGGGGGGGGAGGCTAACCTTCGGGTGAGCCGTGTAGTGTTGATTGATATTTTGCTGCCCAGAAATCCTTGGTGTGGGTGAGTGATTACGGTTCCTTGATTATGGTCTATCGGGTATTAGTTATTACCACCTTCGTGGCTTGGGTTTATAGCGATCGCTGTTCTAATAGTGTTTTTGTCGGTTAAATTTATTCTTTTTACCCCGCAGCGTTGTGTTGGAGATATGGTCGTGTTCCTCAACGCGGTATGTCGGTCAACGATTTAAGGGAACCGTCTCAGGGATGATAGTGATAGTTTCCCCACACAGTGACGTAAAGCAAAACTCCTTCACTAAACGTTTCATAAATAACGATGATGAATAATAACTATACATCATCTCCTAGCAGCCACTGGTCAGTCTACCGAAGCGCCTCGTGCAGGTGAATGATAATTGTTCTCCATCATGGTGTGACGGCTAACAATCATTGTTAGGCAGCACACAATACTCACCTCACCACCTCCCTCTCTCCTGAATACTGCTGCTCTTCTCCTAATGGTGCGCCTGCATGCTCGGACACGGAGTAAATAAATAAATAAATATATATATATATATATATATATATATATATATATTTTATGAAAATCCACATGAAAACGTGGATAAGATAAATCTGATAAAATCACACGGGAAATGGAAACAACGGAGGTACTCCGTTGTTTCCATTTCCGTGTGATTTTATCAGATATATATATATATATATATATATATATATATATATATATATATATATATATATATATATATATATATATCCAATAAATTGACTTTTGAAAAATGAATATTCATTAATAATAACATTATGCACAAGTGAAAGCATAACAATACACGAAAAGAGACAAACATTAACATGATAAAAACAACGCCATTTTAAAATTTTTCATACATTAATAATTCCATCAAAGAGAAGAGACGAAACACAACAGAAAACCGCACGAGGAAAAAACAAAGCAAATATCACAAAAAATACAAACACAAAAGAGAAAACGGGGAAAAAACTGAGGGAATAACTCGAAAAAAATACAGAAAAAACAGAGGGCCAACATGACCCAGAGAAGCAGCAGAAACTGTCTACATATATTTATTATTTCAAATAAGTTACATTGACGGGGTAATTGACAACTCGTTCACTCCTCAGTAATGTAGAATACATTAAAAATGGTCGTCTCCTCCGACACACCTGAGAACAAGGTGTGTGTTCCTCTCGTCAATAGGAGGAGACATAATACTATGCGAGATAATGAGCTCCAGTAGATGCCTTGTAGTGTAAAAATCTTCATATACTTTTACGCTGAAGTCAGTGATTTCTTTTTACTGAATTTCTCTAATTATTCACTTTTTACATGTGAGGTATACAGAGCAGGTGTGGTAACAGAGCAGGTGTGGTATACAGAGCAGGTGTGGTAAGGATATGTGAAATAAATAGAACAGCATTTTCCTAAGTTAGAAAACAAGATTAAAAGTCTTCATATAAAGTTAATTTATTTAGAAAAGTTATTACTATCATTCATTAACTATTTTCTATTGTGAATATATTTGGATACATGTGAGAGTTACATAGACCAGACGCCGTAATAAAGGGTTCAGTATTTAGCTAGGCAATGAAACTTAAGTGCAAGATTATCATATTTTCGTAAGACATCTTCAAGAGCTACTAATGAGAGCCCTTAATGACTGATCTTCGAATTAATAATAATAATAATAATAATAATAATAATAATAATAATAATAATAATAATATATTCACCTGTGAGTTATATCGAACAGAGTTAAGAAGTTATTAATTACCTCGATACGTTATCATGTCAGGAAGCTCTCCTGACATGATAACATCACTCATCTCTTAGTTATTTGATCTAGTTAGTGATGATATCCTATATACATATTGTCTCTTAAATCATCTGTGAGAGAGAGAGAGAGAGAGAGAGAGAGAGAGAGAGAGAGAGAGAGAGAGAGAGAGAGAGAGAGAGAGAGAGAGAGAGAGAGTCATAATGTCATCTTAGGACAAACAACTCATTATCTTGTTATCGTTCAGTAGTTAAGTTGATGACCTGACACATATATATAAGAGCTAAATATTAGTTATTTAGATTCATTATATAAATAGTTGAAGTGAGGGACAGAAACACTGTAATAACTCAAATGTCAGGTATGAGAGAATCGTCATTGGATACTGTACAGCTGTTAGGGAGGAGGGGGGGGGGGGGAGGACAGGCAGATAGGTTGTTACTGTCAGTTAATACTAAAAAAAAAGAATTATGTAACGCCCTAATAGACGATAAGTTTATTAAAAGAATATATGAAAACAAAACCCCCACCATTCTACGACAAAATATTTCATCAGTTTACCATTAAAAAGCAAAACAAATAAAAGGAAAGAATAAAAAAAAATTCTCAATATACTTCATCAATTAACAGTCAGTCTAACAGTCAAAGAAACAATTTTTTTAAAGACTGTGAGCATGAGTCAAGACAAGAGAAAAACACGCCCAGGCACAGATAAAAAGAAGCATTAAGCCTCTCTTCCTTTACCCAGGCAGGCAGGGCAGCAAGTACGGTCGGCTGGTGTGGCTGTTGACCGGAATAGTGGAGTTCCATTGGTGGTCAGCCTCCCCATTCCCCATTTATTTATATTGGCCATGAAAATATTTATCCAGCTGCCCCCACATTTATATAGCGTAGCGGGGGAGAGCGCGAGAGGAGAGAGCCTGAACGAATCCCATAATATTTCACGCGTGTTTCTTGTTATGTTGAGGCCACCAGGTTACAGGACGAGTCCCACATGGCGTATACGGGCATGTGTGTGTAATTCTTATTGGTATTATTAAGTTGCTTATTACCGGATGTGTTTTACAGGAACCGGAGGGGTAATCACTAGCCTTGGGTGGTGATGAAATACTATAGTCGAAATGGTTCTTTATGTGTGTGGAAATTACATAGAGTTTTGACCCCGCTAGACGCGCTCCGATATGTTTATACAGGGGGTGGCTTCCCCGCAAGCCAACAGGGCCGCCCCAGGTTTTCATATTCATTTTGTCTGCCAATAAGTCTTGTATGACGCCAACATTTACTGTATTGTTGGGCTACTCTGTTCGTATTTAATAAACCTTTTCTGCTCTGTTGAAATATTCAGTTGTTGTATATAATAATTTATCTGTCAGCTTTTGGTCAGATTTTTTTAATTATGTTGTATGTACTACAGTAACTTGATCTTCTTCTTAACATTTATCTAACAATATTGGATGTATGCCAATGGCTATAAACCATATACTGAACCTGTCAGAATTATTGATGTAAAGCATTTTGTACGTGAATTAACTTGCCTTTTACCCTTACAGTCAAGTTTTTATCCTAACTTAGTTCTAGTTAATATCTTTTGAATTAGATTTCCTACTAAAATAACTTAGCTGTTTGTTATTAAACTTATGTCTTTCTTACACCCAAAATACTGATTAGATTTACCTAATTAACCTGTCTAAAAACTTTAAGTGTGCTGGTCTTTCAAACATTATCTCAAATTTAAAAATAATAATAATAATAATTATAATTACCCCTAAAAAACATTCCTGGTATTTTTTTAATTAATTACCATCAAGTAACCCATGATGTTACCTTTCTGTTCATCCTGATTCTGATTGATAGATATAAGACATTTTCTACTTTTTCTTTACCCATATAATCTAATTAACAATACAAAATTAATTATATATCACAAATACAACTAAATTATTAGATATTATAATTTGTTCTTTTCTACAGTTAACGTATTTGAGTTCACCCGTCTTGATTTTTTTTTTTTGCAAATAATCTAAAGTTTGTGAAAGAGTTTGTTTATTTGCTGTGGCCCTGAGAGGAATTCCTGGTATATTCTTTCCTCATTAAGTTTGGCAGTGGATTCAATAGGCCCCAGTTCTAATAGGCCCCAGTTTTAAGAGGCCCTAGTCTTAATGGGCCCCGGTCTTAATAGGTTCTATTCTTAATAGGTCCCAGTTTTATTATTCCCCAATCCTATTAGACCCCAGTTTTAATAGCACCATTCTTAATACACCTCTGTCCTGCTAGACCCCAGCGTCACGCCAAGGATATAACGGTGTTATGCCGCTCTGGCTACACCTTCTCGACATCTATACAAGGATGAAAGATTCACAAAACTTGGCAAAACTACAAGCGACAAGCATACAAGGGTGTCCTGCCGATTTGGCAACATTTATAGCAGGATAAGAAGGTGTTACGCCATTCTGGCATAAACAAATACAGTAACAACAACAACAGTATTTTAAGGATGTCACTCCACTCTGGCAAAGACAAATAAAACATCAAGACAATAGTCAGAGGTTGACAGTCCACTCTGGTAACACCTGGACAACAAAAACAGTATAGCCAAACAGGTAACTATTTTTACATCACAGCAGCTAGGGTTTGTGACGGCGTAGTTGAATCAGTATTTGTGACTAAATAGTTGTAACGGTGGTTGTGACGGTGTAGCTGTGAGTGTTTGTGACGGTGTAGCTGTGAGTGTTTGTGACGGTGTAGCTGTGACAGCGTTTGTGACGGTGTAGCTGTGACAGCGTTTGTGACGGTGTAGCTGTGACAGTGTTTGTGACGGTGTAGCTGTGACAGTGTTTGTGACGGTGTAGCTGTGAGTGTTTGTGACGGTGTAGCTGTGACAGTGTTTGTGACGGTGTAGCTGTGACAGCGTTTGTGACGGTGTAGCTGTGACAGTGTTTGTGACGGTGTAGCTGAGGCAGTGTTTGTGACGGTGTAGCTGTGACAGTGTTTGTGACGGTGTAGATGTGACAGTGTTTGTGGTCGGTGTAGCTGTGACAGTGTTTGTGACGGTGTAGCTGTGAATGTTTGTGACGGTGTAGCTGTGAGAGCGTTTGTGACGGTGTAATTGTGACAGTGTTTGTGACGGTGTAGCTGTGACAATGTTTGTGACGGTGTAGCTGTGACAGTGTTTGTGACGGTGTAGCTGTGACAGCGTTTGTGACGGTGTAGCTGTGACAGTGTTTGTGACGGTGTAGCTGTGACAGCGTTTGTGACGGTGTAGCTGTGAGTGTTTGTGACGGTGTAGCTGTGAGAGCGTTTGTGACGGTGTAACTGTGACAGTGTTTGTGACGGTGTAGCTGTGACAGTGTTTGTGACGGTGTAGCTGTGACAGTGTTTGTGACGGTGTAGCTGTGGCAGTGTTTGTGGTCGGTGTAGATGTGACAGTGTTTGTGACGGTGTAGATGTGACAGTGTATGTGCCTGTGTAGATGTGAGTGTTTGTGACGGTGTAGCTGTGACAGTGTTTGTGGTCGGTGTAGCTGTGACAGTGTTTGTGACGGTGTAGCTGTGACAGTGTTTGTGACGGTGTAGCTGTGACAGTGTTTGTGACGGTGTAGCTGTGACAGCGTTTGTGACGGTGTAGCTGTGGCAGTGTTTGTGGTCGATGTAGCTGTGACAGTGTTTGTGACGGTGTAGCTGTGAGTGTTTGTGACGGTGTAGCTGTGACAGCGTTTGTGACGGTGTAGCTGTGACAGTGTTTGTGACGGTGTAGCTGTGACAGTGTTTGTGACGGTGTAGCTGTGACAGTGTTTGTGACGGTGTAGGTGTGACAGTGTTTGTGGTCGGTGTAGCTGTGATAGTGTTTGTGGTCGGTGTAGCTGTGATAGTGTTTGTGGTCGGTGTAGCTGTGACAGTGTTTGTGACGGTGTAGCTGTGACAGTGTTTGTGACGGTGTAGGTGTGACAGTGTTTGTGGTCGGTGTAGCTGTGACAGTGTTTGTGACGGTGTAGCTGTGACAGTGTTTGTGACGGTGTAGCTGTGACAGTGTTTGTGACGGTCTAGCTGTGGGTAAAACAATATAAACAGTGGGTGGAGGAGATTACTGAACTTTTCGCTGCTTTAGTGGGGTGACACGGTGGGAGTGGTGGGGGTGGGGGTAGTGGATGTGGGTGGGGATGGTGGTGGTGGTAGTGGATAAGGGTGGGGGTGGGATTGGATGTTGTTGGGGGTGGTGGGGGTAGTAGTGGATGTGGTTGGGGGTGGTGGGGGTGGTAGTGGATGTGGTTGGGGGTGGTGGGGGTGGTAATGGATGTGGTTGGGGGTGGTAGTGGATGTGGTTGGGGTGGTGGGGGTGGTAGTGGATGTGGGTGGGGTTGGTGGCAGTGGATATGGTTGGGGGTGGTGGGTTGGAAGTGGATGTGGGTGGGTGTGGTGGTGGGTGGTAGTGGATGTGGTTGGGGGTGGTAGTGGATGTGGTTGGGGTGGTGGGGGTGGTAGTGGATGTGGTTGGGGGTGGTGGGGGTGGTAGTGGATGTGGTTGGGGGTGGTGGGGGTGGAAGTGGATGTGGGTGGGGGTGGTGGGGGTTGTAGTGGATGTGGATGGGGGTGGTGGGGGTGGTAGTGGATATGGTTGGGGGTGGTGGGGGTGGAAGTGGATGTGGATGGGGGTGGTGGGGGTTGTAGTGGATGTGGATGGGGGTGGTGGGGGTGGTAGTGGATATGGTTGGGGTGGTGGGGGTGGAAGTGGATGTGGGTGGGGTTGGTGGTAGTGGATGTGGGTGGGAGTGGTAATGGATGTGGTTGGGGGTGGTGGGGGTGGTAGTGTATGTGGTTGGGGGTGGTGGGGGTTGTAGTGATTGTGGTTGGGGGTGGTGGGGGTGGTAGTGGATATGGTTGGGGGTGGTGGGGGTGGAAGTGGATGTGGGTGGGGTTGGTGGGGATGGTTGGGTGGGGTTGGTGGGGATGGTAGTGGATGTGGTTGGGGGTGGTGGGGGTTGTAGTGGATGTGGATGGGGGTGGTGGGGGTGGTAGTGGATATGGTTGGGAGTGGTGGGGGTGGTAGTGGATATGGTTGGGGGTGGTGGGGGTGGAAGTGGATGTGGGTGAGGTTGGTGGTAGTGGATGTGGGTGGGTGGGGTTGGTGGTAGTGGATGTGGGTGGGAGTGGTAGTGGATGTGGTTGGGGGTGGTGGGGGTGGTAGTGGATGTGGTTGGGGGTGGTGGGGGTTGTAGTGGATGTGGTTGGGGGTGGTGGGGGTGGTAGTGGATATGGTTGGGGGTGGTGGGGGTGGAAGTGGATGTGGGTGGGGTGGTGGGGGTGGTAGTGGATGTGGTCGGGGGTGGTGGGGGTGGAAGTGGATGTGGTTGGCGGTGGTGGGGGTGGCAATGGTAATGTGGTTGGGGGTGGTGGGGGTGGTAGTGGATATGGTTGGGGGTGGTGGGGGTGGAGGTGGATGTGGGTGGGGGTGGTGGTAGTGGATGTGGGTGGGGGTGGTAGTGGATGTGGTTGGGGGTGGTGGGGGTGGTAGTGGATGTGGTTGGAGTGGTGGGGGTTGTGGTGGATGTGGTTGGGGTGGTGGGGGTGGAAGTGGATGTGGGTGGGGGTGGTGGGGGTGGTAGTGGCTGTGGTTGGGGTGGTGGGGGTGGTAATGGATGTGGTTAGGGGTGGTAGTGGATGTGGTTGGGTGTGGTGGGGGTGGTAATGGATGTGGTTGGGGTGGTGGGGGTGGTCGTGGATGTGGTTGGGGGTGGTAGTAATGGATATGGTGAGGGTGGTGGTAGTCGATGTGGTTGGGGGTGGTGGGGGTGGCAATGGTAATGTGATTGGGAGTGGTAGTGGATGTGGTTGGGGTGGTGGGGGTGGTAGTGGATGTGGGTGGGAGTGGTAGTGGATGTGGTTGGGTGTGGTGGTGGGTGGTAGTGGATGTGGTTGGGGTGGTGGGGGTGGTAGTGGATGTGGTGGGGGTGGTAATGGATGTGGTTGGGGGTTGTAGTGGCTGTGGTTGGGGTGGTGGGGGTGGTAATGGATGTGGTTGGGGGTGGTAGTGGATGTGGTTGGGGGTGGTGGTAGTGGATATGGTGAGGGTGGTGGTAGTCGATGTGGTTGGGGGTGGCACAAGTACATTAGCACAAGTACAAACGTAAACATATATTCGCAGGTGCGAGTAAGCGCTTGGAAACAAACACACACACACACAAACAGGCATACAATCATATACACACCCACACACATACATATGCACAGACTGAAGGCCAATGAGGAAGACATAATGATGGGTCAGTAAAAGACTGACAGACTAGCATACAAAAGAGAACTGAAATAAACAAACACAAAATACAAACACAAACAGCAATATGCGATAAACTTTAAATTTTTCAAGTAACAAACATACACGACTACTCACACAAACAAACACACACGTAAACACAAATACCCACTTATCTCACTTCTCTAAATCACACACACACACACACACACACCACTCTACACCCACACCACTCTACGCCCACACCACCTGCACCGCCCCGGCCACCCACACCGCCTACCTCCCCACACCCACAACACAATACAGAAGGAGGCTCGGTAGTTACCTGGTGTAGCAGAGATAACTAGCTGGCTTAGCTTTGATAACTAACATTAATGTGAGTTAGAGTGTGGTAATAGCAGGACCCCATTACCTACTGTTTCCTGCGCTTGCTACCTCCGTCGAGAGACACCCACTTGAAACTTTCCACGACGTAACATGATAGATATTGAAGCTTGAGTTGCTGTACAATGAAATCAAGAAGCATTACATTGTGACAAGGCATTATTGTATATAAAGTTTTATTACCGTGACTAAGCATTATCCTAAAGCGATAATTATTAAGTCTTAACCAAATATTAGACTAATAAAACCGCCACCGCAATTAAGGAACGATACCAAAAAAGCCATAACTAGGGAGTCACGTCAAGGTTATAAAACTATCACCATCCTTCGCTAATGACCTTTAAAATCTATCAGTCTTCGCTTCCATCTGGTTTTCTCTTCTAGGAAATTTGACCCATAACTTACGATAGTTCTCAATGACTAAGTGAACTCTACCAAAATAATAATCTGAACTTGTATATCATCAGTACACTAACCTAACCTAACCTAACCTAACACAACCGAACCTAACTTAACCAAACAACCAAATCTAACCTAACCTAACACAACCGAACCTACTTAACCAAACAACCAAATCTAACCTAACCTAACCAAATATAACTTAACACAAACGAGCACCTAACGTAACGTAACCTAACCTAACCTTACCTAACCTTACCTTACCTAACCTCCCAGTTAGCATTAGGGTGGCTAATATTCAGGTAAAATAACCTGGGAGAACGAATCATTAGGCGCAATACCCTGGGGGACGAATCATCAGGTGAAATAAGCTAGGGGGACGACTATTCGGATGAATTAAGCTAAACGCCGCTGTGCATCTCTCGTCTAGAGTACAATTAAGTAATGTAAAATACGTCAAGTGTACTGGAGTTACACAATGTACAGTTCGATGTTTATATAACAAAGTCTTCATTGTAACTAATACACCCCGATGTTTATGTTACAACGACTTCACTGTAACTAATACACAGCGATGTTTGTTATCCTTGCCTGATGTTTCAAGGGAGTGCGGAGAACAAGTTTAACGTGTGCTATTATCTTTCTTCTGGTGTGTGTGTGTGTGTGTGTGTGTGTGTGTGTGTAGCAGCATTATGTTAGTATTTAGGTGCAGGCATTGCTTGCTTCCTCTCGCTTTCAGCTACCGCCGATGGCTAGCCCTCGTGGTGAACATGGAAGCAGTCTGTACCTCTTGGTGGCAACACTGTATAACTGGGTGCTTAGCGGCCTCAGGCCAGACCAGCATGGGATCTCGGAGCAGCAGTGGGCCCCAGAGGTATGGTACTAAGGCCCACCGGCATGGGAACACGCCATGGCGCCTACCAACCACTGCTCTGCTGCCTTGCAGATTAAACTTGACACGTATAAGGCGATGGGAGTTAACCCCAAACAAAAAATCTGTGATGGAGCCTCGCATTAGGCAGGCATGCTTACAGAGCTCTAATAAGACCCCCAACGGTGGAACAGGCGGAAGAATTGACCAACACGGGAACCCAACGACTACACCGGTGGACGAAGGCAATGCAGGATGCTCAGGTTACTAAGGCAAAACCCAACAAACTGGACTATCGGCAGTCCATTGCAACTCTCCCTCTCCCCAGTTGTTGCAGCTACCTGTACCACTGGATCAGCCAAGAAGTGTGGTTGCAGCCTGCACTCCTGCCTCACCACCCAAAACAACTCACATGCAACCACCATCCAACTCATTATACTTTCCATCATCATCAGACCAATTATACCCCCAAAAGTCCTTTGGTGGCAGACGAAGACGAGTGGCGACGGGGATAGGCTGAAATAATTGCTGGGAGTCTCTCCTCACAACTCTGCACTTGGGTGGCATAGATAATATGGTCGTTTATGCACTGAGATCGAAGCATTAGCGTACTCTGGTTTTGTTTGTACGACTGAGCAGCCCTTCCGAGGAGCCACTCTGCTTAACCCACATGGGGAGGGGGCTAAAAAAGGTGCCCTAAACATTGCCTACCTAAAAAACCAACCTGATTGGGCAAGTGCACCCAGTAAGGTCATCCTTATGCGGTCGAAAACATAATCACAAACTATACAACCTCTTATGGTCGCTCCATGGAATGTGAGGACCCTTCTGGATATTGGCACAAATGAGCGTCCTGAAGGAATAACCGCCCTTGTGGCAAAAGAGTTCCGGCTCCCAGACGAGGATCAACTCACAGAATGGGGATCAGACTATACATTCTTCTGGAAGGGTAAGCCTGCTGCGGAGAGAAACTGCAATTATGGAGATGGTGTTGCCATTCGCCATTCCATCCAACATAGGCGAAATGAAATTCCTGTTGGCGTCAACGAGCGCCTCACGACGCTCCGAGTCCCACTGAATTACTCATTTTATGCCTTAATCACCAGTGCATGCCCCCCAACACTGGATGCAGAGGTTGATATCAAGGAGGCCTTTTATGTCCACTTTGATAGAGTGCTAACCTCTTTCCTCAGATAAAATAAAGTTGTGCTCCGAGGTGACTTTAATGCCAGAGTTTGCAGAGATGCTGACATTAGGTAAGGAACCATAGGGAGAAACGGAGTGGGCAAGTGAAATCCAACGGCCTACTCCTCATCAGCAAGTGTGCTGAAAACAGCCTATCACCAAATTTTTTTTAGGCAGACCGACACGTTTAAGGGTTCTTGGCAACACCCACGATCCAAACAATTGCATCCCCTTGACTACATTACTGTCAGAGAAAGAGATCGCCGAAATGTCCTCATCACCGTGGCACGGATTATATATCGGTTCTTCAGAACCAAACTCTCCCTTCAAGTTGCCCCAAAAAGGCGAAGACAACAAGCGTCCAGAAGAGGTTTTACCACCAAGCGACTGAAGGATCAAGCAGTAGAACCAGTAGAACATGATTTCTGAGAGCACCTTGACAATGGGCTGATAAACAACCCGACAATAAACAGCCTAAATCCGAGTGACGAATGGGGCATCCTCGACGCTGGCATCAAAAAACCTGCAGGAAGACCCGCGGCCATATCGAAAGTAAACACCAGGATTGGTTTGATGAAAACAACCCGGAAATCGATGGATGCGTCAAAGCATTTTGGGAGTCGTAGAATATCTCCCCACCTCAATTTTCATTAAGGTAATCTGTGGCTAAGTAGATTCCCATTAGTTCCGCTTGTGTTGTGCTGGCCCTCGACGCTCATACTGAACGCGACCTACAGAAGATCTTGAACACTTATGCAGATGCATATGTACACTTCGACTTTGAGGTGAATGTAGGTAACATTCAGACTCTCTTTCAGCCTGCCCCTAATTCAGCCACACCTCCACCAGCCATCCAGGTTAACGGCCTTACCCTCTCTAATGTTACCCACTTTCAGTGTCTCGACCCCACCTGTCCACCACCGAGGACATCGATGAAAAGATTCAACATCGGTACAGATGTGCATCTCAAGCCTTTGGGAGACTTCGTACCCGTGTCTTCAGCTGTAGGTAGCTAAAATTATCTACATAGTTGCACGTATATCTATCAGTGGTCCTCTCCACCGTGCTGTATGGCAGTGAGATATGAATCACATACAGGAGGCACCTCAAGGCACTCGACAACTTTCACTAACGTAGTCTACGTTCCATCCTCCGAGTTCGCTGGGAAGACAAAGAGAATAAATGCCGGTATTCTCGCTGACATCAACTACAGGAGCATCGAGGCTCCCATTGTCCATGAACAACTAAGTTGGACTGACCATGTTACCCGCATGGACGACAGTAGACAGCCAAAGCAGCTACTTCACAATAACCTAACGAATAGTAAACGTAACGCTGGCGGGCAACTGAAAACGTATAAGGATAGTCTTAAGACAAACCTGAAAAATACCAAATCGACCCCCTCACCTGGGAGACGGTTACTCCACACCGTAGCGCTTGGAGGATCACCACACGAGAAGGTGTCAATACTTTCGTGCTAGTCTGAGTGCAAACCGAGGCAGACAAGCGCCAACACCGGAAAGACTCTGCAACCGCCCCTCCTACACTAGATGTAGCCGGTCCCGTATCGGCCTTTCTAATCACCTCATAATTTACCAACGAAGGTAACATCATTAATAACTCATATCATTTTATCACAGCTGGATGATCACCATACTCGATTCCGAGTGACAGCAAAGTATACAGTACTAGTAGCGTGTGTGTGTGTCTTACTTATTCGTGTGCGAGAGATTTTTTCTTTCGCCAACTCACTGACTCATGTTAATCCGTCGTGAGTCAATCCACACAACCCGTCACTAACCTCAACAATGACTCACAAATGCGGCAATGACTAAAAACACGACAATGACCCACAAACATGACAATGTTTCACAAACACAACAATGACTCACAACCACGACACTGACACATAAACGACACAGCGACGAACAAACGCTATAGTGACTCACAAACACTAATGACTCACAAACACGGCAATGACTCACAAACACGACAATGACTCTCAAATACGACAATGACTCACAAACACAACACTGACTCTAACACAAAAATGATTCATAAACACACCATTGACTCACAAACACCACAATGAGTTATAAACACGACAATGACTCGCAGACACAAACACTACAGTGACTCAAACACGTCAATGACTCACAAACACTACAATGACACACACACACACACACACACACACAGAGGCAGCCGAAAGTCGTTTTAGCGGTGTGGACAGTACCTCGCATAAGCTAGGGCACACGAACCTCCAGTCCAAACACGACTTAACACATTTGGCCAGAGAGATTCCAGAGCCTATCTTGTATTGTTCGTATTTCGCCAATGTCCTCTTCAGTCCTTTTGCTCTTTCAACAGTGTAAATACCAGGTGAGTGTTTATTTTATGTCGTGCGGAATGATTTCGATTATTCGGTTCCGATCAACGAACGCGGATGAGAGGGGGAGGGAGAGGTGGGTGGGGGAGGGAGAGGTGGGCGGGGGAAGGGAGGATGCAGGGGGAGGAGGAAGGGGGCGTGATGATATTTTTCATTTAATTCTATGGTTGCCTTTCAGCGCTATTGTTTTACGTTCTTCTTGTTCTTCTCTACTATGACTCTAAGAATATTATCACTCTTTGTTTACCCCATAAAAGACTACCATCACACCCTCACTCTATGTATTCTCTCAGACAGACAGCTGAGCGCCTAGAATGCTCCTCCTGCTCCACCTTTCAGTTCAATGCCATAATATCCTGACCACAGGGGTTAGTTATACAGACCCTTTGTGAACTCTACTCTGTAATCCTATTGTGTTACCGCTCATGGGATGAGTATGGCGTGCACAATAAACTAGCCGCTGTAAGTGGCAAAATTAAACCTTTCAGTTCGCTTCCCCCTCCCCCTCCTCCTCCCCTCCCCTTTGGTGAATAGAACATACCAAGAATAAGAGCCAAATCCCCCCTCCCTTGCCCCACCTCTCACCTCTTCACGTCACTTCCCGTCATTTCTCCCTTTCTTCCCATCTCTTTCCGTCACTCTCTATCACTTTCTATTGATACTGATATTGATATTGTTACGGAAACTGGGTAATCAAGAAGGCAAATGTCTTTAGTTACTTTACTTATAACTTTTACTTTTATTTTAATTTCAAATTTTAATAATTTCTTTACTTGTGTGTGTGTGTCTAGGGGCTCTTTAGTTATAATACCTTGTAAAACTCATGTTCAATTACGTAACACATGACACTCTGTTTGTATTGTAAACTTTTCTAGTTATGTTTTACTGTAGGTTTAGTTATTATAGAATTACTTTGGTTAATTGAATAGTTGATACCACACTCATGGTTGACATGACCACACCCAACACGGTATAAATAATAGGACGTGAAAAATATGCAAGTGATTCTTAAATAATATTCTTAAAACAAAATCAACACAAAACACATATAAACAAGGGTGAAAAATAATGCACTCAGCTGTAGTAATACACGTTACAAATAGCTGGCCAGTAGATTCCTCAGTGTACACACAGGCAGTGTAGGTAACAGTGGGTCACTCCACGACAGAGCCCACAAGGAGAACAAGTAGCCGATGGGGATGAGAAGGAGAAAGGCGAAATGATGAGAAGGAGAAGGAGAAGGAAGAAGAAGGTTTATTTCATCCTAATCGATCTTTGTGCTACATTCATCACCACAGAGAGAGAGAGAGAGAGAGAGAGAGAGAGAGAGAGAGAGAGAGAGAGAGAGAGAGAGAGAGAGCCTTGTGAAAATGAACGAGTGTGTAATATGTATTTGTAGCTTGTAAAAGAACAAGTCATCCAACAACTGGTGAAAAAATTAGTAGCATATTCCAGAAAAAAAAAGGGCTGGTGATTTCCATTACCTCCCTCAATTTAATTCTCGACCAGATTTTTTTTTTCTAGGACGCAAAAGACAAAAATCAATAAATATATAAATACCTAAGTACAGTATATGAATAAAAAAATATAATAAATATGTTAAAATAGCGTAAATAATTTTTTTTTAATAATCTATAAACATTATGGTCATTCGTCATTGACATCGGCGTAATATCCCAGTCATTTATGCACCACTTTTTATAATTTTATCTTCCATTAAAAAATACAAAAGTACTCTGTCTATAATGAGAAAATATTAGAATTCGTGTTTTCATATTTGTGCAAAACTCCAGGTCACGATGCTTGATAAACAGTGAAGAGCAAAATCTCATTCTATTTTTCACATTGGAATTGTATTTTCTTTTTTCCTCGAGTACCAATTCGTGGAAAGCAAAATTCTACAGGCGGAAAATACGTGATGTTTTATACAACGTGAATACTCGACTTTTTTCTTCTTCATTTTATCTTTTAATATCTCGTTCAGCATTCTTAGCTTACTGAATACAGACCAGTGAACGATATCACCCTGGTAAAAAAATATGTTTTATTAGTCAACGAGGTGCGGGGAAAAAGTGTTTTAACCGTAGTGTTGTTCTAATGTTTGGAAGACTGGCTTAGTTCATGTTATTACACCATTATACTGCAGCGCGTCAAATGGGTCTCGGTGTTAATAAGGTCTAACCTAACCAAATCTAACCTAACCTAGGCTAAGCTAACCTTACTGATTTTACCTAAACCTAACTTAAGGGTAACCCAGTGATTCCTAATTAGTTTGAACCATTAACCAAAACAAGACAACAATACTCATTACCCCGGCATACAGTAGGTTTGTCAACTGTTTACTTCCCTACTATTTTTGATGAGTAAACCTGTCGTGTGCAGTATGTGAAGCAGACGCCTTGGGATACTGAGGTAAGAAATGCCAACTCTCCTGTGTCCAGAACATGTCTGACACACGAATGACCAGTGGTTGTGTATGGAAGCAAGAAGCAGGACAAATATGGCTCTGTCTCACGGACTGTCGTTAACCCCGAAAAATATCAAAGTACCTCCTTGGGGGTAATTTACCCACAATTGGGAACTGCTGACGCAACCTTACCTATCTTAACCTAAACCTAACCTAACGTAACCAAAAACCTAACCTAACCTAACCTTACCTAACTTAACTTAAACTAACCTAACCGAGCTGAGCCTAACACAGTAATCCTAACCTAAGCTAAACCTAACCTAACTTAACCCAACACAGCCAAAGCTAAACCAAATATAATCTAACCTCAACTCACCTAAAATAAACCAAACTTAATTCAACCATAAAATAATCGGACACCAAAAAGGATTGAGAGCCATTAAATTAGTGACGATTTGGAGGGTCCCATTAGTACAGGTCCCTAATACTTATGGTTAAGATACATTAAGATTAAGTTATGCCAGGATTCACAAAGACCAAATTCACGAAGGAAAACACATCCCTCTTTACCTGTGACGTTATACTTCACTTATGAATTTATCACACACACACACACACACACACACACACACACACACACACACACACACACACACACACACACACACTGCAGCACCTAAAAGTATATTTTCCTTGCCTGATCAAATAGCAGAGTTTCGGTCTGGTATAATTTTCCTTAATGTGGTGATGGAGCAGAGATTAAAAACAGTATATTTTCGTTATATGAGGCAGGAGCACACGTTCTATATAGCAAACTTTCCTTACGTTCAATACAACACATTTTCCTTACGTTCAATACATTTTCCTGAAATTATCAAATGAGCACGAGAGGTTCACTACAGTACATTATATAGCTGGGTTTAGACAGAAGTCATTAAGTAATCTACTGTAGCTAAGCCATTCTGATCGTCCGCCTCAATATATTCCTGTCGGGGAGTTGGACACTGTTTGTATCGTTGGACAATCAGATAACTCCTGTTGGCTGCTGAAGACTGATATGACCTCATTAATCTTCTTAGTTCACCTCAAGATTAGTATATTCCCCGTCCCCAACTCATGTAACCTGATGATTAAATACCTTAACGCTACCTGGGGGGGGGGGGGGGGGGTGTTAGGTTAGGTTAAGATTTGGGAATCCTTCAATTCGACAAAATTCTTATATGGTAACTTTATCCTATCAATGCCATTAATATAGTTTACGTCACTACTTGGAGACGTTAGGACACAGGGGTAGATATTATTATAACCACTGAACGAGGTAATTTTGTCTCTACTTCTTAGTATTTAATTTTCTTCTACCGTAACATTATCCTATTACCCACAGTCCAACTTGTGGGGAGACCGTGAGACCCACAGTAAAAGATTCACGTTTCCAGTTCGAAGAATAAATAGATCATCTGAAGATCAGGCCCTCCAGATTACTTCGCCTTGAGATTACCATCTTAACCTTACCTTTCCTAACATAACCAAACCTAATCTAACCTAACCTTGCCTTTATTAACATAACATAACATAACATAACATAACCTAACCTAACCAAACCTAACCTAACCAAACCTAACCTAACCTTGCCTTTCCTAAAATAACCTAACCAAACCTAACCTAACCTTGCCTTTCCTAAAATAACCTAACCAAACCTAACCTAACCTTGCCTTTCCTAAAATAACCAACCCAAACCTTAACATAACATAACCTAACCTAACCTTGCCTTTCAAAACATAACCAAACCTCAGTTAACCTAGCCTAATCACACAGCTTATCTCTCTTTACGATTAACTAACCTAACCTAACCTAACCTAACCTAACCTACCCCCCCCCTCCCGGTAGCATTGGTGTGGTTAATCATCGGGTGAAATAATATTGGAGGTGCTAATCTTTGGGTGGTCCGAATTTTTTTTTATCTTTGGAACCTTTGTTGATCCGGGTTCACGATACAGTTAATATGACCCTCCTGTTCGACTTGTTCCAACATCTCCAGCTAGGAGAGGTGAAAATTAACTTAGGAACCTCTGAGACTCGAGGGGCGGCGCAGCGGTCCGACGTGAAACATAGAGAGCAGCTTCCTCCCAGGCTGGCAGACGCGGCTGGTCACCTCCCTCCCTGTTGCTCCCATCAGCCCAAGCATTACAAGCTGATACTTTGATGATGCCATTGTTCGGTACAATATACACGACCCTGGAGGAAACGTCGCTCAGGCTCGACGACAACCTCCTCCTTCAATGGTCAACATTATTAGTCCTCTCTCTCTCTCTCTCTCTCTCTCTCTCTCTCTCTCTCTCTCCCTCCCCTCTCACACTGTGTAACATCTGCTTGTATTTCACCAAATGATAATTGATCTTATGTCAACACGGAAGGCTTACAGTATGTGGCGTCAACACTGTATAGTACTGGATATGTTTCTAATCTACTGCAACACTTTACCTGTTACAGTATACGAAATAATGACTAATTGACGACCTTATTAAGGTAAATATAATTATTTAGTAATATCATACCTAAGATAACTTAAGTCGACGTAAGCGTTGATTTAGGGACTTATTATTCTACCAATATTATAATGGCGTTATGTATTTCGTTAAAACACTCGTCCTTGTACCTGTGTTTCACCTGCTACTGATTAAGGTGAAGTGATTGTATTATCGTGTTGATCCACCCAGACATTTCCTGGAGTTAAGATCTGAATAAAGATTTATCATTTACTGTGTTGGCCGAGCACTATAGTTCCCTTTAGCGGCCTCCTCCCAGTGCTGAAACATCCATACGACTCACAACACACACTGTTTACTGTAAACAAAGATATATTGACATGAAATGAAGTCAGAAAATGTTCATATAGCACAATTTAAAACCACACACACACACACACACACACACACACACACACACACACACACACAGATATATGTATGTTCAAAGTCCGCGTGTTAAATGGACTAAAAATGAAGTATATATATATATATGTATACATCATTCAATGTATTCAGCACATCAACACGAGAACGCCACAGACACTCAGACATCGTGTCGACTCAGAGAACATGCATGTACACGGAAATATATGCACACGACAAGATATGCCAATTTTGGACATAAAACACAGGACACAGTACACAAACCTGGAGATTATAAGCGAAATGTGTATGTATATGTTGAAATGGTATTTACAATACATGTAGGTATATATGATACAGTATGTATGTGTATATTAAGCGTTACACATGAATATCACACCTAATGAAAACACTAAAAGGAAACTACACTAGCAAGACCTTATTTTATTGGTATCTACTAATTTCGATGACTCACCCACCTGCTCAACAAACAAGATGGTGTCAGCTGCGTTTTGAGCAGTCGAGTGATTCATGGAGATTAGTCTACACAAATACACTCAGTTCATACAAGCGTAATTTTGCTTCACTATTTTCACGTATGCATGTATTCCCCGTGTATTTGTATGCACACACACACACACACACACACACACACACACACACACACACAACTCGCCTCATTAACTCATTGGAACATAACACCTGCACACATCCCAGCGTTACCTGCATACTATGAGCCGGGTATGGTAGTGGCCGGTGGCTGTGCTGGGCTGTGTGCAGTTCTCCCCTACATGTAATCCTGGTTAAGGACCGCCTAATTAGATATACAGGTGGAAATTTGCATCGGTATTTATGGTGTCTGGTAGACTGCAAAGGCCACGTTATACAACCATTTCTGGCGCCTAGTTTTTCCCCCTACCTTAAGACCTTACAGGCTTGGGAGAGGGGCGCCGACTACCTAGTCTGCCATGTTGATTCCTCCCTATCAGCCGGTGATTACAGACCAAATTTACAACTGTGATTTTGTGAAAAGACAAGTGTGTTTTATAGTAAAGGTAGACAGACTAAACGGAATATTCACCGGAAAGATACACATACAGGGATGAAGAGAATATGAACTAGTAGCAGTCGTGTAGAACAGAGGGACTATCAGTGAGGCTACTGAAAGACATTCACCAACACACTTCAGTGTTCCGAGTCGTGTTCAAAGCCACTTTACCAGAAAAGGAAACAGTGCCTCTGGCTGCAGTACACTTACAGTATAACTCACCTTCTTCACTACAAAAATATTATACATCCTAAACTTAGTCGCAGATATCCAGCAGCAACCTGACGTGGGACTGTGAGAGCCTTTGTTTTTTAATGCGACTTTTATCATAAAAAAATGTATGTATGTAAGATTGTAAGAATAACATCACCGAGAACCATACTAGAGTAAGAACCTGTATTGAACATGTCACGCATTAGTGTTACGAATGCGCGAAGGTAATGTTATCCACGAAACATGAGGTTACTTATTTATTGAAGATGCCTAAAGCACAGTAATGCCGATCAGAAAATAACATTCGTGTTTGCACAATATTCAATACTTGAAGATGGTGGACCTAGGACTTACATTACTCTGTTCTGAATAACCAAAAACATCTTTTATACTTACAAAACATCCATCAGTTACGAATCAGGGCCCGTATACACAACTTTTATGCTAATGACATAATAGTACTGTTAGCTAGCAGTAAAATTTATAAGTTATACACAAAGCTTAACTAGCAAACTTTTACCGCACAAATAGTTGTTTGTTAAGTACCGCTAAACAGCGCTAAAGATAGCAGGAGTTCATCATATAAAATGGTCTTATGGCTGAATAACCTCAAAAACATTATGAAGATTAATTTCAATATTTACATTTATATACATTTTGATAATTAAAAAAAAAAATCTAATCTATGCCGTTTGAAGGAGGATTTATTAACCAAGGATAGTGATCGGTGGCTTTTCCTTGCTGTGTTGTTGTAAACAATCATGTTTTGAGGAAATGGAAGTCTCAACCCCACGAAAGAAAAGGAAGCCCAACTGGATAGCAGACCAGACTTTATTATTGGTGGATGACATTGAAGAGAAAAAGTTAATATTGAATGGCCGCTTGAAGGCTTTCCTTTTAATGATTTTTTTTTCTTACCATTTTGTAGATCTCACCGAGTAACGAAAGAATATACTTGATTTAAGAAGCGCAGTCCAAAAATAAACGCGATATTCGCGATTTATTACATGTGAAAACACGATTTTTTTTAAGTCCCAATTTGATGTTAAGGTGACACTCAGCGTCGCTCTCGTTTCGTTAACCACCCATCACCTTTTTTCACAGGAAAAATATTTTTTTTTCGCTAGTTTTCTTGTTGTTTTAAAGGATTCTGACATTTATATTTGGGGCAAATAACTTTTTTTTAGTTAGGTTAGGTTTGGTTACCTGACCTAACAGGCCACGTCCTAACCTAACCTAACTAAAAACAGTGATTTACCCCAAAGATAAATGTCAGACTCCTCTAAAACAGCAAGAAAATTTGCGAAAAAAAATATTTTTCATGTGAAAAAAGGTGATGAGTGGTTAACGAAAAATAACCAAAGAGGGCATGGCTGAAAATCACCATGAGAGTCAATTCTGCGTTTCCTGGTGTGGTGAGGTCAGTGGCAAAGTGTGAGACACGCTGATTCTCAGTATTGTCCAAGTCAAGAAAGAAAAGCTCTGCTATAAAGAGGGAATACACACAATATATTCACACTATATTTAATATACACACACACACTGTATTCATTAAATATATCTCTCCTTTCCCGATAAATGCGTTGCTGCCGTTGTTGCTGGTTCGCCTTGGTGTCAACTAACAGATGACCATTACGGGACTTAAAGTGCTCCCGAGGTATTTTAACTTAACAGTACTATTAAGGCCCTTAAATGTTTTGTGTATGGACTATTAGTGCTTAACAGGAAAATGTCAGCCTTAACAACTGTTTGCTAGCACTTAAAAGTTTTGTGTATACCGGCCCAGGCGAGCATTAGTACCTAAACGTAGCTAAATAACATAATGTAACTTGTATCACTAAAGGCGGCGTCACACTAGCACTTTTTCCGTCTACCTTCCCGTATTCTGTCGGTTTTTTCCACGAGTTGTCAATTTTTCGAGACGAATCTTGAGCGTCTCGCCCAGAAGAAACGTACCGTTTCCGCCTGACTGTCTTGCACCAATTTCTGCGGTGAAGTCAAGATCTATACTCGACAATGAGGATATTTATATAAAATAAATATCGAACCACGTAAAATAGCTAAATTTAATTTTAAAAGTATCCATATCCCATTATTAAATATATTGCTTAAATGTATTATTTATTGATATTGATATTCGTACAGACATAGTAAAGTGCAGTAAACTGCCTGCTTGCTGGTTAGTCGGAGCCATCTTCTTCGTTTACAATAAAGTGAACAACGCGGAAAGACGGCGCGCTTGTTCTCTATGCTTGTATGAGAGGGCGCGCTGAGAACAATGATAATCTTTAGAAAACTGATGGAAGAAAACGACGGAAAAAGTGCTAGTGTGACGACGCGTCAAGACGTATTTCATGACGATATCGAAGTACCATATATTAATATATTGTGTTGTGACAATATTTAGTTAAGTTGGGCGTCACTCTCCCACCGTGATAAAGGCTGGCTACTCACGCTAGCTAACATGACGTTTATAAACATTAATTTCTAATAACATTCACGTGTGTGGGTGATCGGTTACAAGAACTCTGGAGATATTAAGACATTAAAAATGATTCCTCAGTTAATATTATATCTTGCTCATAAAGGAATCATATATTTATTATGGAGTTTAAGAGTCTTACGAAAACTATTGTTTAAAATTGACCAAGATAGTGGATAATCTGTACAATGAAATTTTAAGTGAATTTCTTAATTTACTTATTGACTCAAAAAGGTTATATAAATTTCTATTGCACAAGTCAACCTGTGAGCGTTTTTTTTAATACTTCAAAAGTCAGTCTCCCCATAAACTGGTAAAAAAAAAAAAAAAAAAAAAAAAAAAATATATATATATATATATATATATATATATATATATATATATATATATATATATATATATATATATATATATATATATATATATATATATATATATATTTGAACGACAACATTGCGAGTTACGGCACACACACAGCTTCTGAGTTCATCTTTTACACAGATCAAGAGATCGTGAATGGCAGCCTCTGTAAATAACAAATTTACACCGAAACTAATTAATACACCTGGATCTCTGCGGCCTTTGAGCTTCTGTTATAGATCAAGAGTATTTTTATCAAGTGGATGTGTAATAGTGACGACTGACTGACGAAGGAAGACACCGGTCACGCTAGTCTCTCGATAGTTACTAACTCGCTGAGGTGGTAGTTGGTCCTCCACCTGTTTCTGAACCGTGAATTTATTTTCTTATATATATATATATATATATATATATATATATATATATATATATATATATATATATATATATATATTCTTGACATGATGATAATGTTTTAGGCCTTTATTCTCCTCCTTCATAGTACTTAATCAACCCTTCTCTTGGTACACTCTCCTTCCCCCTGAAGCTCCAGCGACCCCCTACTACCAGATTCCCTGTCATCTGGATTACTTAACTATTGATGCCCTTAATTCTGGCATTAAAGTATAAGCCCTTACAAAAAAAAAGAGATAAAAATAAACATACATTCTCCACCAAAGATTATTAAACGTGAACTCATGCATCCATTCATCCCCTCACTCGTCAATTATTACAACAATATTAAATATTCCCTTTACTAGACTAATTGTTAATGCTGACATTAAGATGGATAACTCTATTATTACACTGTGATACATCATGCAGCAGCTCCATCATGTTATAAGACCTGAAAGAGACTTATTGATGGGCCTAACTTTTTCTGGTGTGGTTTTGTAATCCAAACCAGAACAGTTGGGTGTATGTCTGCATATATATATATATATATATATATATATATATATATGCAAGTAATCACGTAGGGCGTGATCTAGGTAATGCTAACCCAGGAAGAAAAACGAAGTCCAAGCGCTTCGTGTAATCACCCTGAATGGATTACACGAAAGCGCTTGGAACTCGGTTTCTCTCGGGTATCATAATATATATATATATATATATATATATATATATGCAAGTAAATCACTGTAGGTGCGCGTGATCTAAGTATATGCTGATAACCACAAGGAAACAAGAAAACACGAAGTTCCTAAGCGCTTTCGTGTAATTCACATCTTCAGGGATGAGTACAGACTGAGGAGAAATACTTGACAAGGCTAATATATACAGTAGAGGAAAGTGAGATCAAGTCCCAATGGGACAGCAGGGGTCCACAATGTTCCGGTCATAAGGCAGTGACCCTTACTAATCTTCTTAATCAAAAAAATTGACCATGCCATCTCTAAGCACAGCAGCTGTCTGTACTCACCCTTGAAGATGTGAATTACACGAAAGCGCTTGGGAGCTATGTGTTTTTTGTTTCCTTGTGGTTATCAGCATATAAATATATATATATATATATATATATATATATATATATATATATATATATATATATATATATATATATATATATATAGTATATATTATATATATATATATATATATAGTATATATATATATATATATATAGATATATATATATAATATATATATATAATATATATATATATATATATATATATATTCAACAACAGGTAACATACAGCATAACTACTTAAAGCTTCCATAATCAAAACACTCGTCATGCTGAACCAAGTGACCTAAGCCACAAATGACGTACAGTACAGGTACTTTGA